>JACEGR010000056.1:0-521394 GCA_014170235.1 Listronotus bonariensis | reverse complement strand
CCACCAATTTTTTTAAAATCCTCTTTTGGCCAAAAATTCTGAAAATAAATTTATTTTTATCAAAATTATTTATAAAATACTAAAACCGAAAACACACTGTATCTCCGAAATCATCCACATTTGGTTAGTGTTAGTTTGTTAGTTAAGTAAGATTGTTATGTTTTAGCCTTAAAAATGTTTTGGTATCTTTTTGGGCCTTTTAGAGACACCTTGTCAAATATAATAAATTTTAGAGTTTATATTATTGTAAAATAAAGAAAACAACATTTGAAATTAGAATATTTAGAATTACGTTACAGTAACATTAAAGAAAATATGGCTCCTACCGAGAAAGATTAAAATAAACATTTATAATCTAAAAACGGAAAATTGTGCGCTTTTCCTGATATCAATTTTCTTCCCCTAATGACAAATCTTCTTTACGCAATTATACGCTCAGTCCATCCGTCACGTCCCGCAGAGATGAATGATGACGTAAGTGAAATGTCAACGGGTCTAAGTAAGCGTATTCGTCTTGGGCCCCTTTTCTGAGGACCCAGGTGTTTTCGCGGCGTCTCGTTCCAGTTATGTCTGATGGGAGTTGATCCTCCTAAAAACAGCTATCACTCAACTAGGTTTTTATCTTTTTTTCGTGTTTTAAAAATTTACTTGCCGATATTCCGACATTTTTATTTATTAATTTTAAAAATATTTTTAATGCCTTCTTACCTGTTTTCAAGTGCAACTTTGGAACTAATCTTTGGGTTGGTACTAAAATGTACTATTTAAGGGTTGGTGACGTCAGAGGTACTTTTTAAAAAGACCAACAATGTGTCTACGTAAGTTGGCGTCATATGGAAAACTTTCTCATTATTAATTTTACCAAAAAATACATTATAAAAAGTTCTGCTTGGTCCAAAACCTAAAAGACTATCATCAGAAATCAAAATGTGTCAGTCATCTACGAGGTTTGGCTAAAAGTGTAATTTTTGCCTAAGTGTAAAGTACCTGTATTTTTGCTAATACCCCAAATTGTTATAAAGAAAAGATATTTGGAATTGAAAGTTACTTCTATTTATATGAAATTTTGTTAATAAAAAAAAATCCGCAAAAATCAAGAAAATTTAAATTTGTGCATTGCACATTTGTCTTGTTTTAGTAACAATAAATTTAAAAAGTGTATTTGAAACTGTCCTATAACATTTATAATCATAAAATGTGTATGTTGTTTTAGATGTTTATTAAGAATACAGTATAAACTGGAACTGACTAGCCTAGGTATAATTGGTTGTATTTATATCTAAAATTATGCTTACTACAAAATATTGCAAACAACTTATTTTAATCTTATAAACTAACTTACGCGGCCTGCCGACTAAGTGGTTGCACTGATCGAATTACGAATGTGCTGCGTCGGTGCTCCGCCGATGAATAGAAAATGCCGTGGTCACGAAACCGTAATTTACTTCATAATAAGAACACTTTTAAAACCTTTTTAGAGGGATTCCTTTTGACAAGTCTACCACGAACGCGTTAACTCAGCCTGTCAATGTGAAATGTTTCGGGTGTCGGACCAGGCAAAAGCGTCACTTTTTTGTCGGACAAGTTTACCACCATCTCTAACATCCAATTTTTAAAATTCTGTCAAAATCTGTACGGGTTACAGTCACAAAACTCGCCTAGTTTTATACCCGAATGTGTTTGATTCTTATGGTTTCATGATGTAACACTTACCATTTTTGGCAAAATGTTTAAAAATTGCATGTTAAACATTAGGAATAACTTATCTGACAAAAAAGTGACGCGTTTGCCCAGTCCAACACCCAAAACATTTGACATTGAGTGGCTGGGTTAAAGCGCCGCTTCCATATATGGCGTTACGAATATTCGTGGTAGACTCGTTAAAAGAAATCCCTCCAAAAAGGTTGTAAAAGTGTGCTTATCATAAAGTCGATATCATTATTCAGCCAGGGACTAAACTCTTAGGGATACATACTAAGTTTAACATTTTGTACGGATGGATTTTACAATATTAAAAATGGACCAAACATTTTTATGTGTAGAAAAGTTGTGTATGAAAAATGAATTTGCTTCTGAAAATATCAAAATACCCGTTGCAAAACATGTTTTGCCTTCGATAATACTACTTTCTTGCACTTTCATTGTCTTTATTTTTACCGGATACACGACGTTTCGATTGGTATCTATCTCCAACCGTTTTCACGTAATATTACTTGACTAATAACTAATGTTTTGCCTTGTACATGTACAGGGATCTATAAAACTACAAAAATTTAAAAAATAAACCAAGAGAAGCGGATATAATAAAAAAAAAAACTATAAAAGAATCTAAGGCTTTCCTTTGAATACCTCATTTTAATACCTTTATCTATTTTAAAGTTATTCTCGAACAACATTGGTAAAATATAGTCGACACCCTGTCCTGTATACATATAGGGTGTAATTTAATTGATGGCTAAAAATACAGGGTATGATTTCTTAGCTTATTTTGGGAAGAAAAGTTTAAAGTTCATATAAACATATGTCCTAAACGTCTTTACTTTTGAGATACAGGGTGTTAAAATAAAAAAAAAACAAAAATTTTCGAAAACACTTATTTTGGTAAAAACTGTTATACTGGATATAAACCTTATTTAAATAAGTATTATTAATTTTTGTTACATAATTGCCTATTTAAAATTATAAAATCTAATTTTTAAAAGAAAAATATCCCGCAATGCTTCTTTTATGGTATAAAAATATGCAATTAAGTAAATTTTTTTTTCTCTTAAACTAAAAAAGATACGGAAAAAAATTAAGAAACATAAAAGCAGTATTTTTATTTGTTTAATCTAAAGAAAGCACAACAATTTTATGAACATTTACACAGTCAGTGGCGTACCGTTTTTTGTTAGAAATATTCCTTCAGTTGCCTCTCGAGACGCCACTGGACTTATTAAATATAATTAAGTTAGTGATAAATTACCCCTCTAATGTCAAGAACAATATTGTCAAATTAAAATAAAATTAGGTAGAAAATAGTTAGAATATTTAAAAAATACATTTTTTGAAATTTGAACACTCTGTATCTCAAAAGTAAAGAGGTTTAGGACATAATATGTTTATATGAACTTCTTTTCCTAAAATAAGGTAAGGAATCATACCCTTTATTTTTAGCCATCAAATAAATTACACCCTGTATAAATTGGACCCAATAGTTTTTACTTTACTACTGAATAGTTTAACTGTGACGAAACACAAAAAAAATAAGATTGGTTTATTGTCATTTTGTAAAAAAACATTTTTCATAAATCTTTTTAAAGAATATCGGGTCTTTATTATTTTATCTTCGCACCACTTATATACAGGTTTTTTATAATATTTATCAAATCCATTTTCTACCGTGTCTGGAAGTAGGGCGTAAAGAAGAAAAACAACCATAAAAGCAAGTTGTTATGACTGAATGCTTCAAACTTTAATGTTACCCTGTGTTTTTAAATAATATATTATTCATCTTACCCTCAAGCAAGCTTTTTAAAAATACGATTTAAACAATATTAAAATACAGTCCACGATTCTTCTAAAATCGTTTTCAAATAATAACAATGATTTCGTTTTTAACAGCACTTTTATATTTAATAACAATAAACTATGAGTTTTTGTGTTACAAAATTTAAAATAAAGATTCTTTAAAAATATATATATATATATATATATATATATATATATATATATATATATATATATATATATATATATATATATATAGGGTCCTCCTCCGAACTGCTGTGATCGATTTCTAAAAGAGTACGCCTTGAAAAATTTTGAAAATTTGGAAACATTATAAAGTGAGTAGGGGACCTACGACTAAAATATTTTGACTGGTTCTACCACTTCCGGTTTTACCGGAACTTAATGTCAATATCCTTATTTGAAACAAAATACCCTATACTGGGTTAGTAAAAAGTACTGCAACTCTTAAATACCTTTAAAACCGCTTAAGCTACAATAACCAAATTTGGTATGTGAAAGGTATCGGGTAGAAGAATTGAATAGTTATATCGGCACCGTTGCCATATTTTCCTGTTTTGTGCTACACGTATCTTTTTCGTTTTTTTAAATGAAATGTCCCAATTATATTTACTGCAAAAATTACGCAGGTTAAATTTAATAGGTATACACATTTTTAAAACTATATTTTAACTAGCTGCTAAGATATGACAACACCACATTTTAGGTAAAAAGTTCAGATGCGCTCAAATATCTCTAAAACCACTTAATCTGCGTTTACAAATTTTGGCATTTAAGGGTTTCTGGGTAAGTAAAATTAAAACAGTGTACATGTAACATTTTTGGTATGTTAAATAAAATGCCAAATTTATTTTAATTGCAATAAAGGAAGCTTGCCAACTTTAGTCGGATTTCAAATTTTTAAAATTTAATCCTTACTAGTTACGGAGATTTGGCAACACCGCAATTCTATTAAAATTTGGCAACAGTGCTGATATCACTGATCAATAAGGCATGCCAAAAACCCCTGAAACTAAATTTTGTAAATATAGCTTTAAAGGTTTTAAAAATTTGGGCCCTAAATTACTTTTTGCCGAAAGTGTAGTGTATCATATCTTAACAACTAAGAGAGACATAATTTTAAAAACTTAGAAACTTACCAAATTTGATCCGTCCAATTTAATGCAATAAAAATAAATGAGGTATTCTATTTAAAAAACTGAAATAAATACATGTAGCACAAAACTGGAAAATCTGACAACAGTGCCGATATCACTATTTATTTCCACTTTAAATACCAAATTTGGTAAATTTAGCTTTAGCGGTTTTAAAGATATTTAAAAGTTGCGGTACTTTTACTAACCCAGTATACCCTAAAGTAACTAAAGCCATTTTTTGTTGTTAATACGGTTCAAAACATTTTAAAAACATTACATTTTCTTGTTAACCGGTGACGTCATGTACGTCGCGTATTTAACCGTGTTTGAATACATCCCAGACAATGGTTTAAAAAGAAAATAGTTATCTTTGTCGAGCGGGTGTATGCATTGTACTCATTAAAAACATTGTTTCGGTCATTTTTTGTAAACTTTTTACGTGGCTGTACATGGCAAGTAAAAAATGTTTATATTTGGTGTAAACAAACGTACATATTAATTCTAAACACTAAAAATCATAATTATAAGCTAAAAGTTTATTGTGCTGTGACGTAACGGTTTGAAAACATATATTTTCTTGATTCTCATATTTATATTGTCGTTTTTGAATACGGTTTGAACCAGTGAAACAAAAGCAGTTAGCAAGAAAATTTGACTTAAATCAACACTCTATTTCTCCCACAAATACAAAAAAATAGATGTCACCATCTATTTCTTCTTGAATACTTGGTCTTCTTTCAATTTACCGTTGTTTAACTTTACTCTGTGGCTTTATTCCCAAATATGTGTAAAAAGTTGTCGAAGTAAATAATAAAACCTTAAAAATAAACAAAGAAAAATATTGTGCGCATGGCAATTCTATTCGCTATTTTAAATAGCACACGGCGTTATCAGCCCGCAAATGCGGTAACGTTATTACGACCAGCGACGGTAAAAATCGAATCGCGCATAACTTAACTGTCATAATAGCGCTTACGTTAATACCGCATGACGTTACAGCACCACCCATACCTCTCTATTATAGGCGTTTAATATACACATTCAGTGTTTTTTCCACACTGAATTTGTAAAAAATGCATATTTATGTTATTAATCTACGTACCAAATTTAATTTTAATATTTTAATAAATAAAAGAGATAATGGGGCCAGTGCCTTCTGACATTTAGGATGAATTTCCTTGAAAACTTAATAATTAATAAGGTGTTACTTGACCTCCTTTCTCATTTTAACTCTTTGACGTTTGTGTAGGTGAGGAAAGAGGATAAAACTGAACAAGTAAATTTTTACACAAAAATGTGTTTAAGAATAAAAATTGATATTTCTCAGCATTTCTTTATAAATTTACAAATTCAGAAATTATACGGAGGCGCTTGGTTAAGTAGAAATGCACGGTATATAAATGTGTTAGTAGTTGTCTAAATGATTTTTGCATAATAAAAAATAAAAAAAGTTTCTAGTCTTGAATTATGTACAAATTTAATTACCCTAGTGCATAAACCTTTATAATAAAAATTGTCTTCTCTGTGGCGCAGTGGACAGAGCTTTGATCTTCGAAGCCAGAGGTCGACGGTTCGATTCCCAGCGGGAGAGACATATTTAGGTAGTAGTTATTTAAAAATAACGACCGTGGTGGCACTACCGCGTTGTCTAAAAAGGTACTGTGAAATGCATAACTGCATGTTTCAGTGCTTGGACAACGTTGACGGAACAGGGGAACGATGGTTTAAACATCTAATAACCAGGCCCCCCACAGTACTCTGGTATTTAGGCATATGCCTTCGTGGATGTCAAAAGATTAAAAAAACAAAAACTGAAAAATTAAAAATAATTTTTTTTTTTAATTTGGCTTCATGGGCAATCTATTAAAAATGTAAAAAAATACACAATATATTTTAAAAAATTTATTATTAACTGCAATAATATCATTTTTTAAAAAGGTATTTTAATATATATTTTATTACAAACGGGGCAAACTTGCAGCGGCATCTTCCTCAATACTACAATGGTTCTTACCACGTAAAAATTTTAAAGAAACCTTTGTCACCCCAGTCACTGTTCCATGAGTTGGAACACAACCAGTATGGAGTACCATTTTCAACACCCCATCCAATAATTTTGATGGCATGACCTCCAACAATGTTGTTACTTGTACGTCTGGTAGACTCCTAAAATTTAATTAATTTATTTTTTATATTTTATTATGTTCTTTTAATAAAAAAAAATAACCACAACTATTGTATAGAAAAACGTTAATTTAAATTAGGCATTGAAAAGCAAAAATCGTTGTTAAAATATAATTTGTTTTTCAAGAAAGCACTTATTTTTTATGAATTTTTGGCTCAACCTAAAGTTCATATTATTATTTATTTATCTTTTCATTAAGTTTTTGAAGTGAACTTTATCTTAAATTAAAAATTCTAGTTTTTTCAGTTTTTATTGTTATCTACAACTTAGGGTAAATATCATGTAATAAACCTATAAGTTGTAAAAGTAAAAAAAATAAATAATAATTTTAAATGAGATATATAGCTATATGAATAAAACAGAAGCAAATGTTTTTACTTAAGTTCTGTTTAAAAGATAAATACATTTAGCTCTGATGCAGCAAAGAAATGGGTTTAGAATAAAAGCTTTACCCTATTTATATGACTGATTTTTTTTTTTTTGATTTGTGTAGTTTAAAGTTAATGGAATTTAAAGATGTGTTATGAACAAAAATAAAAATTTAAACAAAAGTTTTGATGATGTTTTTTTTATTTTTTAACATATTTTAATAAAAAATAGTGCTTTATAACAAAATAGCTAAGCCTAAAAAATATTTTTTTCTACTAGCGTGTGGAAATTAGCACTTTTCGCACGCCATTTGGCTAAAAACGTGTCACTTTTCCGCACTAGTGCGGAAAATAATCACTTCTCCAAACTAGTGCGGAAAATAATCACTTTTCCAAACTAGTGCGGAAAAGTACACTATGCACACACAAAAATTTTAAACCAAATATTAGTAAGTCGCAATGAGGGATTTTCATGTACTTCATATTAAAAAGTAAAGTAAATGAAAAGTAAATTTTGCTTTGGTATAGTAGAAAATTAGAAAGCTTTGTGTTAAAATAAAAAAATAAATTTTGGTTTTTATATTTTCCTTACGCTCGTAGACAAAATAGCGTTTCTAATACGTGCCGAAAGTGCCTTTTCTGCACTTGACTGCTTGACCGGACTCTGCTACGGGTCGTTCGGTCAACTGTAGTCGCGTCCGGAAAAGTGGCACTTTCAGCACTAGTTAGGAAATATACTATTTGAGCATTTTTATTATTTTATTACTTACCAGATTTGTAGTTTAGAAAATCATCGTATACAGTGTATGAAGCTTCAACAGGGCCATTTTTATAAATTTCTAATTGAATTTGTTTGGCATTACTGAAAGTGTTTACACTTTGTCCATAGGTCTTGGATTTCTCATAGTCGAGAGAAGAATCGGAACAAGCCTTGGTACAAGCAGGAGTCTCAAAATGTAAAGTATCACATTGAGGTCTGCTTCCAGTGGAATGATGTTCACAAGGTTCCAGTGTGTAATCTTTGCATCCTTGATTGGATTGGTAAAGTCCACCGGTAACAATACCGGTTTTTGCCAATATTCAAAGGTTGGGGCAACCCACCCACCATCACATCCCATACCGCATCCTTGGAACATGTCGCAACATGTAGTTAAGTCTTCAGAGGAAACATATACTTGTTGCGTAGCATTTGAGTGAATGCAAATTCTATCAGACATTGCCTCAACTGCACCAAAAGCCTAAAACAAACCGTAAAATTATAAGGCTAAGAAATTTTACCTATTTTATAGATACAGATAAAAAAAAAGTATAGAAAGCAAAAAGTCATTGTGCCCCACTAACCAAAAAAAAATAAAAATTTCAATGTTATCACCTGCGCGATATAAAAGTTATGTTTCATAGGCAAAAAAATGGGTTTATGCGTTTGGGTACCAGTCATTTTCCGTCTTCATCGAATGTTCACGCGAGTAACTGATCGGGCTACTGGCATTACCGGGAATAATTTATCAAAACGTTGTTTGGGGTTTTCATTCAAAGTATGGGGAGCATTGTAAGCTAGTTTCATAATTGGCCATGGCTTTTAAAATACGCAGGCTCGTAAACGTGCCAATTTATTTATTTCGCGAAATCGTAGGAATTTACTGTGGATCTAAATGTAAGTTAATTATGTTGTAAGCTCCTACAAAAATTGAATAATACTTTTTTCCTTAAAACAATTCAGATTTAATGGTAGAAGGAACAAGTAGTCTACAGGTTATTGAACTTATGGCTTTTCTTCAAATAAAATCGTCGTGAAAAAGGTTTAAAAAAATAACACAATTTTCAAGATTCTGTGACGAGGTGCAGAAAAAGTTTACATATTAGAAAAAAAAACTGTTTGGTTTTAACAAATGTTTTAATATTAACATGGTTATAAAAAAAACTTTGCAATAAAGGTAAATGAAGAAACTTTCTAATTGAATTCCATTTTACTAAAAATATTAAATTGTTTAAAAATTCTTTTAAAAAACACAATCAAGGTATCATTACTTTATGTTGAAGACCAAGTCACTTAAATTAAAACAATCTTTTAATATTGTATCTTTTAAAGTTGTCTCAAGGTAATAGATGATTTTAGTCGCTTGATAACGTTAAATTAAATTTTTAATACTGATTACAGAAATACACTTATATTAAAAAAGTATGGTAATTCTGACAACTTAAGACACATTTAATTGGGTCTTACTGATGCTATTTTTGCTACATTATTCATACCAATTTTGACCATAATTATTAAATTAAATTCCTAGTAAAGAAGAATCATGTATGTCAGGACAGATTTTTATTGGCAAAATTTGGTATAACGAACCTTTTAGGTTATTCAAGTTTATGTGTAATTTCGCTTAATAAGAAATAATTACTTAATATAAATCTTGTCTTACCCAACATGATCCGCAACTTGATTGATCCCGAATTTGCTTAATTGAATCGCAGTTTGGCCAAGCTTCACGAGAGTCAAATGATTCAGGTACATCTTCGCTTTCATCGTGAGGGTTGGCTTTGAATAAAAAGTTAGGGGCGGATGAACGTGGTAAAACACCAGAAGCTATTTTCTTAGCTCTTTCCCAATCTTTAACTTCAAAGTTTTTTCCCGCTTTCCATGTTGTTGCTTTTTCATTAATTAAAGCTATATATTCATCTGAAAGTGGGTGAATGTCCACAACTGCAGCGGAAATTACAGATATGGATACAACGACTGCAAATGCCCCCAAGTACTTCATTGTTAGGTCCTAATATTAAAATAAAGAAATATGTAATTTTTAAATATTGCAAATAATAGTTTACAACAAGTATTAGAATTTTATTTTGATTTATTGTACTTTTTATTTACAAAAGTATAAAGCTAGGCGCGCAACTAGTTTTTTTTTGTTTTATCTAAAATACGAGACGCGGGCCAACATATACCTCATACTATTGGCCAGTGGCGGCGCCAGCTTTTTTCTTTTTGGGTGATACCCGGCGGAAAAATTAGGGGTGGGCAGCAAACTGTGTGCCATCAGAAGCGCAATTAAAGGGGCTATTATCCCTTTTCCCCAAAATTAATAAACGTTTAAAATATAGTATCGTTTTTTGGCCACCCTGTATTGTATCACTGATAAACTAAGAGCCAACAGCTTAAGCGCGATTCATACTATCGGTACAATCCCGGTTCGTCCTCAGTTTGATCTCGGTCCGATATATTCTTGTCAGGTTCATACTAGCGATACGCATTCGGTTCATTCCTGGTCCGATAAACGTTTGGCTACCACTCTCTTTTACTGTACAGGTCTGCTTAAGTATTTTTATAGAAGTTAATGCCTAACATATTCTTTGGAATGTATTAGTATTGGAATAAAACCGGACCGAGACTGGAGCGGTATCGATAGTATGAACAGGCTCATTTATTTTGCACGTTAGAATATTTTATCGTTCGGAGATCGAACTGAAAACAAACCGGGATCGTACCGCTAGGATGAATTGCGCCTTAATCAATAATTTAATATTAAGATGTTTAGAAACAACTTGTATCGTTCTATTCTATGTACTATATCATTGAAATTATTTGTCAATTCCTATTAAATGACCTAATTAAGTTGTCAAATTAAATGCGACATGCAAGTGAAATATCTATAGGCATGGATGATAAATTTTAAAATACAGGTTTTCTAAAAGAAATGCAAAAGCCCCAACTTAGCAGTTTAGTAAAAACAAAATGATCAGATGACGTATGTAAATACATTTCGTGGTCTTTAGGTTAGTTTGTTGTTGTTTTTTTTTACAATTAAACAAAAGTCTTTATTGTATAATATGTTTAAGTAAATTCTGTTGTTAAACTATGTGTAAAGAACTTTTATTTATAATGACCAACAAAAAAACTAAAAGAAATATGGTTTGGGATTGAAAAAAATGACTTAATATTTAGCTTGAGGCTAACAAGCAAAACTATTTTTATGTTTTTTTTTTGTATGCTAAGCAGAGTTAGGTCAAATAGGAATCTTGAACAACGTATTCTTAAAATTATTTAAATACCGAAAATTAAAAAAAACGTATTTAAATACCGCTGTATTTCAATACCAGGATTTACTATTTATAAAAACTTTTTAATAAAACAAAGTCCCCACTCCAGAAGAACAAAAACTCCACAAAATTGTCTCTGACTCAAACTTATCGCTTTAAAAAACGACTGTACCTTAATACCAGGACTCAGTATTCATAAATACAATACATTTTGAGGAGCAAAAAAGGTCCTCTGTCCTCACTTCAATAAATATAATTTTTTTTTTGTTTTTGTTTTTTTTTAATTAAAAAACAAAATTTAAATATCGGGATTTTAATACCAGGATTCCAATACAGGACCTGATTAACAAAATACGAATACAAACCAAGTATTTTAATATTCAAATGCTGTATTCGAATACCGAAATTTTAATATTAGAATTCAAATAGAGTATGTAAATAAAGAAATAAAATAATTTAAAAAGATATTCACAATCCAGAATTTCGAATACTGACCAACAAACTAGTTAGTCGAATACCAAATGCAAAACACACAGATGTATTCAAATACCAGCCAAATGTATTCTGAATAGGATTCAGAATACCAGGTATTCAAATACTACCCAATCTGATACGAAATAATATTTTTATTTTTGTTGATTATGTTTATTTAACCTAAACTTATTGTGCTAAACTGATTTTTCTTTTTTTTGGTTTTATATAGTGGAGTAGGAAAAATTTTAGAATAATTTTTGGGTTGATCTTAAAAAATTTTGTTAATATACAAATATATTTTAGTAGAATAAGTAAATATTATTAAATAAATAAAAATATACTAGTTACTTACCAAGCAAGGTAAAGGCGTAGACTTCAATTACTTATTTTTTTTTACTTTATATACTTTTTACATCCTTAAGTGGTGATAAGCTATAACACTTGGCTTAAAATTTTATTGATAGCGTATCACAAAAATCAATCAAAACAATCAGAAAATTCAGACGCGTAAATTGTCATTGTTTTCTTATCAGTTAAAATATTACTTTATAGCAAAATAAAAACATTTTTTAACGGAAATCAAGACTTAAAATACAAAAAACTTTGGATTTAAAATATATTTTGTATGGCTGTTTCAGATTTATTTATCAATAAAAAAAATGTGGGGCTAATACAGCTACAAAAAAAAATAAAAAAATACGCTCATTTTTATTAAATTAAAAATCAGCTTACATTTATGGACGTGATTTAATTTATTAATTTCATCCTCAAAGTAAAAAACCATACATTTGTCCCAAATTTGGCTGATATCTCTTTGCGATACATAATAAAAATATAAAAAATCCTTTAGGTACAGCAAAAAAAAATTTGATGATTATAAGTATTTTCTATCAGGTTAAAAGCATTTTTTCCTAAACATGGTGGGATATGACAAACAATGCATATCTAGTTTGTCAACGACGTATGGACCCAGCAATTCAATCATAATTTTATGATAAACATTAGGCCAACAATCCTAATAGGCAAAGGGGGTGAGGCAAACGAGAAAAGAAAATGGCGAACTTACTTTTTGACCTTGGTCGATAGTATGCACCCAACGACGTTGGTCTCTATTTACCTTTCACTAATCACCAAGAAACACCAGAAAATACACAAAAAACGCATTATAAGTTTTATTTCATCACTTTTGGCTTTCCAAATTGTCAAATGACAGAAACCAACAAAAATGACAAAGCAAAGGGAGCGTCACCCACAAGCGTTTAGGAAAAGTTCATTCATGTTTTATTTACGATGGAGTAAAAATCCCTGTGCGGCGTTGCCGGGATTAACACATAATCACTTATTTTCAGAATTTTGCTTTTTTAAAAAGATAATAACCTATAATATTTAAACATATTTTTTTATTATGATATCTAAAAATGATAAAAATATATGTATTGTTCATTTAAAAAGTTATATTACAGAATTCTTTAATATAAAGGTTTATCCAACAACTACTTGTGGTTAGTAAGTTTAGAGTGGAAAAATTAAATTTGGCAAACCGCATTTTAGCGCTTTTACTGTGATGTATTGATGACAACAGCTCAAACGTAAACAAACCTGGTCCATACGTCGTTGTAGTTTGTCCTTGCTAACACTTCAAAAATCAAAGAGGTAGTAAGTATACTCATACTTTTTATGAAATTTGTTTCACCCGCATTTTGTATGAAAGCTACTTGGGCATCTATATTGCAAACTTTGCTTCAGACAATTTTATTTTGTTTTCTTATAATATCGCCAAGTAAACCAGATCTTTTTTATCCCAATCTTTAAGTTGGTTGTTATCATAGGATTAAAAATAGATCTGGCTCCACAGATATGTTTTTCTTTCAGAAACAACTTGGCCTTTAAAGTCATTGTCTGAACTTTAAGAAGAAATATCCTCCTTATTACCATTATCTCACATTTCATAAAGTTGTTTCTGTCATGGTTGTTAGCCTGAATGGCAAAGGATGATGTAAGCTTATATAGACCATGTCCAAAATAAACACACCTTTCATGTACGGTGGGATAAAACTTAAACTTAAAAAAAATAGGGTAAATTTTTTTCTTTAACAATAGTTAATAGACTGTTTGGTGGTATGTATATCATTATATTTATAAAGCAATATATAACAAGAAATTGTCGAAAACTTACCCTAAATACCTCGCAAAACACACCTATAAAACACTACTAATTAAATGAATTTACCGCCGTACAGTGGGGCCAAATGCTCAAAAGTTGGCAATAATTCAATAAATGATTGAACAAGCCTTTTACATTAGTGGGCACGTTTAAAAGAGTGCAATTTTATAAAACATTTACAATTTAAACTGTTAAGTTGCCCAAGATATCATGAGGATATTGAAAGTCCTTCCCCTCATTTATCTGTTAAATGCGATAGAATATGGACATCGAGTAAAATTTTGATAAAAGGGAGTCACTACTTTTTGGCATTGAAATTAAATCGGTCAAAGGGGGCACAAGCAACTTTTTTCTTCAAATGAAGAAAGGGGTCATATTACACATTGTTTTAAAAGGCTTTTTATTCTATACTTTTTACTGCTTTAGTTTTTAAAATCGGCCTAGTCGATTCAGAGTTACCAGCGTTTGAAGTTTAGCTCCAATTTGCCCTGTCGCGACAAGTCGCGCCAAACTTACAAGACAATGGCCATGAAAACCGCACTTCTTGTAAAGCATTTAAGCCAGATTTTATTTCTAAGTCTGGAACGACTAAGTCGATTTTTAAAAACAAAGTGTCGTTGAGAAGAGGTGAAAAAGGCCTTTTAAACAAGGTGCTACACAACCCCCTTTCAATTAAAAATAATAATAATGCCCACTGTCACTAGGCCACGTGACCACACATTAGCTTTAGGAATCTTTCTGGACCTAAGTAAAGCCTATGAGTGTGTTAATCATGAACTTCTTTTAAAGCTACAAAAATATGGTGTAAGATGTAATGCAAACGACTGGATTAGATTATATCTCTCAAATAGACATTGCAAAATCAAATATTAAACTAAGAAACATAGGTATAGCACAGGGAAGTATAGTCGGACCACTCTTATTAATATGATACATATATTATGCGGATGAAACTAATCTATTAACATCTGGAAAGGATTTACCAGAAGGCACTAAAAATGCACGAGAGGTATTTTCGAATACAAATAAATGATTTGCTCAGAACCACTTAGTTTTTAATAAAGACAAAAAAGACAAAAAGACAAAAAGTTTATTAATGCTAAAACACCAAAAGGCTTACATACGTCAAGAGGTAGATGACAATGTAAAATGCTATTATATAATATTTTATAATACATTAAAAAAATATCTATATACATTACAAATTATAGCACAATTTAAAAGATTATACATCTAAGAACATTGATAACAAATTTACTCGCATTGACAAAAACAGATCTAAGAACAGAAGAGACCATACATGAAGCAGTAAACCAAATTGCTAGGCAATCATGTCACTGAAATTATTCTTGTAGTATTCCTCTAGGGAATAGAAACATTTTGTCACTAAATATTTTTTTAGCACCATTTTAAATTTTTTGGAAGGTAACTGAGTTATAGATTGTGGTAAAACATTATAAAATTTAGGACCATAGTAGGATATACCTGTCCTAATTTTATTTATTCGATGATATTCTGGGTATATGTTCTTTCTATTTCTTGTTAGATGGAAATGCTTGTCTTCGTGTGTCATATAGGTTGTGTTGTTAACTTTCATGTAAAGTAAACAATGCAAAATGTATAAGCTAGGAAAAGTTAGTATGTTTAATTCAACAAACAGAGGCTTGCAGTCGGCTCTGTAGTCTACTCCCTTTATAACACGTATAGCCCTTCGTTGTAGTCCAAAAATACGCTTGACATTTGGAGCATGACCCCAAGCAAGCAATGCGTATCTAACCCTTGACTCGAAGCATGCGTAGTAAGCTGTTAAGGCAACATTTAAGGAAACTGAAAGTGATAAGTTTCGAAGTGCATACACACATGAAGCCAGTTTTTTGATAGATAGTCAATGTGTGAGTTCCAACTTAATTTGGGATCAATGTGGATTCCTAGGAAACGAACCGACTCGAGCGAGTTTATCTGCCCAGCAAGCCTCAATGTAAAATACATATGCTCAGTTTTTGCCTCATTTAGGCTCAGCCTATTTGCTGTGAACCAGTCAGTAAGCCTCAACTGTGAATCTGCCACCTTCTCTCTCAATTGGTCAAGATCATTGTCTTGCAAAACTACCGTTGTATCATCCGCAAAAGTATGAATTCAGCATTGGGATCGTCCCCCTCCACATCGTTGATGTAGATGAGAAATAGGAGCGGTCCCAGCACTGAACCCTTGGGGACTCCATGCATGATGCTTTCAACTGTGGAGTTTTTACCATTCAAGTCTACGTATTGTTTACGATTTGATAAATATGAACCAATTAGTTGAATGTAGATTATAATATTTCAGTTTAGTCGTGAGAAGATTCACAGAGACACAATCGAAGGCCTTGCTTAGGTCACAAAACATTGCTCCCGCAATAGCCCCACCATTGAACGCCCGATTTATAATTTCAGTAAGTTTGTTTATGGCCATTGTTGTGGAGCATGAATTTCTGAAACCAAACTGTCTGTAATTTAAGAGATTTGAATTTTTAAGATAATTGGATAATCTGGTTTTAATGGATTTTTCAAAAATTTTGAGAAGATTGGAACTATTGAAATTGGTCTGTAATTTGATAGGTTAGCTTTTGGTCCCTTTTTATAAATTGGTAGCACCCTGGAAAATATCGGGGTAGATACCCTCTTTAACACAGAGGTTTAGAAGTTTTGTTAATGGACAGACTATTTTGTGCGCAATGCTTTTTATTATTTTAGAGTTTAAACCATAATGATCTTTGCTATTTTTATTTTTTAAACTGAACATAATATCATTGAGTTCAATTATTGAGATATCTGTAAGTTCAAATTTTGTATCGTATTGAGTGTGAATTGGTAAGGATTGAAGATACTCCTCCGCAGATAACTGTGATGCTGGAAGACCCTCCACCGTCTCAGCTGCCACACCCGTAAAGAAAGTATTAAACTGATTAGGTGAGATCTCACTATTATCCTCATTAGTGGGACTAGCGCAAAAGTTAGAGTTTTTTTAATCAAAGCCCATATCGCCTTGGGACTAAAATTATGGTATTTTAAAAATCATTTGCATGTCTTTTTGCTCGTCTAAGTTCCGATTTGTATTTTTTACGATATATGTTTTTATTTCAGTAATTTGAGGAGAGCTTCTTTTTTGGCTAGTTGATTTAGAAAGGATAATGTTTTACGTTTTTCCCTGAGGTCATTATTAAACCAGTTTACATTTGCCCTGTTCTTTCGTGTTTTAATTATTTTTTCCGGAAAGGCTAAATCAGCACAATTTTTTATAAAATTTACAAACATGTTAAACTTTTCATTTACAGAAATGCTATGGTTATCAACAAAATCCCAACAGATGTTTCCGATCAAATGATTTAAGTGAAATAAACCTTGCTTTGTTACGGGTCTACTCTTGAGTTGTACATAGGTCTTTGGGGCTTCGGTTAATGTGAAAGCTGCCACAACTGCTTTGTGGTCAGATAAATCCACCTCCAAGGCATAAGCCTCCAAGGATGGCGTATTGGTCAATATGTTGTCGAGACATGCATTTCCATGAGTAGGTTTATTTATTACAAAAGAAAGGCCATATGAATTAACAAGGTCTGTTAGTGTATTTTTTTGATGATATTTGGCAAGAAAATTTACATTAAAGTCACCGGCAAGAATTATTTTATAGTTTTTTAATTTACTTACTGAGTTTAGCAGTGTTGTTAATATACTAATAAAGTTCTCAAAGTTACCAGATGGAGATCTGTACAAAGTCAGCACTAATACCTTTAAACTATCAGACTGAGCAATACAGATCTCACAATCCAACTCAGTTGACAAACTATCAAGGTCAGGCCTTGGGAAGAAAAGGTTTGACATTTCCGAGTGTACCCACACAGCCACTCCTCCATGTATATGCCTCTTTCTGGAAAAGCTACCTAAAAGGCGATAATTTTTTTAAACAACCTGAAAAAATCTCATCCTCCAACATCCAGTGCTCGCTAAAGCAGAGCACGTTGTACTCCCAGCTCTTCGCTTCCACCTCCAGCACCTTATTCCGCAAACACTGGATGTTGCAGTGCAAGATCTTTAACATTTCATTATTTACAGATGTATTAAGGACTTTTTTGACAAATTAAATTTTTTGGTGATAAATTTACAGTATTTACAGTATTTACAGGTGTAGTTTCATCCTTCATCGATGTTATTGCCGCCTGCTCTTGACGTTCTTCATGTTTATTGGGTTGCCTCATGAAAAAGCTGTGAACTCGATAAAAATTCTTTATGACGCTCAAAATTGAATCTTTTGATTCCCACATTTCTTGGCCAAAAGCTTGGATCGTAAAGTTCATCCTTCTTTGACATGGGCCCTACGATCAGAAATCTTTTTAGTTGTTGGGGTGGAGACGGAATTTCCTCTACTATCACATTCATTTCCTTAAAACCTGGTTTGCTTGTTATATATTTGTGAATAATTGTATCATCTGCTGTCCTCTTTATCCGATTTATGTACAACCATAGACGACGGTCTTCCCCAATGAAGTTGTTTTCATTTTGATTTTGAGTCACCTCTGCGATTGCCAGTCTCTTTTTGTGCCGACGCCTTTTCTGATACTGAAAGCCATCGTAATCTGTATCGGTACTAGCGTAGGATTGCTGTCTAAGGACCTCGTGGTGCTGAAAATGTCTTGTTTTGGGTCCTTGCTGATTTCTTGCAAAATCAAAATCTTGTTTGATGGGAATTTGGCGTTTGACGCCCAGGTTGACATTATTGGCGTTGACAGATGGTGGGATGCGTTCCAAACTCATCTGTTGTCGGTTGCTTGTTCGTTTTAGTGCTCTTGAGTAGCCAGGGACGTCGTGAGTGCCGCTGTCCAGCGCCATCTGTTGGTTTTCGCTAATTTCACATGTTACAGGGTTGCCAGCTTCCTGTTGATTTTCACTAGCACTGATGCCCCGTTGATTGTTGTTTGTTGGTGTTTTTCATCTGGTTTTTGTTTCGAATTCGAAAATAAATTAATTCTGTTTTGTACAAGCTGAAATACCACTATTTGATAATCTTAACCTTGGAAATAATGTAACATCACCAGTAACTAGTGCCAAATTTCTGGGAATCCACATTAATAAGCTTTTATATTGGAGTACTCACATGACTTACATAAATAAAACTTGTATAAAACTGGAAAGTGTCGGATTTGGAATTAAAATTGTAGCCCAATATATGAATTTAGAGACTTTAAAAATTTTATACCTTTGCTAACTTCGAATCAATTTTAAGGTACGGGATAATTTTTGGGGGTTGTTATTCTAACATACAACGTCTGTTCGTTGTACAAAAGAGAACCATTAGATCAATTAAAAGATGAAATTTAAAGATTCTTGTCGAGGTGTATTTAAACAGATAATTATTTTTACTGCTTTGGTTATACGTATAATTATAATGAAGATTTTTATTTGTTTTTAAGCAAAAACATTTATAATTTAAAGGGTTTAGTTGCTAAAATTTGTATTTAAATTATTATTTTTTAAAATCCTAAGATTTTTTAGGATAATAAAAGTCCTTTCCCTCATTTCTTAAATGGGACAGAATATTAAAATCGGGTAAAATTTTGATAAAAGGGAGTCACTAATTTTTGACATTAAAATAAAATCTGTCAAGGGCGCACAAGCAACTTTTTTAATAAGAGAGGGGTCATATTACACATTGTCTTAAAAGCCTTTCTATTCTATACTTATCAACGCTTTATTTTTGAAAATCGGCCTGGTCGATCTGCCGATGCCGGCGCGGCGCTTAGGTAAGACGGGTATCGAATATTGGCAAATTTTATATGTATTTGACTACGCCTGCGCTTTGTCAATTTGAAAATACAGTACGTTTCTTTAATGGTCTTTATTAATAGGCTTTTTAAAAAATCGTTTTAATGGTGATACTGGTGATATTATACATTGTGGGACATAGGTATACAAGGTAAGTCAGAGGAAGCCTGAATGAGCTTGTTTACTAGTTACCCATAACTTTTTTAATTTGTTTTTTGTAGGTATATAGCCAGGCATAAACTCAACATGTTAGACTATAAAAGTTAATGGAGAAAACCAAATTTTAGCGGCGTCTTTTAAGGGAACATTAATTTTGTAAAGATAGGCTTAAGCAAAAAAAAAAAAAAATGGAAACTTGTCCCACTATTTTTATGTGTTTTGTAGGAGTCCGAAGGATTACCCACTTATCCTTGAGGAGCCTGTATAAATGTATTAGTAGTTGTCTTGATGATTTTTGCGTAATAAAAAAATTAAAATAGGCACAATAAAATTCTACAGATATTTAATTTTATTATCACATACATCTTTAACGATTTCCTAAAAAAAAACTTTTCTTTTCCTAGATATTTATTTAAAAAAGTCTTGACGGCATTCTGTACAAGTTTAGTTGCCCTACTGCATAAACTTTTATAAAATATATAGAAAAGACTGGAAAATTAGAAATAAAAACGTTTGTTTATTTATTGCTGGCTAAATGGGCCATCTATATAAATTGTAAAAAAAACAAAAAAATCTTTAAAAAATATTACAAACTGCATTGACATCATTTTTGGACATGTATTTTGATCTTTAGCATATTATAAACGGGGAAAACTTGCAGCGGCATCTTGCTCAATATTACAATGGTCTTTACCACGAAGAATTTTAAAGAAACCTTTGTCACCCCAATCAGTGTTCCATGAGTTGGCACATTACCAGTATGGAGCATCATTATCAACACCCCATCCCAGAATTTTGACGACATGACCTCCAACTGACTTATTTGTTGTACGGATGTAGACTCCTAAAATTAAAATAATTTATTTATTCATGTTTTAATATGTTACCTTGATAAAAAAATAATCAGAACTACAAGCACTGTATAAGAAAATATTAATTTAAATTAGGCTTGAAGAATCAAAAATCCTTGTTATAATAGTGTTTGTGGCGCAACCTAAAGTCCACATTATTTATTTTCCTTTTTTAATTTTGTTGATGTCATTGACAATTAAGGGCTTATATTATGTACTACACCCATTAGTTGTAACTGTTTTAATAAAATTAAAAATATTTGCTTATATGAACAAAACGAAAGCCAATGCTTTGGCTTTTTGCTTTTAACATAATTCATTGCACAATAGTACTTTATGACAAAACAGTTAAGCTAAAAAAATTATAATATTTAGCATTTTAATTATTTTATTACTTACCAGATTTGTAACTTAAGAAATCCTCGTATATAGCCATTGAAGCGTCAACAGGTCCATTTTTATAAATTTCTAATTGGATTGGTTTTCATAAGTAAAAGCATCTACACTTTGTCCATAGGTCTTGGATTCCTCATAGTCAAGAGAAGAATCGGAACAAGTATTAGTACAAGCAGGAGTATCAAAATCTAAAGTATTGCATTGAGGTCTGCTTCCATTGTCAACATGATGTTCACAAGGTTCCAGTGTGTAATCTTTGCATCCTTGATTGGATTTATAAAGTCCACCGGTAACAATACCAGTTCTTCGCCAATATTCCCAGGCTGGGCCAACCCATCCACCATCACATCCCAAACCGCATCCTTTAAAAGGGCCGCAACATGATAATAAATCTTCAGCGAAAACGTATACTTGTTGCGTTCCATTTGAGTGAATACAAATTCTATCAGACATTGCGTTATCCGCACCAAAAGCCTGAAACAAACCGTAAAATTATAAGGCTAAGAAATTTAACCTATTTTACAAATACAGTTTAAAAAACTAAGACAAAGTAACCCTCACCACTAGAGCGTGTGGAAATTTTTCACACGGCGCGGCGTATGATAATTTTTACACAGTCCTGTCCAAAGTTAAAAGAATAAAAATAATAAAAATCACATAATATTCCTTATTTTCTGCTGTCGTAGAAAAAGGATCGTACCTATGACTTGTAGCACTCGCCTACAGGTCGTACATAAACCTCATACTTCTGTGCAAGGAGTCTTTTTCGATTATTTAAACTTCATAGTCTACCATCATTGCTTCTACCTATGTTGGGATTATACACCAACAAACTTTCAGCTTTTGCAAAATAATGAAGGGGTGTCGCTCACGGGTCTTGGACTATTAGTAAATAGTAAAGGAAATACGGAACAGAAAAAAAAAATTATTTACCAAAGCAAAGCAAACATATACCAGAACAAAAATAAATAACTTAAAATTTTTTTAAAAAGTTACTGCATTTCCACAGTCACAATTATAAATTAACCGAAGTAACCTATAGATTTAAGGCAAAGCCCAATTTTTAATGAGAAACAGGGCGCCCAACGAGGGTTGCTAAAGAAAAAAAAGGGGACCAACGTGAATCATCGGAGAAACTTGGTACCTAACATGACGCGTCGGAGAAACATGGTGGTCAACGTAAAGTATTAAAAAAATATAGCACTCACGGGAGAACCCAATGACCTTTTATCCTTTATAGGAGACGAAACTTGTTTACATTTGATTACGATCAGACATTAAAAATTTCTCCGATTTGACTGGACTATTTGCTTTCAAGAGAATTTTGCTTAGGTCATAGGGCAAGCGCTAGTGCCACTTTTGCTATTTTATATTAAAAGTCTTGGCTTTTGCCATTTTTTGTTAATACAATTTTTACTGGTAATACTATATAAGAATATCGTCTAAACTTTAAGGTGATTTTGATATTAGAATTCTATAGTTATTATTATGTTCATATTAAATTATCATTATATTTAATTATTTACAGGTTTTTCTTTTTGTTTTGAATCACAGAAAATTGACTAAACAACCCGACAACGTTGCTACGGGCCATAGCCTCCTAGCGGGCTGGAATTGGCTAGTCTCGTAGCATTTTTATCACTTCTCATACGCCATTACTTGCAGCGTTGCCTTGTGAGAAATAGTTGTTTTGGTGATTTTCTTAGTTTTTCATGTGTCTTATAGGGTTTTTGTGTAAATTATTGGACAATATTACCGACAATATGGTTCGTAAATGCCAAGTATGCAAAAAAATAGACTTTTAAACCCCAATGTGTCATTTCACAAGTAAGTAAACCTATGTTTGTTTTGCAATTCATTGGCGTCGCATCGTTGTTGGCGTAGTCTGTTAGTATTTATTTCTTTATGAGATACATAATAATATGTTTTAAATTATTTCATATACATAACTTATTTACAAATGACTAATTGTGATATTAGTGCAAGTTTCTTTTATGAGAATAAATCTTAAATTAAATGATGTAATATTATTTGTAAAACTGCCTTTAAGAAAATGTAATACATAAGTGGTTATTTAAAAATCCTCATTCTATCTTTTTAATTCCTCATTTAAATACATACACACGCACACTCACCAAAATATACTAAATTATTGATTAAATAAATGTTGCTAGTGGAAAAAATATTAATATAGTGGATGCTATATAAATAGGAGATTCTGTTGATTTTTTGTTATTTTGATTGTGTTTTTATACATGTTTAGTATGTAGTTTTTACTGTAGGATTTATTTATTTGACAATATAAATATTGAAATTTTTATACACGTTTAGCCAATTCAAAAGGTTCATTGGCAATACGTAAAAAGGAGACGGTCTAAGGCGTGTAGTACACTAACAGGAAGACATTAGACAAAGAATGCCGGCATATAAACATGGTAATGAATCTGTGCCACATTGTTCTTGCTTTAGTTGTCTATGAACCTTTTGAAGTGACAAAACATGTATATTCGTGTATTTCTTATGTTTACTGAAAAGCAATTAAAAGTATATTTATACTTATGAGTTATTTATTTAACAAAAACCTCTTCATGAAATAATTATCGTTACTTTTTGTTAAAAATAATATTATTTCAATAACAAGTTCTTTTTTTACTTTTTGCAATAAATGAAAAATTGCCAATAAGAGAAATTTTAAAATTACTTATATTTCTTATTTTGGTCTTAGTCTTAAATTTAAGAAAATCAAGCTTTTCCTACCTTAAATCCATAGCTTTTAAAATTTTACAAAAATTGTTTAAATAATAAAACTTCACAACAAAAAAAATTATACTAGTATTAAAAGTGGTATCTTTTGCTTATAGTTATATTGTAAAGTTTTCGCAAGTTGAGAAGATGCCATGGCGTCACCAGTTCTGTCTCACTTTCAATTATCCTCCTTTTTGTTGCTCGCACACGTTGTAAACGACGCGTTTAGACAGCGATAGTTGATTGCCGTCCTTATTTGTATGACGTTTGTGGCACCCTTGTAACTGGTTTTTAGTCTACTCAAAATAACCTTTGTGTTGTTTTTGTAAATGCTTAAATTCAGTCAAAAACAAAGTGCATATCACAAATATTACCCAAAATCTAAAATGGTAAATTAGGTGAGCATAAACAATTTTTAAAATAATTTTCTCATAAATGTAATGAAAGTAAAGAATATTTGTGTCCAGTAATATTAAAAAAATTAAATGCTTGTTCGCTAAAGGTTAAAGCACACTAGGCGCTTAGGTCTCGGTACTCTCACGGACCGATCAAATAATTTACATGCATTTTAAAAGAATTACCTTAAATGATATTTACACATTCTTATAAACAAAATGAAGTTTTGTTTTGAGAATGTGAGGTATATTTTTATATCCACGTTATCAAACGTAAAATTATACATACCCAAATCTTATTTAGAAAAGTTTTGCAAGTTTATCTAAAACATTCTTATTTGGTGTTATTTTTGCTTATTTTATTATTGCCTTAGAATGGCACGCCTCTGGCAATAAAAATGCACTCCGTTATTATATTATTTACAGTGTTGCCAACACAGAGGTATTTGTAAACAAAGGCAAATTATTTTGATTTGTTTTCTTTGTCACACACGTTTGTGTTTTCATGTTTGGTATTTTAATCATGACAACAAAACAAACGGCATTTTAGCATTAAAAAAACAAGTAATTTTTGGTTTGTTGTGAATAGTCTAAGGGAGAACCAGTCGTTTTCCGACGTCATCAACTGATTATGAGCGTAACGGTCGGCATTATCGGGCATAATTTATTAAAGCATTATTTGAGTTTTCTGTTCGGAGTACGGAGAGCACGGTAAGTCAGTTTCGTATTTGGCCATGGCTTTTAAAATACGCATGCTCGTAAACCGATTTGTTTATTTTGCAAGATCATCATATCATAATCTTAAATGGGCTTCGGCGCCACTGTAGCCTTTACCAAAAGGCTGAGTAGGCTGAAGCCTATGGCGGCGTTTTTAGGGAGGCGGCAAAATATGGATAAATAATGTTGTAGATGATTTCGAATTTTATTTATTACGTAGATTTGAAAGAAAACAAGGTGAGGACTTTTTTTTTTGCTCTTCAAAATTATTTTTATCGGAAAAAAGTTATACTAAGGGGCGGCAAAAATAAAATAGCCTACAGGCGGCAAAGTTGTAAGTGCACCTCTGGGCTTCTAGTCACACACAGAATTTAAATGTTGGTTATTTATGTTGTAAGTTTTTAAAAATAAAATCCTAGTTTTTCTTTGGAACAAAAGCCAGAAGAAAATAAATATAGAAAAAAACAACCAGGTTATTGGTGGACATTAGACTTTTTAGATTAAAACAATAAATTTAATAATGTCAAATGGCTTTTCTTGGAATATACCTAATTGTTGACAAAAATGACGTTTTTGGAAAACAGAAACACTATTTTTAAGATTCTGTGACAAAGTGCATAGGATGCTCACATATAAGAAGAAAAATACTTTCTGGTTTAAATAATAACATTTTATTGTTTCTTCTGTCTGCTCGTTTATACATAGAGGTACAAGTTATGAACTGTTAAGAAACTCTGCAATAGAGGTTAAATAAGAAACTTTTTAAAAGAATCATTTTTACAGAAAATATTAGATTGTTTAAAATTTCCTTTAAAAAACACAATCAAGGTATCATTACTTTGTGTTGAATGCTAATTTACTTAAACCAAAACATTTTTTTTTGTTTTATCCTTAAAAGTTGTCTCAAGGTAACAGATCATTTTGGTGGCTTAATAACGTTATATCAAATTTTTAATCCTCATTACGTATATTAAAATTAATTCTTAAATTTCTAATTGAGAAGAATCATGTTTGCAAGAATAAATTATTATTGGCGGTATTTGGTATAACGATTCTTTTAGGTCATTAAAATTTAATTTTATTTGATCTCAATAATACGAAACAATTACTTTTTTTATCTGTTTTAACACTCCACGAAGGCTTTATGCCTAAGTACCAGAGTACCGTGGGTGTCGGGTTATTAGATGTTTAACCCCTCTTCCACGCTGTTCCGTCAACGTTATCCAAGCACTGAAACATGCAATTTTTGCATTTCACAACACCTTTTAGACAACGCGGTAGTGCCACCACGGACGTTATTTTTTGTAAATAACTACTACCTGGGGTAGGCAGAATACTACACAGTGGTTTGCCAAGCCATCTGTGAGGTGACGAGCGATTAAATGCCAATGTCCGGTTCCGAGATTCGAACTCGGATCGCTGCGGTGAGAAGCTGGTACGTTACCGCTGCACTACGCTTGCCACAACTTACTTAATATAAATCTTGTCTTACCCAACCTGATCCACATTTTGATTGATCCCGAATTTGCTTAATTGAATCGCAGTTTGGCCTAGCTTCACGGGAATCAAATGATTCAGGTACAGGTTCGCTGTCATTGTGAGGGTTGGCTTTGAATAAAAAATGAGGGGCGGATGAACGTGGTAAAACACCAGAAGCTATTTTCTTTACTCTTTCTCAATCTTTTTCCCGCTTTCCATGTTGTTGCTTTTTCATTAATTAAAGCTATACATATATTCATCTGAAACTGGGTGAATGTCCACAACTGCAGCGGAAATTGTAGATATGGTTGCAAGCACTGCAAATGCCTCCAAGTACTTCATTGTTAGGCCCTAAAAATAAAGTATATTTTTTACATTTAAAAAAGTTAATATCGAGAAAAATGCATGCTTTATGGAGAGCATTATTTATGAAAAATAATTATAATTCCTAAATTCTCAAATTGTTGCCAAATTTGCTTTTATTAAATCATTTTCAATAGTTTGTCTACAATAATAACGTATTAGCTTAATTTTAGCTAAATTAGATTTTTTTGCAACAAGGCTAAATGTAGTATTTCGGAAAAAGTCCAGTAAATCGAGCCCTGTCTAAATCTATTTGACCAGAATTGGCAAATCTAAAGAAAACATATCTACCTATTAGCCTTTTAAAAATAAAAAGATAGGCGCAGATAAAAAGTTATTATTAGTTAAAAAGTGTGCAAGTTTAATTTGGACCACCCTGTATGTACTATATCTGGGAGAACAATTACGGTTAGCAAGAAAATTAAGCTCTAATTAATCTATTCCTTCTGACCTAGTTTAATTGTCAAATTAAATGCGACATGTGAGTGGCATTTCTATGGCTATGGCTTATAAATTTTAAAATATTTTTTTTTAAAGAAGTATAAAATATACATATTTTTTTCAATAAACAAATGCTTTGTCTTGTACAATAATATGTTTTAGTAAATCATGTTGTCATGTAAATATAAAAATACACATTCTTTTTACCAACTGGAAAGCAGTCTCTCTTCCTTTTATCCAACTAAAGCATTTCCTATGAATTTACCTTAGCAATGAAAACTTTTAACACACTTATCTTAAAAAATTGCGATGCGATGTTTAAAAACTTTAAACCTTTATACAAAGTGTGTTTCAAAAACATACGCCATCGTCCGGGGAGAAGTTCCTTATCCAAAAATAAGAAAAACAGTTCATTCCCATAAACAAGGGTCTAAAAACGCCTCTTTTTCGAGATACAGGGTGATAAAGTTTAATTGATTTTTCATTTTTTTTAAATAATTTGAAAACCAAGAAACCGATTTGAATACAATTTAATGAGCAAATTTGCATTATAATAGAGCATAATAACAGTAAAAAGCTCTTAACAGCTGTGCCAAGTGGCGTACGTACAGAGCCCCAACCAGATACTTTTAAGGAAAAAATAGGTACGCCACTGACACAGCTGTTAACAGCTTTTTACTGTAAATTTCATTTAAATTGGTGAAGGGGTTTTCAAATTATTTATTAAAAAAAGAAAAATAAATTAAACTTTAACTACCTGTATCTCGAAAAGAGGCGTTTTCGGACCCATGTTTATAAGGACCTTTTTTCTTAGTTTTGCATAAGGAACGGACGATGGCGTATGTTTTTAAAACACCCTGAATACAATTAATTTACCAAAAGAAATTTGTAATTATTTCTAAAAAATCTGACCGACATATGGTTTAGAGTTAAAAAAGTTCTCTCAATATTTTATTAAGGCAGTATTGCCCTAAATAGAAAAGGTTTAAGCATTGTCGTTTCAGAGTTTTTTAAAGCAATTTTAATAAGACTGCTTAAATATTTTGACATGTGACATTACCGCATAGCTTGTTTATGCTTTATACTTATTTTAACGTTTTAAAAATGGTTTTATTTTATAATTTTATTTTCATTATAAGTATGAGTTTATCTTAAGGCTAACAAGCAAAAATATTATTATTTGTGTAATTATTATTCTGTAACATATACTGGAATTAGAATACAAAAATTTCATGGGCGTCAGGAGGAGGGTACACTTGCACCCCTCTGGCTTTTGGCTAGTGTCGAAAATTGTATTAAATAGTACATTTTGTAGGGTAATGACCTTTTTTTTGTCCTAAAATTTTTTAGGGGCCAGTATATACAGGGTGTTCCTTAAATACATGCTAATATTCAAGTGGCTGATTCTTAAACTCATTTGAAGAAAAAACTTTATATGAACATAGGCCCTAGACGTATTAATTTTTGAGATACGGGGTGTAAAAATTTTTAAAAGTCCAAAAAAACACTTATTTAAATAAAAACTATTATACTGAATACAAATTTTATTTAAATAAGTATTTATTATTTTCGTTACATAATTGCTAATAAAAAATTATAAAAGAAAAAAATCCCGCAAGGCTTTTTATCGTCTAAAAATATGGAAATAATTATTTTTTTCTCTTAAACTAAGGAAGATACAGAAAAAGACATAAAAGTTTTATTTTTATTTGCCAAAAAGAAAAGATCTCCTAGAAATTGTCCTTTACCTAAACCTATTGCTAAAAATACTACTGTATCCAAATACCAGAATACTTTTTAAAAACCAAAAATAAGGTTTTTGTCATCACTTAAATAAATTTAACAATTTATTTGTTGTTTTTTTCTTTTAATTATTATAAAACAAAATTCGAATACTGAAATTTTAATACCAGGATTCGAATACAGGACCTGTTTAACGAAATGTGAATACAAAGCAAGTATTTCAATACTTAAATGGTTTATCCGAATACTGGAATTTTGAATACCAGGATTCAAATACAACATCTTAATAACAATATATGAATACAAAGCAAGTATTCAAATACTATGATTCAAAGACGGTTTTTACAGTCCATAATTTCGAATACCGACCAAAAAACTATTCAGTCAATTACCGAATGCCAAGCACACAAATTTTTTGAATATCAACCAAATGTATTTTGCATAGGTTTAAGAAAACCGAGTATTTGAATACTACTCAATCTGATACTAAATAATATTATTCTTATTTTTTGTGCTTATTTTTATTAAACTTATCGTGTAAAGACGGTGGGTTGGTTTACAAAGTAAGTTCATTGTTGTTTGTACAACATGATAGACGATATTTAGGATAATTTTTTAATTAAATTGGGGCTATACAAATATATTTTGGTAAAATAAAAAAAATATAAATCTAAAAATATATATATATATATATATATATATATATATATATATATATATATTTATATATATATATATATATATATATATATATATATATATATATATATATATATATATATATATATATATATATATATATATATATATATATATATATATATATATGGCCAATTTTAAAAAAGATTAACTCTTTATTGAAAATGCCGAGCTTTCGGAAAAACTTTTGTTCATCATCAGGACAATCTAAAATAAAAAAAAATGAGCTCTGTCAGTAAGACTAACAAAGTTTACCCGCTCTTACTTAAGTTCTTACCAATTAGTGAGTTGAAACATGTTTCAACATTTTCAATAAAGAGTTAATATTTTTTTTAAATTGCCCTTTCAATTGACTGCACCTGCACTACTCTGGGTTTCAGATTTTTTTTCTTATCTAGTCAGTCACGACTACCCTTCCTCTTTTATATATATATATATATATATATATATATATATATATATATATATATATATATATATATATATATATATATATATATACTAGTTACTTACCAAGAAAGGTACCGGCGCGGCGTAGACTTCAATTACTGGACAAGTTTCTTTATTTTATATTCTTGGTACATCCTTAAGTGGTGATAAGCTATAACACACATTTTGTCACGTATTTCGATACTTAAAAATATTATATTTGGCAGATTTCCGGCCTAAATTTTATCAGATATAATAATTATAGTCTAAAAACGAATGCTTTAAAGCACATTGAACTAAAAAAGTTTAAAATAATTTTTAAAATAATCTTAAAATAATAATGAACGAGAAATACAAGTATTTTTGTAAAAACGCGTCGGGCGCTCTGCCCACGCTTTGTTACAAGAATTCTGTGTTGTTTTTGTTCATTATTATTTTAAAATTATTTTAAAAATATTTTAAACTTTTAGTTTAGTGTACTTTAAAAGCGTGTTTTAAGTTTTATTTAAACTATAATTATTTAAAACTTTTAGTTTGATATGCTATAAAAGCGTGATTTTAGTTTTTTTAAACTCTATTTATTTTATTTTGGAATTCGGGTAGTGCATTCAAGTTACCTATATAAAAACTGTATAGATTGCTTATAAGAAAATAGTGTAATCCACCTCATATACTTTATAACTTGATTTGTAAAAGAAGTCATCTTTACTAATATTCTGTTTATACTTTGTTCTTAAAAGAGTACTCTAGTCAGTTGTGTACGCAATCCTGGTTAGTAAACTACACCAAAAATTACAGGGGCGCGTAATTTGATTGGTTTTAACGGTCATGCAAAACTATCACATTGGGGGGTCATGGATATTTTTTTGAAAAAGCGATTAAAAAAAGACATAACTAACCAGAACTAACCATGCCAGTCGCTTAAACAAATTAAATTACACTTCCCTGTACTTTTTGGTGTAGTCTGTAGTTAGTGAACACAGCCATGCGCTTATATTCCATATCCATAAAGGATAAAAGGTCATTGGGCGCTTGCCTTGCAGTTTATAGACACCTGTTATGTCAAATAGAAAATGTATTGTAAACGCATACTTTCCGTTGCGCGGAAGAGGTTGTTTTTACAATACCGTCGTTCGTTGGAACGAAATAGATACATACGGATATTTCAAATTAAAAAAATAGTATTTTACGGATAACTTCCGGACTCATAAAAGTTACAGACATACATACAAGTAAAACTAATAAAAGCATGTTAAAAATTGGGTTTTTTGAAGTATGTAGTTTACCTTTGCTTTAAAACCCGTTTAATTAAGGAACTAAAAAAAAGGTTTAATTACCCAGAACTAACCATGACCTTCAAGTAAACTCTGGCTTCGGTAGAAAATATTCGGGTACTATAAAGAAATAAAACACTAAAAACCATAGTTTATGCAATTACGACTCGAAACGGTAAGGTAAAGACCAAAGGTTTAGGCAGCGGTTTTGACTCACAGAAACAAGTAAAAACATATTTTTTTGACGAAAATCAATACTTAAACACATAAAAATAAACTTTTTTCAATTTCTCAACACACCTTTATCAACTCCTTAACTGCACCCAGAGTCACTTAAAAATATAAAATGGCATCAGCCCTTATGTGGAACCTTTTTGAAAATCTTATGAAAAATGCTTTTCGTTGTTCATAAAAAAGTTGGAGTAAAATTAAATTATACCCTTAAATTTTAGAAAAATCTTATTTAATTATTCATAACAAATACTAGAAAAATTTCCAATTAACTTAACATAAAATTAATTTAAAATTAATAATAATAAATTAAATAATACTCCCTAAAGAGCTAACTCGCCCCCATAAAAAGTTACGGTTGGTTTTTAACTGTCTCTTCCTTTATTTTCAATTTTTAGGCAAAATATCATTTAGAATTGCATTTTGAATGACATTATTAATGTGACAGGGTTATCAAAAAGTTTTATGAAACTGATTTTGGAGTTACCAAGAATTTATTTTTTTAAATTTTTATAATATAAAATTACTTTAAAACTCATAATTTGCTTTTTAAATACCTGCTTCCTCCAAATTCCTACACAACACAATTTTTTAGCTGTAGTTAAATGTGATCAAGACGTTTTGGTCAAATTATGAAGTTCAATAATATTTTGTGTACATATTTTCATCGATTCTAGACTTTGTTTTAAATAAATTTTCCGAATGCATTTTGTTTAAAAAAATAAAATATAAGTAGTGTAATTTTAAAGAAAAGACATATTTTTTAAGTTTTTGACAACCCTGTATACAAAATCAACATTTTTTCTTTGTCCATTATATTTTTTGCAAGCAAATTTTTTATAAAAAATGACTTTTTGTCGAAATGGAATTTGCAGTGCAACAGAAAGTTTTTAATTGATGTTACCGCCGATTTACCAAAAATAAAGTCGGGTAACAGAAAGAAAATCAAAATATTTTAACAGCTCTACCACTTTTGGTTATATCGGAAGTTGATGTCAACTTCCTTATTTTAAATATATATTTATTTTTTAAAATCTGCTTAAAATTCTAAACATAATTAATTAGTTCTGGTTAGTCCAACCGATTTTGACTTATTTTAAATATTATGTCAAAAATGACGTTTGCAAGCCATTACATAACCATCATGACTTGGGGATGGGTTCCTTGTAAAGGAAAAACTTCTCAAGTAAAATATAGTGATAATTTCACAATTAATAAATACAGAGTGGTCAAAAATAATAGTTAAGAATTATAAAACGACCAAAACCTTAATAGTCAATTTTTTCAAATGGAAACCACTTTTTTTTACCTTATTCTTTTAGGCATAAAAAATAAGGGTAAGTTTGTAAAAGGATGTCTATTCCAATAATTTATAGTTTTCAAAATATCAACGATTTAATATTTATCTATTCTAACAATGCATTTAAGTACGGGTAGGTACGGGGTAGTTGGCTGTGACGCCGGATTTTGTTGTCAAGGCCAACTACAAGCCAACCTAAGCCGTACTTAAAAGCATTGTTAGAATAAATAAATATCAGACATTTCATTTTTAATAAAAAAATTTCTTCAGTTTTCTAACAAGTTTATCAGTAAGTTTTTAGGTAAACTGTTTATCACATTTTTGGTTAACTATTTACCACTTTTTTAAAACCCAACCATTGGCCCAGTTGCCGTCTGGCGTCTTGTAAGGATTTTATTTTATTGGATTAAAATAATTTTAACCGAGAGCTTATGAACTTTTTTATCTCCCAGAAAACAAATAAAGCATTTAGGACTCTTCTTTCATACCCTATACAATCAAACCATGAAAAAAATGTCCATTTGCGGTTAAATTCAGCAGCAGTTACTAGCATTTGATAAACATATTTGTATGTAGTCTGTATTTAGGTAGTCTTTTTATACAGAGTGTTTATTTAAAAACTTACCACCTAAGTTATCTGCGAAGAGATGCAGTTTAAAAAAAATTCCACCACCCCAAAATTCTTATACGAGAAGGTGATCCAGTGATACATTATTTTAAAGTTCCTGGCGAGTACTTTATAATCCTAGAATATAAAGTCAATATCCTAACCTACTACAAAATGGCGGTAATTTAAATATTACCTGAATACCTAATTTGGATTACCATATTTTTTAAACTAATAAACTTAAATATGCCTTATATAATATTTTCTTAAAGTTCTTTAAAAGATCTTTAAAATGGCATTATATTATGCAGGGTGCTTCATTAAAAAAAAATATATACTTTTTGTCCTACCCTGTATATTATTACCGTATCACAATTAAAAATACCTTTAAAAAAGCTTTAGGAAATTTAAGTTAATCTAATTTAGGAGCTTTAAAATAATGTATCACTTGACCCACCTTCTAATTTAAAAATTTTAAGGTGGTGGCTCTGGTGGTCAAGGAGTTGAAGGGCGTTTTTTTACGTTCCTCCTCAATAAATATCTTGACGTGTTTCGGCGATTTTCTCAAATCTGTCTCTTTTTGCGGATAACTTAAGTGGTAAGTTTTTAAATGAACACGCTGTATGTATTTTCCTGAAATCTTTGGTAAAACTTGAATTTCGTTCCACATGTTATTAAATCTTCATTGCCACTCGTTTATTTATTTTTTTTGGTATTTCCGATTTGTTTTATGTCTGCTAGTTTTTTCACCCTGCTTTTTATATTAATAATTTCCTTAAAATTTTGTTTTTATTTTAACTCCAATTGGTGTTTTTGTTGTAAAGAGTGGTTAATTTTTCTTTTTTATTGTCATTTTTTTTCTAAAAGTTTTTTGAAAAATTTTAACATAAGCACGACTAAAGACCTTTTTAAATAAATATCTATATCAGTCACTCCTATAGATCTTGAAGAAATTTTTCAAAGTATAACTGTTAATGTCGTTTAAACTACCACAAAATGCAAATAAGAAATACGGGATAATAGACATTTTTGGGTTGCACATTTTTTTGGCAACTGTGTTGATTTTTTTTAGAGATGTTTAAAAAGACAACTAGAAAAGAAAAATATGCATACATACAGTGTGTCCGCCTAAGTTCTCTACATATGGAAAACTTTTTATTAATAATTCTACAAAAAAATTGGTTGTCTGCAAAGTCCGTTTACTGAAGTAGTTGAACGTGACAATATTACAAGAAAATACTGATGGAATGGTCAATTAACACCACATTCACTTTTAACTGCACTTCTTAAATTTAAAATTTAAAATTTGGAAACATAATTTAAATTTTTGTAACCCTAGCTTTAATTTTGGGAGAAAGCACGAATATTTGACAATGTTTTACTGAACATATATTTATTATCGAAAGAATCATTAACTTTATCGTCGCAATTATCGTTGCTATAAACAATTGACACCACATTCACTTTTCACTGCACGCTTACTTAAAGAGGAGAGAAACAGATGTCGAACGCTGTCGAACACGGAGATTGTGCCTCTTTGTCGTTCCTTTCGCGCTCTCGCTTGCACTTTAAGCCCTAAATGGAACGCGCGAGGTAACGCCGCATAAGTCATGTTTTTTGGTGTGTGCAGCAGGGTCCATCGAATTATAAGACGTTGTCACGTCAAAGAGTTATTTTTGAATAAAACTTTTGTATGATCTTAAACCAAAAATGCAATCATTAAATATTCATGTTTTCAGTAGTATACGAGGAATATCAAAAAAATATAAATTTTGTTTACTTTGTACCCTTATTTTTAGAAATATCAAAAATTGTTATTACGAAAAAATGTTTAAAAATAAAAATAACCTCTTAAATATGCAAACTCGGTTATTTATAAAAAAACTTTTATTTTTCATGCGGTTACGTGCGTTTCTAGGACTTTTACTTTTTGACCGCTCTTAAATATTACATTTCGAAATAAGTATTTAAAAATGAACAAATTTAAATTTTCATCGATTTATCATAAAAAATAAATAAATGAGTTTGCATATTAGGGTGTTATTTTTATTTCTAAATATCTTTCCTCAATAATAATTTTCGATATTTTTAAAAATAAGGGTATTTTCCTTTAAAATAAAATTTATATTTTTGAGATACCTCGTATACTAATAAAAAATATGAATATATGAATAATAAAAAGAATCCTATATATAGAGAACTTAGGCGCACACGCTGTATATCTAATTAAAAAAATCTACTTCAAGGCAAAAGTAGATGCTTCATGATAAAGTACCTACTTCAGTTTAAAGAATTGTCCAGAAAGAATGCTACGGGATGTTAAGTATGTACTTTTATTTGAAGTAAACACTACGAAGTAAATGCTTATACTTGAAGTAGGAGTACCTACTTCATTTTTATTTCACGACCCATTTCTACATAATGGGGAATTAAAATAAAAATGGCTATTAAATATCCACAGAGGATATGTTGTTAAATCAAAGATCCCGTGGTTGATCCCGGTAACAGATAGCTTCTTTACCCTAAACATACCACCAAATCTATATTTTTTTATCTTTGGATAATCCACAAAGGCTAAAAGCCGAAACACTAGCGTACCGTAGGTGTCTTCAGCGATGTAATAAGGAGTTTGTTGACACGGAACTTAAATACTTGAAGATGTAGGGCGAAAAACCTTTGCAAGCAGCAGCTTCCACATTCTAAAAACTTTGGGGATTAAGGAACAAACAAAGTGGGAAGTTCGGGGCCTATTCAGTTTGACCGTATAAGGATGCATATGTGTGGCTCCACCAGTGTTCTTTTAAGGACGGCAAGTAAAGAAATTATACTACGAAAATTCCTTTTAGCAGAAGCCATAAAAGTACCTATAAAAAAGCAATAAATCCTCCACAGCTTGATGACGGGCTAGAGAAGGAAACTTTTTGTAAGCACGGCGCGCTTGTAGCTGCTCCAGTTGTATCGGCAAGCGTCGATCTCCGGAGTTAAGCAGTGAAGTGCGCGCCCATAACTTGGATGGGTGACCGGCATTGTGGGTTTTGGGCAACGGCACGCGGTGTTCTGCTCGGGGGTGAACAAACGGACCAAGCAACAACCATCCAAGTTATGGAATGAATGGTGTGTGAATTGGAAGGAGTAGGGCTCAAGGGGCTCAAGGTACAATAAGCCTTCAGGCTGCAGTGTACCACCTAGGGGGCGGTCGTCGGGCCTGGGTGGGATGACCCCGAAAGGGCGAAAAAAAAGCAAAGGATCATTAATAGGGCGAACAACTATTCTTTGAAAGGAAACAAGAATGCTGAGAGTTGTGGGGGACGCCATGCCCCAGATATAAGAACAATATAATATGTACCGCATGGATCGCTCGGAGGCTACTGGTGATATATAATATAAACAAAGAGGAGGTGGGGTCCTTATAGCTGTGTCTGATAAAATAAAGTCAAAAATGATAAAGGTGGCCCTAAATACTATAGAACAACTGTTTATTGAGGTAAAGCTTCCCAGAAGAACATTAGTAATAGGTGGTGTTTATTTGCCTCCTAATTCTCCTGTAGAAAAATACAATGAACATTGTCAGACACTTTTGGAAGTGCCAACCGTTATCCTTCTGCTGCAATGACTCTGTGTGGTGACTATAATTTGCCAGAGGCTGTTTGGATAAATGAAGTGCTTGGAGTTGGTGTCACCTGCCCCGAAAACTCACCTGCCCGCTGTGTTGCGGAGGCCTGCACATATCTGGGCCTGTTTCAAATGAACTCTGTTTCTAACTGTAGAAACGTTTTCTTAGACTTGCTCTTTTCTAATATTTCTGATTTATATACTGTACCTGCGTGTGACATTTTATTGCCAAATAGCATGCATCATGTAGCTTACTGTTTTAAGATTAAGAGTGTACCACTGAGGTTTTGCAGTATGATGAGTTTTATTATGATTTTAAAAGTGCAAATTTCATCGCCAATAATGATTTTTGGGCTCTGTTAGTTGGAACAACATGTTTAAGGGGTTAAATGTTGGGGATGCAGTGGAGAGGTTTTATAATGTTATTCAACAATGTTTCTTCACCAAAGTGTTCATCTTAAAGCCACTGGCATCTAGTATAAATCAGTTTTTAGATATGGTAATTTGAAAATATTATCTACGCCAGTAAATAAAATAATTTAATTTTTACAGTAACAGGAGTTGGACACATATTTTTTTTCTTAAAATTATAAAAAAATTGGCAAGCACCTCTAACCTAAAAATTAATATCAAGATCTGATTTATGGGCCTTCGTTGGGAAAGTAATTAAAGTTGAAATATAATAAAAAAAAGTCATGCTAGTTGGCGTTATATCTAAAAATTATTTTAAAAAGGTGTTACAAATTTAATTTAAAGCCGATGTGCAAAATTTAAAATAAAACCCAAAAATATATATATATATATATATATATATATATATATATATATATATATATATATATATATATATTTAAATATAATTTAGTCGATTTACAAATCTTAGTTTTTCTAATTTTCTCAAGTATTTTAGCCCTGAACTGAAGGATCTTATTAGTGTTATATTTTTTAAATATTTATGTTATGAAACAAATACTTTATCTTATTTCTTGTTAGACCATTAAAAATAGTGTTTTATTTTTAAGGATTATACATTTATTTCTGGACGTTTTCATTTTTTTATATATGCATATTTCTATAATTGAAGCATAGAAACAGCCTTTTTCTATAGTAATTTTTAAATCTAACTCTAAATACAGTTCTAATGCAAGAAAAGTCCTTGAGCGTGTATACTAGCACTCTGCTAGTGCGCGAGCGTGGTGGCCTGTTAGCCTATAATTGTTTTAGTTTTATTTTTGCTTTTATTATTATTGTCTATGGGTACTTTTAAGAAGAAATTAAAGTAGCTTTATTATTTTTTCATGAAAACAAAAGCAGATACGAAGAAAATACAAGGGACTAATTAGATAAACTGGTAATTGCTTAATCAGAAAACAATATTTAAACTTTAATAAAAATTTATTGGCGTACCTTTTTTTTCACAATTATATTGGCTGTGGTGCCCACTGACCACTGCTGAATTTATCAGCAGGCTAAGTAGGATGGAGCCTAGGGCGGCAAATTTTAAGGGGACGGCAGATTTAGTTTATAAATTATTTATTTTATTTGCAAAATTAAAAAAATATATATTTTACACACACAAAAAACGAATTTCACAAATTGGAGAGAAATTAAAATCTTTACAAAAATCCAAATATGGTCCTACATATAGTGCTAAAGACTAAATATTTTAACATCCCTACATAAACAATTAATAAACACTTTATTAAATATACTTTAATCATTATGAATTATTGGAATATTGCAATGGAAATACGATATTATAGTTGGAATTTAATTATTTTACATAATATTTTCTTTACTTATACTTATTCAAAAGAACGAACTATAGAAATTATATATACTATAATTTTTTCTCAGTGTAACAAATTATTATAAGATCTGCTTACAGCTTACTCAATTGAATTTTAATATAATATGAATGATATATTCATGATTGCTGCAGCAAATTTGCAAATTGTCAAATTAAATTTCTAAAATAAGTTACTTCTTTATGCGTAAAAATGCACTCCTGGACAAAAAAAAACAAAGAAAATTTTGATCAAATTCACCCTTAAATAACTTTTGGTTCTCTCTCAGATCTTCCTTAAAATTTTTATTTTTGATAATAAAAAATAAAGAAAAATATTGATTTGTTAAGTTGGTTTCGTAGTTTTCAAATCGGTAATCAGAAATCCTGTATATTATATCACCAGTAAAATGATCTTTTAAGGACTTTTAAAAAAATACTACATTTGTTATAGTTATCTTTATTAGTTTCTAAACAATGACTATCCAAATCTTAAGTTTCTCCAGTATGTTCTTAATATAGCGTATATTACGACCATCATAATTAAACTGAATTGTTTTCTTTAAAAATTTGTATTTTCTTTTAGAATGGAGATACTAAAATAAATAAAAAAAGGAAATATTAAGATAGAATGGGGCTTTAAAATCCAATACACTGGTAAAAAATTGTAACGGTAAACTATTCCACAGGGTGTTCGAAAATTTGGGCAAAATGCAACATTTGGCTCTCCCCTGTATAACACCTAATCCTATAAAACATTTTGCAATCTCCATATTAAATAAAAATATTGATGGAAGGAGCTACAACTGGACCAAAGAATCAAAACAATCTGTCAAAAAACTAAAATTTTATTTAAAATTTAACTTGAACAAAATTTTGAATGTTCAGTTTTTTTTTGTCCAGGTGTGTACCAACCTTAATTGACTAATTTTTATTAAATAAAAACATAGAATAATATCTTAAGGAGATATGTTCTTTGGTTTAAATTAGTTGAATAACTGATACTTGGACGACTGCGACTTGACAGTAAAAAATCCCTATACAAAATATGAAGTACGACAATTTGCGGATGAGAAAATTTATACTTTTCAACATGCTATTATTTAATTTAAAGTACTACAAAAAAAATCAAATAAGCAAGCCTTAAAAGCTGATGTCTTATACGAATTATTTCAATTTAATGTTAACATTAGTATATTTGTTTACTTTTTCACAAAGCCAACGTTTTCTGAAAATGCTCATCTGAATGAATTAATTATAATAAGATAAAACAATAAATACTCAGCTGCAATTGTCTTTTTTATTTAACGGCTTCTTTCCAGTCAAATGAGTATCTTAGTTGTAGCAAAGACAATCGTTTTCACTATAGTTGTAGTTTGTTGATGTAACTAGGATGATGAAGCACAAATCATAGAGTTTTAATTTTAATGATAGACAATATGTAATTAATCTGATTGTATCTTATGTATTAAAATTCATAGGCGGCAAAAATTAATAGATTACGGGCGGCAAATCTGTAAATCCGCCACTGCAACTGACACGCGACTAGACCCAATAATACTAATCTAGGCGAAGCTTTACAAGCGCCAAATCGGTTAAAGTGTTTCTAAGATATTTTAAACGCCCTGTATCTAAGAATGGAAGCAAGTCGCTTAAGTTTCGTACCGTAGTCAGGAAACACCCTGTATTTTTAAGACCCAAAAATTTATTATTAAAACAAAAATAGTTTTTGCTTTAGCCCCGCTACTCAACAGCCAGGTCTGCAGTTCCGTGTTGGGGTAAAATAGGACAAGTTCTCAGCTTACTTCAAATACCTATCTAAAAATTGGTGCCAGCTTTGTTGTTAGACTAGTTGTGGTATTGTAGAGCACTAATTTAAAATAGAAAATGTGTTGTCTCCATTAAGTTATTGGTGTTATTGTCCATGCCGATATATCAAATTTAGTAAAAACGTGCTCTGAAAAAAATTGTCCAAGAGATTTTTTTGCAAATGCCATAAACAAGAGCACACTTGTTAAAATGCTAGGGACGAAATTATCTAATACTGCGTCCAGTCTAGCAACAATTCGCCGCGCCGAATAGCGCGCCACATAGCCTCACATAGCGCGGACGTGGACGGAATTCACGTCGTTCCAAGTTCTTGGGGAATAGTTCTTTGATGATTCAGAGCTTGTCGGTTTTTGCATCAAAGAAGCGCGCAAATAGGTTAGTTTGTTTGGACGGATGTTTGGCGAATTGTTGCAAGTCTGGACGCAGCTTAAAAATAATTAACTTATGCGGACAGATTCATTATTATTAAAATAAAAGTAACACCGGTATTTTAAAAACAAGCTTTAAATAAAAATATAAGTTAATTTTATAGTTTTGTGATTATAAAGGGTATTTAAAAGAAAATAAAATATTCTTTTAAAAATTTTATTTTATATATTTTATTACAATGCAAATTTAAGATTTTTCATATTATTTTAAAATAATTTATACCGTTGGGTATACAGTATCTTCGGCAACACCACATGCATTCCTTCCACGGACAAGGTTAAAGTAACCCTTCTCACCCCAAGAAGAACCCCAAGAGTTCTTTACAATCCAATAGTCCTTTCCATTTTCGGTACCGTAACCAACAATGGTGACACCGTGATTCAAATAATACGTGGAGCACCATATGTCATCATAAATACCTTAAAAAATAATAATATTTTAGACTTTTTTATAAATGGGGTAAATAAAAAACCGTCTTACACCACTATTTTTTATTTTGGTTGTTATTAATTATAAAACGGACATGTTTTAACTATATAAATAGTCATCTTTAGCGTTACATAAAGTTCATCCTTAATTAGTTGGCTTAACCACCTTCTTAGGAATTAATATAGGGAAAAATTGTTACATAGACTTTTACTGACATTCTTTCTACTGACTGTGAAAAATTGTTTGTTAAAATACTTTTAAACTACCTACTTAGTTGGGCCCAGCTTTAAAAACTAACTAATCAAATCTAAATCTCATTACGGATGTTTCAACACTAATTAATTTGAGATGGTTTTTTAATTTCTGTCTGTATTTCATTTTGAAAATTAAATTTATTCTATTTGCAATAGAATTGTCGATGTCGTTTGTTCTGTTGCTTAAAATGAATAATAGAATAAATTTAATTTTCTAAAAAAAGACAGAAAGAAATTAAAAAACCACAACACAAAAAATTAGGTTTGCGAAAAAAAAGGTTCTGTGTTTAATAATAATTAAGATACCCCGCTGTTGCAACCAAAATAAAACACCCTGTACTGTTAAAGAGATACTATGTTTTTTTAAAGGCAATTATAAACAGCGGTATATTACCCAAGTAATATTTTTTAGATTTTAAACAAAGTGTTGCAGCACCACAATAATTTTATGGTCAACATTATGGGAAGTAATGACTTTCCGATGTGACAATTTTGATATTTTAAATAATTTTTGGTATAAAATTATTGAAAAATAAAATTAAAAAGGCTATTTTAAAAGTTATCGTTGCAAATAAATCTAGCTTTTAAACACCTTTTTATTTTTAAATAGGAGAGCGTTTACATGAATTAACTTTTTAATCTTACCAGAATCGTAGTCGCTAAGGTAGGATGCGTCCATAGCAACAGATACTGGTCCTACAGTAGCAACAGCGTCAAGGAGAGCATGTTCATCTTCAGGTTCGATGACTTTGTAGCTGCTTACTTTAGTTACAACTTCTGAAGCGGAGAACCTGCACCCGCCATCTCTAGCTGTAAGAGAAAAGTGTGTGCTAGTTTATTACTTTAAATACATATAAAGAATTTAACTTGTAATACATGCTTTTAATTATATTGCCTTCAATAATTCTTAGGGATATACTAATAATATATTTTTTGAGATATGAACCAAACATATGATTTTTCCTATGAAACACCCTGTATATTTCTTATTTAATAAATTATAAAGTATAAGAGCTTTTTAAAAATATAAAACACCTTATAGGTTTTAATTTTAGACCCAAAGTTGACGTTTTAAATTTTAAAATTAAATTTCGCATAGTGGGCCATGAAATAGACTTTATCATTAAAAAATAAGCCCTAATTTCTAAAATCTAAATTTTGTGTCTATACTAAAAACAGTATCCAAAATAAGTATGTATTCATAAAATATTTTAGTGGATTAAAATAATTTCAACCGAGAGCTAATGAACCTTTGTTTATAGATTAAACCTTTTTATTGTAAGTAACTTAATATTAAATATTTCATTATTTTGTTTCTTTTAAAGTAATCATAACTTTTATCATATTGTGTAAGAGCAGAATAGTTCTTCATAATATATAAAAGTGTTTATTTTCTTAAAATGGTAAATAAACTTCTTAATTTTATTCTGGAGAGAAGCCAATAATATTGAATATATGAACAGAAATACCTTTTTTCATTCTATAAACTCCAGGGATAAAAAATAAACAAAGTGTGAAGTTCGGGACCTGTCTAATTATACCTTACAGGGATGCATATGTGCGGCACCACGAGTTTCTCAGTTGGGGACCATGAGTGGAGAAACTATACTAAACAATTCTTTAGAGCAGATGCCATGGAGGTACCTACATATAAAAAGCGATAAATCTTCCACAACCCGACGATGGGCGAGAGAAGAAAGCCTTTTTGTAAGTGAAGAATTATTATTAATGACGCAAAAAGCTCTTTCTTAGATGAAATCTAGAATGCTAAGGGTTCTGGAGGACGCCGTGCCCTAGATATAAGAACAATATTCCAAAGTACTACAACTAACAAATAAAATTATTATTTTTTCCAAACTGCTGATTTACAGGAGGATGCGCTTTTGTAAGCATTTTATAATTAAAACAATAAGCTAATTTTTTACACTTAAAGTTTATTGTATTATTGCCTACTTTTTTGTCAATAATTTTTTAGTTATAATGTTAAAAGCCTTAATATTATTTAAATGCTGCATCAAGCAAGGAAGGCAAGGTGTAATATACGCATCTGCCAAAAGCAGCTTGCTGAAATGCTGCGTTTTGTTTAATTATTTTATTATTTAAACAGTTGGAATCGTGGCAATGGTTAATCATTTAGTTTTGAATTAGGATAGTTTTTATTGCCCTTTTTTTTAATTGTATGTTATCTTATTGTTGTTTTTTTATATCTTTTAGACTATAGGGCATTTATATACACGTCCGCCAAAAGCACTTGCCATACTTGCTGAAACGCTGCGTTTTGTTTAATTATTTTATTATTTGAAGTGTTGGAATCGTGGCAGTGGTTAATCATTTAGAGTTTTGATTTAGGGTAGTTGTTATTGCCCTTTTTTAATTGTTATATTATATTATTGTTGTTTTTTTTTAATATCTTTTAGACTATAGGGAATTTTAAATATTATTTTAAATAGAAAACTCATAATACTATTTTTTTGTATAGAAAATTATGTTTGATTTAAAAAAATTCTAGTTTAAATTGATTACTCACCAGTGTATGGGTAACTTTCTTCAGACTGAAGACCAGTCTTTTCGACATATGGGAAGGTCTGTTCCAAATATTCTCCGTTACATCCCAAGTTAATGTCAGTAGTACAGTCAACCAGTTGTTGCTCAGAAAGAGATACAAGTTTTCCAGATTTACGGTAGTATGCAGCTTCGGTGGAAGCAACCTGCAATGAAATAGAAAGAGTTTAAAAATGTAAACATAAATTTTTACTTATAAAAAATTTAATTGGTGATGTGTAACATTCCCAGCTACTCTCAGAATATTTTTTTATACTTACGACGGTGAAAGCCCAACATGATCCGCACTGTCCTTGATCTTTAACACCTGTTACTTGTCCTTTAGTTCTCCAGTCAACGGAAGCTGGAGCTTCAAGACCACTCAAAACGTGCTTGGTGGCATTGAGTGATGGTTTGTTAGAAGAGCTTAAAGCCAAGAAGGCTCTGAATTCTTCTTTAGTCATGTCGGTAAATTTGTTAATGCCTACAAGATTTTATTGCTAAAGTTAGTGCGGGTAATAAAATTATTAACCACCCCTTAAAAATAAATATTATTTTTAAAAGGTAATATAATATTTAAAACATTATGTCATAATTATAACACCAACTATGATTATTTTTTTATATTAGATACCTAATATAAACACAGTTGAGCTTCGCTAATCTAAAACCCTGTTAGTTCGGTGCGGGGAAGCGGTAAGCTGTATAATATATTACAGACTTTTTAGGAATAATTACCTTTAGTTTTCTTTGATTTAATGTTAAGTCCCCAAATTTCTTACATATAGAAAAAGAAAACGATTTTAAATTTTTTACTTTAATAAATAAAACTAAAAAGTTAAAAATGTGTTTTTTTTTTCTAATCAAGTATTCAATACTATTTTTTGAGAGCTTAGTATTTCTTCAAGAGACTTGTTTTTTTTCCAATTCGTGAATTCTTACTGTAATATAAGTTTTTAATATTGTTAAGTTTTTGTTTTGTTTTTAAATTACGGTAGTCAGCAATTTTCATCTTTTATCCCAAACCAATATGTTACCCTGTTGCTTAAAACAATTTAAACAATTGCAGTAATAAGCTTTGCAAAATAATTTAAATGTTGTTACATTAACTTTTTATTTGTAGTTGTTGACTGAAAATATATAGATCTTATTGCTGAAGTAATAGTTTTCAATCAGCAGAAGAATACCACTTTTACTTAGACTTTTATTTTTCTAAGCTCTAAACAAGCTTTTATAGTAATTTATTTTAACTACAACTATAAATAGCCTTTATGCTTACAACAAACAAACTATTAATTTCAGTAGATATAATACATTTATATATATATATATATATATATATATATATATATATATATATATATATATATATATATATATATATATATATATATATATATATATATATATAAATCCATTAACATATATCCGTACTTGCTTCATTCTAAGATATGGGGCAGTATAAATTTAAAAAAGAAAAATCAGTATTTTTAAATTATCCTAAAAATGCTTTAACCGATTTAAATTAATTTCGATGCATCTATTTAATGTCATAAGGCGCTTGTGAATCCCTACCTTTATTTAAAAAAATTGTCTAGTACCCTCTCAGTGGGCACCACATCCAATATTATTGAAAGAAAAAAGTACGCCACTGATTTTTTATGAAGTTTTTATATTTTTTCCGATTAAGCAAACAAAAATGCATCTTTTGGTCTCTTGTATTTTCTTCGTATCTCCCTTTGTTTTTGAAAAAAATATATTGAAGCCATTTATTCATACTAAAAAGTATCCATATAAACAGCATAAAATAAAATCAAAATTAAAAAATAAACAATTTTGGCCTTGTTTATTTTTCATTTTGTTTGTTTTTAGACAGGCTATAATCATTGGATATAATGTAAGAGACCAGAAAGTTGCTTTTTAAATTGCATTATTGGGAAAAAATATTTAATTTTGTGGTGCACTTTTTCTTCTTTATAATATTGGTTGTGGTGCCCACTGAGACGCTAGTGGTACCAATAATTTTAATCTAGGTGGAGCTAAAAGCGCCTCATTACATCGAATAAGGGTATCAAATTTTATCTAAATCTGTTAAAGGGTTTTTAAGATACTTAAAAAATATCGACCTTTTTAAAAACTTTAAACTGGTTTCTTAGAAATAAAGCAATAAAGCATATATTTAGAGGTTTTTTTGTATGTAAAAATACATAAAAATACCCATTTAGGTTTCATACCGTAGTTCAAAAACCCTGTATATAACTTAAACAATTGCTATTTTTATGGGCAATAATAGAAAACTCTACAAGTAATTTTACCTTTTTATAAGATACAAGCCCCTGTTCGTATAAAGCATTGTGTTCTTCAATTTGGCGAAGGTTGTCTTTAAAGATGGCAAAACGTTTAGTTTCTTCAGCTTGGTTTCTGTAGGTCTTGCTGTGCTTCAACTAGAAAAGTAAAATATGTTTTTATTGACAAATTAATATTAATTTAATTAATAGTAAATAAGAAACCAAATGTTTTAGATAAGTTACATATTTTTTTTTAAAAGAAATGTAAACTTAAGCTCTTAACATATTAAAATATTATTTTATAAAAGTTTTACACATAGATCTGCTAATCAAAGGAAAAATTGTATTGTATGTAATTTTTACGGTTCTTTGCCTAAATACTTTTAGTTCTGTTTATTGTTACTTTTTTTAATTTATTTTGACATTCGTAAAGTACAATTACTTAATATGGGATTTTATTAAAAGCATTTTTATCCTAAAATTTTTTAAAATAAATATAGCAAACAATAATAAAACTATTGTTTAGCAAAATAAATATTAAATTTATTAAATAAATCAGTAAGAAGAAATTAAAGCAGAATGAAAATATAGGGTCTATGCCAAAATTCAAATACATTTGAATAAATTAAGTTTTTTAAATGAAATGGAATTAAAAAAGATTTTTAGTCTTTTTTCTGTTAACTTGTTGAGTCGGTTATTATATAAAAATGTATATTGTTATTATGTCTGTATGTGCTGGTAAGTGTCATATTCCTTAAAAAAATTCTGCTGACAATTTTATTTTTATATATTATAATAAAATGGCAAAATAAAATTTTCACAATTACTAAAAATATGATTATTTATTTTTTAATCCTTTAAAACTAAAAATCTTAGATAAATTATAAAAAAAATATTTTTTTTTTAAAAGGGTTTATAGGCATTCGGTCATAATCCAATAAAATAAGACTGCCAGATAAGAACTGAGCCTATGGTTGCGTCTCAAGAATATGGTAAACCAAAAAATTACTGTTGATCTGACTAAATCTAAAAAAACTTTAATTTAAACTTATATTAAAGCCAAATAATATTTTGTTTAAATTTAAACTTCCTGAAAACAAATAAAATATAAAATACATTGACATTTCTTAGTATTTTTATTTTCGTACCTGCTTACGATACCTAAGAGGTGCGTCTTTTACCATATAACAAATTTTACAAATGTAATGTCCAAGTAACATTGTCAGTCATTCAGTTAGTTTTAATAAAAGTTTTTTACACTTTTATTCAGATCAACAGTAAGTTTTTGGTAAAAAGTTTACCACATTTTAGAGACGCGACCATAAGCTCAGTTCTCGTCTGGCAGTCTCGTTAAGAACTTTTATTAGGATAAAATAATTTCGGCCGGAAGCATATGAACATATGTTAAGGTTTTGCGAGCTTCTCTGTATATTAAGTATATTTTTTATATAACCTAAATTAAATATTTATTTTATATAAAATATTTTATTAATCTATTTCGTTTAAAGTTATCATAACTTTTATTTTATTATGGAAGTTCAAAATAATTCTTCATAGTATATAAAAAATTAAATTTTGTTAATGTGTTTATGTATTAACATCTTTATTCTGGAGAAAAGCCAAATATTATTTTGTTTAAACGGATTGTAATAACTAATTATGTTTGTTGGTTCGACATATGTTTTTTCTTATTTTATGCATTCTCTACCTAAAATTATTAAATATTAAGGGATCCGCTCTTATTTTTAGTGTCGTAAAAACAAATTGATAAGTTTTTTTGTAACATTTGCAACAGATTAACCTAATATTTTTAGATGTCCCCACTAGACAAAAACTTGTTTTTGTCTAAAACGCTTTAAATTATCGTCATCAAACAAAAGTACCTTTTTTAGCTAAGGGTTTAAGCTACCTAAAAATGCTTTTTTCATTTCTTTATTATATAAGGTGTAAAAATATTTTACACTATTCTGTAAGGGTTAGTCGGCTCCTGGCTTATAAAAGAAAATAAATATTTTCCAATTATACCATTTTAAGATGTTCTAGAAATTAATCATATTAGAAATTATATCATTAAACCAAATACTATAAAAGTTATTAAAAAAAAAAAAAAATTTGTAAAGAGGGGCTTTACAAAAAAATTTACAGAAACATGTCAAACTATTTTCATGTATTGTATATGAATTCGAGAGATTGCCCACTTATTCTTGTATACCATGTTAATTTCCTACTCTTGAGCAAGCTTCATATAGCTGACCGTAAGAGAAGCAGGATTCCTTGCGCCTTGTTAATTGTAAAACTAAAAGCTAATCTAATTGGAAACTGCAATCTTTTAAATTAAAAATGAATAACTAAAATATTGTCGCTTTACCATTAAAATAAAAGTTATCTACTGATATAAATAAACAAAATTTAATAACTTTATTATAGTAACAAATGTAATTTAAGACTTTATTGAAATTGGAATTTTAAATTTTGCGCCAATACTACACATGCTGCAATTGCTCGCAGCGCCTTTCTAAACGCAACCCAAATAACCGTTGTTCTGAATAAAGTTATAATATTCGACAAAAGATGGCGCCAGTTTACTTAATTTCCAAGTTGAAGGGTTGGAAAAGCCCTTATATCTTTTAAAATACGCCCTTTAGGTTAAAACGGGAACTTTCTTGTTCAAGGGGGATAAAGGGCTATCACACTATATAAGTCCCTTTATCGTATCGGGACTCCTTTTTAAGTTTTATCGGCACGCACATTTTATCAACTTAGTTTTATTATATATAATGATAAAGAAAAAACTGGAAAATTACAAATAAAAACGTTTTTTATTTATTGCTGGCTAAATGAGCCATCTATATAAATTGTAAAAAAAACAAAAAATCTTTAATAAAAATTATTACAACCTGCATTAACATCATTTTTAGACATGTATTTTGATCTTTAACTTATTACAAACGGGGCAAACTTGCAGCGGTATCTTGCTCAATATTACAATGGTCCTTACCACGAAGAATTTTAAAGAAACCCTTGTCACCCCAGTCACTGTTCCATGAATTGGCACACAACCAGTATGGAACATCATTTTCAACACCCCATCCCAGAATTTTGACGGCATGACCTCCAACTTCTTTATTTATTGTACGAATGTAGACTCCTAAAATTAAATTTATTGATTTATTTATATTTTAATATGTTACTTAGATAAAAAAATAACCAAAACTACCCACAATGTTATAAGATGGATATTGTATAAGGAAAGTTTTATTAGGCTTGGATAATTAAAAATAGTTTATAATATTGTTTGTTTAAAAAAAAGGACTTATTTTTTGCGGGGTAAAAACTGGCTCATCCTAAAGTCCATATTATTTATTTCCTTTTTTTTAAATATGTTGATAAGTTTTTGGAGTGAACTTTATTATAAATAAAAACTTAATTTTTATTACTTTTCTAATGTTATTTACAATTTAGGACTAATATTATGTACTACACCCATTGGTTGTAAATTTTAAATAAAAAAATAATATATTTGCTCATATGAATTAAACAGAAGCAATTGCTTTGGCTTAAGTTCTTTGAGATAAACAAATTTAGCTTTTATTACTTACCAGATTTGTAACTTAAAAATCTTCGTATACAGTCATACCGGCTTCAACAGGCCCATTTTTATAAATTTCTAATTAAATTTGTTTTTCATAATTAAAAGTGTCTACACTTTGTCCATAGGTCTTGGATTCCTCATAGTCAAGAGAAGGATCCGAACAAGTGCTGGTACAAGCAGGAGTGTCATAATTTAAAGTATCACATTGAGGTAGGCTTCCAGGGTTACCATGATGTTCACAGGGTTCCATTGAGTAATCTTTGCATCCTTGATTGGATTGATAAAGTCCACCGGTAACAATACCAGTTCTTCGCCAATATTCCCAGGCAGGAGCAACCCATCCACCATCACATCCCAAACCGCATCCTTCGAAAGGTCCGCAACATGATAATAAGTCTTCAGCGGAAACGTATACTTGTTGCGTACCATTTGAGTGAATGCAAATTCTATCAGACATTGCCTCAACTGCACCATGAGCCTAAAACAAACCGTAAAATTATAAGGCTAGGAAATTTTACTTATTTTACAAATACAGTAAAATGAAACTCTGGACAAAGTAACCCTTACCACTAGAGTTTTGGGAACCTTATTAAAAATATCTGATTTATTCAAAAACTTGAGCGGCAGACCTTCGTTATTTTGTAAAAGCTGAAAATTTGCCAGCGCATGCTCCTAAGTAGGTAGAAGCAATGGTAGACTATGAAGTTCGATTCATAGTGGCTTTGGCAGGTACTAGGTACCAAAGTTTAATTAATTGAAACTTAACTTTTGTCATTTTGTAAAAGCTGAATTTTAGATATTTTACTTGGGTATCTATAAGTAGATATTTCTCCAATCGCCAGACAGTTTATTTAGTTTTAACCGCTTGGCGGAAGAACATTTTAAGGTAGCCTAACTGTCTGGGTGAGTTCAATATTTCTATTATTTAGCAAGATATGACAAAAAGTCTTGTATAAAAATTGTAGGGTTTCCAAATAGGCATGTCCTAAAAATACACCAAAATGGTGGATACAGAGCCTTCAAAAAACAATTTTTAAATCCTCGCAGCAATAACTTCTTTTGGGACACTCTGTAAACTTCTAAATATTTTTAGAACATGCCCATATAAAAACACTTAAACTCTTTTTTAAGACTTTTTGGTATATTTTGTAAAACAACAGAAATATTGTACTTCCTTGGACCATTGGGTCACCCCAAAATGTTTGTTTGCCAAGAAGTTGGGACTGTAAAAGCCATCTGGCGACTGAGGAAATATCTTCTAATAGGTGCCCAAGTAACAAATATAATATTCAACTTTTACAAAATAATGAAGGTCTACTGCTCATGGCCTTCTGGACTATGAGTAAATATTTTAGGAAATATGGAATTCATGAAAAATATATTTATTTACCCAAGCCAAGAACACGTATACCAAAGAGGGACAAAAACAAATAAGAACTCAAAAATGAAAGTTCAAAAAAGTTACGGTGTTTCCACAGACCCAATCATCAATTAATTAAAGTAAGCTATAACAAAGTAAAACACAATTTTTAATGAGGAACATGACGTTCAACAAGGCACATCGGAGGAACACGGTGGCCAAAATGGGGTATCGCAAAAATATGGTACTCAACATGAGACGTCAAAAGAACATGGCGCCAAACGTGGGTACGTGGAGAAACATGAAGCATATAAGGAACAAGGTGATTGTGAGCCACTGATCTGAATTAATTGCCAATGTAATAACCTGCACAAAATAAAATAAAACTTGAGATACATCTTATTTGGTCTTACTAAGGTTTTTTTTTGTTACAATAATTATACCAATTTTAATTATACTTATTTAATTAAATTCCAAATTAGGCAGAATCATGTTGGCCAAAATAAATTATTATTGGCAATATTTGGTATAGCAAACCTTTGTGGTTATTAAAGTCAAATTTCATTTAGTTAATCATTTTTAATCTTAATAATACGAAACAACAACTTAATATACGTAAATCCTTTCTTATCCAACATGATCCACAACCTGATTGATCCCGAATTTGCTTAATTGAATCGCAGTTTGGCCAAGCTTCACGAGAATCAAATGATTCAGGTACATCTTCGCTGTCGTCATGAGGGTTTGATCTGAATAAAAATTTAGGGGCGGATGAACGTGGTAAAAGACCAGAAGCTATTTTCTTTACTCTTTCCCAATCTTTTACTTCAAAGTTTTTTCCTGCCTTCCATGTTGTTGCTTTTTCATTAATTAAAGCTATATTTTCATCTGAAAGTGGGTGAATGTCCACAACTGCAGCGGAAATTGCAGATATGGTAACAAAGACTGAAAATACCCCCAGGTACTTCATTGTTAGGTCCTAAAAATAAAGTACATATTTTTAACATTTTAAAAGAGTTAAAATATAAAAATAGGTTATAGAATTTAAGTTTTTTTATTATACTATTTTAATCACAAAAGTGCAAATTTTAATAACAAAACCTACAATACATAGTAATACAAAAAATATTAAGCTAGCTTTTGTTTTTGGTAAGTTGGTTATGATCCAGTTTAAAGTTTGAGGATGGCGTACAAAATATACAACGCTGACAAAATATGCAAATACTATAATTTGGTCACTTTTGTCCCTTGGTATACTCATCTTAAGTATTAAACTCTATTTTATTATCTGTATTTTTTTTTTTTAAATATTACAAATAAGTAAAAACAAATGTTTAAGTCTTTATGCGCGTATTTTATTTCAAAGGAAAGATATTTTTATTGTTTTTACCCTATTTTCTTTAACAGTTATTATATGATCCAAATTCACAGCAAATTTGTTTATATTGACACACTGATAAACTAAGAGCTATCTTACACGCAATCCTCACCAATTTTTTCGCTGCCGTTTTTGAAATATTTGTTTTGGAAAAAAGTTGTATAGAGAAAAGTTTTTAAAACGATCCAAAGATTATCGAAAAGTGGTTATTTTTACGGTTTTGTAATTTTGTGAAATTTAATGTGTTAACTTATAAACATTACCAAAATTCAATTAACTTTCCGATAATCTTTGGATCATTTTAAAAAACTTTTCTATATACAACTTTTTTCCAAAACAAATATTTAAAAGACGGCAGCGAATCGCGTTTTAGCTCAATTTAACTATACAGCATCCTCTTAACATTTTGCTGCTAAACGGTGACGTCATATATGTGAAGTATTTAACTGTGTTTCAATACATCCCGGGCAATCATTAATTTTAGGCCAAGAACCAATTCTAAAATCGGTTATGTTGACGTTTAAACAATGTATTATACGTCAAAGTTGTCACCAACTATTACCGCGGTTATAATTGGTTGAACGCCTAAAATTGATAAATGGTTTAAAAAACAATATTGCTATCTTTGTTGGGTGGGCGTATGCGTTGTACTCATTAAAAAACTTTGTTAGGGTTAATTTTTGTAAACTTTTTACATGGCTGTGAAAATTTCTAATATTGGATGTAACCTGAAGTACATATTAACCCTCAAAAATAAAAACACCATAATCATAACCTGAAAGCTTTTTGGTTTGTGACGCTACCTACATTTTCTTAATTCTCACATTTATGTTGTCATTTTAGAATACAGTTTAAACAACTCCAACGAATACGGTTGGAAAGAAAATTTGACTCTAATTTATTGATTCCTACTGACCTAGTTTAATTGTCAAATTAAATGCGACATGCGAGTGAGATATCTATAACCATGGCTAATAAAATTTAAAATAATTTTTTAAAGAATATAACTTAGCAGTTGAGTTAAAAAAATGACCCAAGAAGATATGTAACTACATTTTGTTGTCTTTAGTTTACTTTCAAATATTTTTTTTGGTAAAACATGTTGTAAATATCGCTCACGTTCTGTAATAGCGGCACAACTCAAAAAACATGTGTTTTCTACTAACAACATGTGTAAATATAAAAATACACATTCTTTTTACCAGCAAAACTGGCAGAGAAAATATCAACTTGAAGGCATTCTTTCTTATATCCAACTAAAGCGTTTCCTAGGAATTTGCCTTAGCAGTGAAAACTTTAAACACACATATCTCAAAAAATTTTAACATTTTTAATTAGTTTTAAAAAATTAAAAGAAATATGGTTTAGGGTCGAAAAAAATACTACCTTCTTGTTTAGGGCTATATTGCCTTAATAAAATATAAAGTCAAGTGTGTGACAGCAGTACGCAAGTACTCTACTAGAAACCTTCTGAAGATGCCAACCAATCGCGCTGGCGAAACGTCAAGGAAACAGAATCTACAACGACGGCCGAATAGCCCAAAAACTTAAGTTTAGCAGAGGATGGCAGCGAAAGCCTCACACAGTAAATATAACAACTTATTTTTGTTGTTTTTTATTATTAAAAACTGGATTCGAATACTGGGATTTCAATACCAGGACTTAAACTCATGGCCTGCTTAATCAAATATGAATACAAAGCAAGAAGTTGAAAACTCAAATGTTGTATTCGAATACCGGAATTTTAATACCAGGATTCGAATATATGATCCAAATACCGAAATGTAAATACAAACCATAGAGTAAGGAAATTATAAGAGTTATCATGGAATAGCCGATTTAAGGACAGGTCATGCGAAAACTCCCAATATACTTTTATTCGTTTCTCGTTGAAATACCGCCAGTTAGTCATTTAAGTAAGCTTACGTGTCTCCCCACCGCTGATGTTACACGAGGCGAGGCTTGGACCGACGCATTTAAAGTGTAAACTGGCAAAATGACAAGCCTGCCGCCAGCCTGCCGCAAAAGCGGTACGAAAATTTTAGCATGCCATGGTTTCTCTTATCCGTAGGTATGTTACTTTATGATACAAACCAAGTTTTTAAATACTGTGATTTTAAAACAATATTTACAATCCAGAATTTTGAATACTGATTAAAAAACTATTTAGTCGAATACCCAATGCCAAACACACAGATGTATTTGAATATCAGTCTAGTGTATACCAAATCTGATTTTAAATACTGAAAAACAATAGTTACTTACCATGCAAATTAAAGGCGCAGACTTTAATTACTGGACATACTTTTCAATTTTATATACTTTGTACATCCTTAAGTGATGATAAGCTATAACACCAATTTTGTCACGTACTTAGATACTTAAAAAAGATTATATTTAGCAGATTTCCGTCCGGTCCAAATTTTATCAGATGAAATTGTTATTTTTAAAGTACCTTGCTTTAAAACCCGTTTATTAAGGAAATAAAAAAGATTTAACTAGCCAGAACTAACTATGACCGCCAACCAAAACTCTTTCTTCGGTAGAAAACATTCGAGTAATATCAAGTAACAAAACATCGAAAACCATATTTGATGCAACAAAGCATTATTTAAAAGGCGGGGACCTTTAATTTTTTCCCAAAAAAACATTTCAATTATATTTTGATGTATACAGGGTTGCTTACAAAAGCGTGACAGTATAAAGCTTTTTTTTATTGGATCATAATGTATTTTATGTTTTTGTTAAATTTCTCCTAACATTCTAGCACTTTTTTGTAATTGGTTACGGAGGGTTAAATTTAATAAATAATATGCTTTCTTTTGAAAAAAATTTAGGACATTTTCCATAACGCTACCATTTTAAAATTTTCAAATGTTATCAAAGTTACCTGGGCACGCAATTACCTAACACATCATATATGTACATTTTAAAAATAATATGTTTAATTATACATACACGGTGTCCCACCGGGAACTGCTGCGATCGATTTCTCGAAAAGTACGTTTAAGTACGGGTAGGTACGGGGTAGTTGGCTGTGATGCCACATACTAGAAGCCAAACTAAGCCGTAGGTACTTGGAAGCAATGTTAGAATAGATAAATATTAAATTTTTAATATTTTAAAAACAATAAATTTTAGGAATATACATCCTTATACACACCTAATCTTATTTTTAATGCCTAATGGAATAAAGTAATAAAATATGGGGGTTTTCTTTAAAAAAAATGTTCTTTGGTTTTTGCCGTAATAATTTTTTACGATTATTTTTGACCACTCTGTAGTTACTAATTGTAAAAATATTAATACAGTCTGCTAAAGAACTTCTTTCTCTATGAGAAACCCAACCCCAACTCATATTAAAGGCTTTTCTTTAAAAGAAATTGATAGTTATGTAATTGCTTGTAAACGTCATTTTTGACATAAAATTTAAAATTGATCAAAAACGGTTGGACTTAAGAATGTTACGCAGAATCTAAAAATATTTTAGATTTTTTCATTTAAAATAGGGAAGTTGAAATTAACTTACGGTATAACCGGAAGTGGTAGAGCTGTCAAAATATTTTATTTGTATGTACCCCACTGACTTTATAATGTTCCCAAATTTTCCAAAGCGTACTTTTTGAAAAATCGATTGCGGCAGTTCCCGGTGGGTCACCCTGTATATACACTATGTCGAGCACACAGTAGTAAATTTAAAAATATTTAAACCTCCAAAACTTTTTATTTTAAATGGAACACCCTGTATTTTCTTTGATCATTGGTTCAAGCCCTTTAATACCCTTATATTTCTCCAAGGTTACCCTATACCTTAGTAAAGTAGTTTTTGCAATTATTTTTAGTTTTCTTTAAAAAAGTAGTTTTAAATGGCCCATTCTGTATTTTATTTGATCATTGCTTAGGACATTTCAATACCTATATATATTTTTTTTGGGTTAACTTATATACCTCAGTCAAACAGTTTTTGCCTGGTTAGTTCTGGTTAGGCTCAGTAGAAACCAAAAATACTAAGTATTGTTACAAATAGTTACTTATTTTCTTTTGCCCTGTATAATGTTTAAAATAAGGTCGTTTTTTTATTTAATTAGGTAAGAACCACCTTTACTTAAAACTCATAGTATGTCAGGCCAAATTAACTTAGATACAAAAAAAGATGAGGACCATTTTTTTATTCTGCAAAATTTTGGGGCCCGTATATAATTTTTTTTTAAGAAAGGTCTTTTTAATTGAGGTAAGGTTTTTTTTGCTCTCCAAGTTTCTTTTTGGTTCCCGCCATTTTAAAGTTTTTGTACCTCCCTGGATACAGGACTGCCGACACAATCCGGCGCTGATGGGGCGCATTCAAGAGTACTTAGCCGCTGGCATGGGCGTACCGGCAGGGGTCAGCTGCCCTTCCCCCATAGTCACGGACCAAATTATTAATTATTTTGTAGATGGTAAGTTTATACGTAGATATAAGGACTCTAAAACGATAAATACATCTTTAAGGCTTTAAGAATAATGTAGAAATTGACAATGAATACTTTTTAAATTGGGCAATAAATGAATAACTAAAAAAATACAATATTTTACATTATCTAAAGGAAATTATAATGTTAAAAATACCTTACACGTACTTCATAAGAAATAAACTTTAAAAATCAAATATCAAACCCGAATGGTCAGCTTTACAAGTAGATATTTATGTGACACTATCGAGAGCCATTTTAGAAATATTCTCCATAAGGAACCATAAAACTAACATATAGAAAGGAAATCCAAACCGAGGTAAGCTCACAGGGAATATTAGAAAGTATTAAATTCGACTGCAATATCCTGGAAGATTGCAGCAATGCAAATGGAAAGGTAATAGCGACATCTGCATTTGAGACGGCTAAAACTTTATTACATGAACATGGAAGATTTTTAGACTAGATAATCTTTAAAGAGTTATGAGAGAGCCAAACTCTACAGGGTGTAAAATAAAATTTAAAAAAATAAACCGACTTTAAAAAGATAAATAAAACTCACTAAAAATTTAAAAAATATGAATAAAAGAAAATTAGAAAAACTAAATCGGGCAATAACATATGGCAGTGTTTTTAACCATTTTCATAACATGACCCCCTAGAAAAAAAATATTTTACGACTCCCCGACCCTTTACTTTTTTTATGTTACATATTATAATGCTTCAAATATTCAATCCATACATTTTATGTGTCTTCATATTTGGGATTTGAATATAAATGCATAATGAAGTATGTATTAAGCACACCTGAATTATATTATTACAATGTCAAATTATCCAGACTTCTGTGGATTTAACCTTAGTTTTTTTTTATAAACGTCTTAATATTCGTAAAAACCTATGTTTAAACTTTAAATTTCGGAATTGGTACTCCGGTACCGCTTAAACAGGTTTGTTTTTTAAGAAATAGTAATTTTGCGTTTGTTTTCAATTCTCAAACTCCAGTTTAATTCTAGGTTTTTAGGAGCAGTTTAAGGACACTTTTATAATATTTGGCCTTATATCGAATCCGGCAAGTGACGTGTGGGGCAAGTGGCGCAGCAAGCATGCGATTTGTTGCGGAATTCCTTTTAGAATGAGCTTTTATTTTTAACTTATTTAAGCAGTAAAATATCTTAAATAAAAGTTTTAGTGGCAAGATAAAAATGTCATCCTTTCAAAAGACACAACTTTACAAAAAAAAATGACTTGAAGTCATCGTCTATAAAAATAATAAAAAAGTTTTCGTCGACACAGTCTTTCAGTGAAGAAGTCGAATGTAAGATAAACATCCATGCATAGATAGCTAGTATAAAAATGGGGTTAAATAATTTATTGTCAATACTTCTCTGTGCAAGTGACATCGGCAAACACTGGGCAAAGGTGAATCTTAAATCCGATTTTAACTGCAGCTATAAATGGGGAAAATTTGACAACGATTCTTAAAGAAAACCTGCAGGAATTATCTGACGATGGGATGTTACACGTGGAATTTAAGTCTACCAATTTAAATACATTGTGGTTAAAAATAAAAACAGATTACCCGGATATAACAACTAAGGACTTTAGGTCGTTAATTCCATTTGCCCCTTCATATTTATACAAGTTAAAATTTTTATCAATGGCCCAAATAAAAAGTAAACAAAAAATCGCCTATATTTGGAATACTACCTTATTTTGAATGTAGCAAAAAGTTGTCCATAAAAAGGGCAACCTTCGCATTAGATGTAAAGTTCGCCAACTGAGTCTAGCCAGATGAAAAGAATGCGGAAAAAAACTGAAGTTGCTTTTAAGATGTTGCCAGTTTTTCATTCTAATGCTGTGAACCTATTTTATACTTTTTTAAATATAATATTTTATATTTTATACAGTTCGTGTTTACACCTTGTTATTGATTTATTTTTAATTCCCAAAAGATATTTTATTTTATTGCTCTATTTTCTTAGATGAACCGCTTATACTATGTTTTATTATTCATATCGCCCTAAAATGTTTTTACATTCTTAATTTCCGACAACAGTGCTACTTTACCAAGATAAGCACTCAAATAATGTCTACTGATTGGTTGCCGCTGGTAAGAGCCTTCAAGGAGGTGGAGCATCGCATGAACATAGACGGGGAATGCGAATGGTTTGGAATTTATTGTACTTACCGTACTTACCCGGCTTTTAAAAAATTTGTTTCCTATTAACAATTTTTAGTGTTGTGGTTTTGGGTGGGTATTATACCGTAGATAGTAGTATTTTGATTTTGCATCGTATTCAAAAATAATTAAGGTAGGTATGGATGTAACTAAATAATAAATTAAATAAATAAATCTGTTTTCCTTTCAAGCCTAAAGGTGGGTTTTACGCTTATGCAATTTGCGCAAATTGACTTGTGCAAACAAATTTTAGCATGTAAACAAAAATCGTTTACTTGCGCAAGCAAAAAGTTTGGCTTGTGTAAATTCTGGATGGTCAGATAATTTGCATGTGTGTCAACGACATACAAATTTAAGACATGCGTAGTGAATAAATAAGAGTTGTATTGGCGTGAATGTGGCTTTAATTTATCGTTTTCTATTTGATGGGTCTTTATCATTAGTTGTTTTTTTTTGTGATAATAATAATGTCAGTGAAAGAAAAAAAATCTTTTGGAATTTATTGAACTCTATTTTATTATTAAATTAATATGAAAGTAAGTGGTTCTTTTTTCGATCCAACTCTTCTGCGATATTCTAGGTTTTTATCTTTTCTTTTTTAATTAAACAAACACTAGCTAATGCTAACAATTCGTCGTCGTACTCCATCGTTTACTGATAATCTTTACAAATTTATGCAAATAGACTTGACTGTAAAAACGGATGTAATAGTTTAGTCTAATTTGCGCACAGGTGATGAAAAAAACTATAGAGTAGACAGAATTATTCGTTCTTCTGGCCATATTCCACAACTTAACCCTATTGAGTTGATACGGGCCCAATTAAAACATTTTATACGTAGCCACAACACGACCGGTGATCTATCTTTAAAAAGTTTATTAGATCTTGTTGAGCAGGGTTTGGCGTCTATTACACCCACAGATTGGGAAAAATATTGCAGGCATGTGATTAACATTGAAAAAAATTTTGGGAGACTGATCAATACATGGAGGAAGTAGAACCTCTAATGATTCAAGTTGGCAATGAGAGCAGTGATGAGGACAACTCCGATGATGACGATGACAATGAAGACGACGAAGAAGAAGTTAACAGCTATTTTTTTTAAAACGTACAAATTTTTATTAAGGGTTTGTGGCTGTGGACGTAAAATTATAAGGAAAAAATGTATTTTGTGCAAAATTTAATATAATTAATATATTATATATTTAATTATATTTAAAATTAACCCAATTATCATGAAAAATATGTTTTTAATAAGTTTTCTTGTTAATGTACTGGCAATACCTCTTCCTTAGCGAGTAACACTAATTTTTTTTTAACAGCGTTCTGCTACAATATTTATTACATGAAGTTTTACATTTTTGTGCATAAATACAAGAGTTTCCTTTTTTGTTAAACATTTTTGTTAGTACAAGAATTTTGTTGTTTTTGTACCATTATTCCGTAAGATTTTTTTATTTATTTTCTTACATTTTTATATTAATATATTTTATATATATATATATATATATATATATATATATATATATATATATATATATATATATATATATATATAAAAAACGCTACCTACTAACTTTGTTTGAATGTGGTAGACAATAATTATCTTCATCAGTCATACTAAAGGAATTTCGGACTTTCATAATCTTTATTTATAAATATTCACACAACGTTTCGGGCAGTCCTATCTCTGTCCGTTTTCAAGTGTAAAGTGTAAAACGGATAGAGATAGGACTACTCAAAACGTTGTGTGAATAGTTATAAACAAAAAGACAGTCGAATCTGGAATTCTTTTAGTATCACTGATGCTATTAATTATATTACTGAGATGATATTCTCCTTATAATTAAAAATATTATAAATTATTGCTTACATATTTTTTATCATATTTAAACTGCTAAGCAATCATTTATTTGCACGCCTCTGATTAGACTGGATAATGCAGAATAATATTTCCCCTGCCTTCTTGCGTCGTCTCGCACGTTTCAGTGGGCAAACTGTATAAGAAGTCATAGGATTTTTATTTTAATTCGTTGGTATGCAAATTTTTACAAGTATATTCCTTTTTGTTAACATTTTCTTAATAAATCTAATTTTTAAGACCTTACTGATTTTTTAACATCAGACCTCTTGCGATCCCCCAAGGGGTCGCGACCCACAGGTTAAGAAACATTGACATATGGTATTGAAGTATTAAAATCTTTTGTATATTTAGTTATAAACATTTGGTAGTTTAGCGGAATGTTAACTTTATTTTTCAATTTTTTTGCTCATTATTTTTTTTTATTTATCTTTTTGAAGTGGGTTTATTATTTTTTAATATTTATTTTACTATTTAAGGTTTTTCATTATTAACATTTAATTTGTGACCATCCACTAGAAAAACAGTACTTGTATCTTTTTCTTTTACGTAAACTCTTTGCACAAAACGGCAATGCAACTCCTAATAGGTATAAGTTGGTTATAAACGGAAACACTTAACCCACAAAAATAAATTACACCCAATTGCACAATTACAGAAAATTAAAAACTTGGACTATTAGCTAAATGACATCAACTTGACAAATAAAAATATTTTGACATTACATTTACTAGCTTGATGGTTCAAAAATTCAGCACAGGTAGCATATATCTACTAGAGGCAGCTTTTTCTGAAAATTAAGTCTAATACCTTTGTCTCTAGCGATTCTGACTGGATTTTCTTTGTAAAACTACCGCGGAAGTGCACTTTCGAACAAAAAAGAATTTTTAAAATCGGTCTATAATTGACGAAATAATCGGTGTACATACATTCAAGAAAAACATAGGCATCGAACATAAAACCTCCCTTTGTTTTTGAAGACGGTTAAAAAATAAGAATAGTTAAAAGTGAGACAGATTTAATGACGCCGTGGCTTTTTTACTCTTGAAGTTTAGTCTACTACACTTAGGAATATATAAAAATAGTTTATTTAAAGATATATTTTAAAATAAATGACACATTATTGTTGCTACTTTTTTAGTTTTAGAAAATAATGCCATTACATTTAGGATCCGACGTATCATCTTTGAGACGTTATCATCAACCTTTTGTTATAAGGAAAATATTTGGTTTTTACTTTTACAAACCTGTATTTTAATTCCAAATTTAACGACATACATATCACACTTTACATTTATGCGACTTTTCGACTCGAAAAACCATTATTCACTTCACACGTTCGGGGAAAAATTGTGTTTTGCAGGTAAATATGCATTTTTTGTTTAATACTACATAATAATATTCCTTTTAATTAATTATTTTTAATAATTCAATAACAAGCCACAAGAATTACTGTAATTTATGCAATTTAATACTGCGTATTAAAATAAAACATTTTATTTAATTTAACGCCTCCATTAACTTTATCGAAGCCTCTCATAACAAATAGATGCACAGTTACCTGCTGTAGCTATGAAAAGAAGCATTACTATAGGGTTATTTAGTTGTCCAAATATAATTGGTACTGTGGCAACAGTTTAATAGCTATAATTGAAATATGTACTAAGTTTCTTTTTTACACCAACTTTAAAGATCAATATATCCCTAACAAAGCTCTAAAGAACTTTTTTTTATATAAAGTACAAACAATATTTTGGCTCACTCTATAACTTCTATTATTCAGGGTGTCTTCTACAACGGCACAAAACTTCAAGATGTGATTTCTTATTTTATTTTATGAAAATAATTTTCTATTAATATATGTCCGGAGTTGCTTCCTTAATGAAATACAGCGCGTTAAAAATTTTGATGAAATTGGATAAAATATTTAAAGTAATAAGGCGATTATTTAGCTCTATCTAGATTTTTATTATTGAGCCCAGTAAGCACCGCAACTTACATTATTGAGAAAAAAAGTTCGCCACTGACTTTTCTGACGTTTTTATATTTTTTTATAATTAAACAATTAATAACACGACTTTTAAATTTCTTGTATTTTTTTGTATCTACTTTCGTTTCCAAGAAAAAATATTAAAGCTACTTTAATTTCTTTTTAAAAAGTACTCATAGACAACATGACATAAAAAGCAAGAATTAAAATAAAACAATTATATGCCCTAAAATAAATTGGAAGTCGTGTATTTTATCGAAAGTTGTCAATTTTTCTATTTATTAAGATTAAAATTTTAATTTTTTAATTTTAGATTTTATTTTATGTAGTTTGGGACTACTTTTTAGAATGACTTAAAGTGGCTTTATTTTTTTATTTTAAAACTAAGCTAGACACAAAAATATGTAAAATAAAAAGTTTTATTAATTGCTTAAAAATAAAAATAAAAATAAATTAAAGCGTCAAAAAAGTCAGTGGCTTACTTTTTTCTTTCTTAATAATATAAGTTGCGGTGCCCACTAAGATGCCACTGGACCCAATCATAACAATCTGGTTAGGGCTAAATTAGCGTCTCATTACTCTAAATTAATATATCACATTTTATTCAAATCGGCCTAAGCATATTAAAACAATGTAGAAAGAAAAAAATTTTTTTTTCTTAAGTTTTAACGCCTTTGTCTCAGTAAGGAAGCAACTCCAGACATATGTTTATAAAAACTTTTTTTCATAAAACAACATAAGGAATTACACCTTGAAGTTTTGTTAGAAAACACCCTGTATATATGACCTTACCTTTCCATGTATATAACTTTGGTTTTAATTTCTTAGGTTAGAATAAAATTAATGTTTTGTAATCTCGATTAACATACCTTGGCCCATTTAGCTAACGTATATAAGTTACCTTCAATGCTCCCCATTGTCTCCAGACACCTATTAGCTAATGCATGTAACATTGCTCAGTGTAACTTCACCATTTTAAGGGTTGTAGAAGTAAGTTAGATAATAAATATTATTTATTGCAGTTAGTGACATTTATGTAAATAAAAGGAATTTAGAAATTACCTAATGTTCTCCGTTTATTAAGGTTAGACGTAGCAACTGTTGTAAATAAAGTAAACTGTTGCTTTAATTTAGAAATGTTAAAGTTACGGTAAGCGAGCTGGTAAGCATTTTTGAGCAAGTATTTAAGGCACAATAAAAATTATCAACAATGTTTTTAAATGGTATTTAAATATAGAAACGCAGACCTGGCTAAGGGGTGACGGGGCATAATTTAAGCAACACTTACAAAAAAACCTTGCTTTTAAAAACTTGCATTTAAGACAAATTCCTACCGAGATTTCGTATTAAGATTGGGCACAGTTTTGTAAAAAAGTGTGCATTGAGTCCTAAAAATTTTTTAAAACTTTATTTAACTCACAAGTTCTCAATATTACTTTTTTTCAATTAAGAGTTAGGACTAAATAAAAAGCCTAACGAATCTTTTTGTCATATTGTTAAAAAACTCTCGTCTTGTGGTATATTTTATAGTTTTAAAGACCAATCGTTATCCCCAGAAACAATGAGTCAGTAGTAAGTAGGGCATTGACAAACAGTGATTTTGACATGTAGGGGTTTATATTGGATTTATCGGCGATCCTGTGCAGCCTAGGGAGAGATTAGCTAGGCAGGGTGTGTGTCAGTGCAGTCAAGCTATTTATGTGTTCTCACAACATCCAATTTGTTTACGTTAGTCAATTCCTAATTCGGCAGTATTAAGGGTTGGTTTTGTGGGTGCATTGCTAAGTGATTGATTCTTTTGAAAAAATGTAGAGAGTCTCCGAAATTGGGAGGGAATGTATTGGGATATTGAAAACCTCAGGAGGTAAAAAGATGGTTTAATGGGGAAAGTTTTAGGTCATTTAACCACAAATTTAGTGCCGTTTTGACGACGGCTGTAACTTGTTTTTTTCATGGTAGCCATTTTGTTTTTATCACATTTTTTAAAAACGTTTTTTCTTTTTAAAATGATTTACAACACTTTATAGAAATATTTAATTTTTGGTCAAAAATGTAAAAATTAATTTTTGCCCCGAGTTAGCCATGACTGCGGAGTCCATTAGCTCTACAAACAATTAAAAGTTTATTTGCAAAAAACAGTTAATGCCATTTCTAACATAGTGACAATGTTAATTTTTTTATTATTATTTACAAAGAAAACTAATGCTTTTAAAACCTTTAAATATATCTCTTAATGTGCAAAATACAGCTATATTTACAAACATTTTACAAAAAAAATATAAGAGTTAGCCATAAAGGTTAAATTAATTTTTTTATATATATATTCTGGCCCTATTGAAAACTTGACATTGGATGTTTAAAAAAAAACACCCTCAATTGCTATTTAATTCCTAATAAGAAAACTTATTAAGAAAGTTAATGTAATTTGTTTCTAAGTTTTATAAACCTATGTACCTATACCATGATGGATAATTACTTTGTTTACATTGACGCATTAAAATATTAATTAATTATTAAGCGTCACATTTCCTATCAGAAATAGTTATATGTGTGCCTTTTTTTATATAAATATTCATAACTTAACCTAAAAATATAAAAACAAACTCATAGTCTTTAAATTGACACGAATACAAATGGAACACGATATTAATTTTAAAATAGGAAACAAAAAAAATTAGCAAAAATAAGGCTACAACTTAAAGCATCGACAGTGTTTTTTCATGCACTTTTAAGACTTTAAAGAATTGTAGCATAACAAAATAAATTTAAAAAAATAAATTTATTTTGTTATCCATTTTCTATTTATTACCATTTTCTTTGTTATCGTTAAACAATGCTTAACACTATAATTACAACTCATGCAAGAAATGTAGAGTAGAATTTAGCTAAGAAAAAGCCAGAAGCGTCATACATAAGTAAAGACGGCAATCAACTATTGCTTTCTATTTGCGTCGTTTAAATAGTGTGCAAGCAACAAAATCATTTGAAAATGGGATAAAGCAGGACGTAATGATGACTGCGTGGCTTTCTTTAGCTTAATCGTTCTCTAAGATTTTTTGCAAAATATTTATATTTTATTTTTTTTCAGTATTTTTTGTCCGTTCTTTGTTAACTTTAGTATGCAAGCAGATTTTTTCTATTCGCAAAGAACACTGTTTTTATAATTATTAATAAGCATAATTTAAATTTTTAGCGATGGTAATAAATTAATATTTTTATGTTAGTTTGTATAGGATATTAAAATAAAAAAAAATACGCCTAAACACCTATTTCTTATAGAAACCTTTCAGCTCAATATTATTAATAAATATTTTAATGCATTAATGCACATAAACTTAATATCCGTCTTTGTAAAGATACATAGGTTTTTAAAAATGTATTTGTATTGACTTTTCAATCAAAGGTTGTTAATAAAAATTAAATGACAATTATGTGTAAAAAAATTCAAAAAAAAATACAGACTGATGAGATACTTCCAAAAACAAAATCATGGTTTGATTTCGTAAAGTTATCTTAATTAGTTTACTAGATATTTAAAAAAAGAATTTTGTGGGAGAATTTCAGGTGCGCATTTCCCAAAAGTGTTTAATGACATATGCAAAAATATACGTGTCTCTTATTTTTTAATGCACGATAACATACTGCAATTTCATCAAAATCGGCCAGGGACATCTATAATTGATGATGATTAATGACTTGTAAGTCAATATTCATTCTTTTTTATCTTGCAAATTACTTGAGCCTTTTCAATTTTAGATAACTGATGTAGTATTTCTTCTCGACAAATTTAAAATTTGGTAAACATTATCACCAAATATTTTAAAACACAAGGTACACGTCTACCTTTTTGTTTATTAACCCTACATTTAATGATCTTTAACCAAAATCCGCAACAAAAAGTAAGTTACCTCTCCTTTTAATACTTGTACGCTTTTTTAATAATATAAATGTACTTAATGTAGTTTGGGATTAACGGGATATCTTATATTTATAATAATCATTTTAATTTAAAAAAAATCGGTTGTTTGCAAAGTCTGTTTACTGACGATAGTTAAACGTGACAACGTCATAAGAGACCGATAGCAGACCGATGTTATTTATTTTAATAATGAAAGCACGAATATTCGACAATATATCACTGAACATATATTTAATATCGAAAGAATCATTACCGTTGTCGCCGCTATATTATATTATCGTTGCTATAAATAATTAACACCACATTCACGTTTCACTGCACGCTCACTTAAGTAGGAGAGAAACAGATGTCGAACAACGCGGAGATTGTGCCTCTTTGTCGCTCTTTCCGCGCTCTCGCTTGCACTTCAAGCCTTAAATGGAACGCGCAAGGTAACGCTGCATAAGTCATGTTTTTTGGTGCGTTCTGCCGGGTTCATCGAATTATAAGACGTTTCGACGTGTCGTTGTTACATCAAATAATTGATAACATTATTTTTATGTTTTGTTTTTTATGTTTAACATTTTAACGGTTTAGGGCCCAATAAAAAATTAAAGATAACGTTTTTGTAACCGTGAGAGTGTGCGATAGGTAAACTACAAAGCTATAGGGGTTTTATTGTTTTATACGCCTTATACGTTTTAAAAGCTTTACCCGTTTTATACGTAACATATCTTTTTATATTTTTTATACGTTTTGTACGTTTTATACAAGCCTCTAATATAAAAAAAACAAGGGGCTATCCCTTTAAAGTGAATTTTTAAGATAGGGGTGACTTTGTTTCCCTGCAGTTAAACTCTTAAGCTTGACAAACTCCCTCGTGGCGCAGTGAACAGAGCTTTGATCTTAGAAGCCAAAAGTCCCTGGTTCGATTCCCAACGGGGAAACATATTTAGGTAGTAGTTATTTAAAAATAACGTCCGTGGTGGCACTACCGCGTTGTCTAAAAGGTGCTGTGAAATGCAAAATTGCATGTTTCAGTGGTTGGACAACGTTGACGGAACAGGGAAAATGATGGGTTAAACATCTAATAACCAGACACCCACGGTACTCTGGTATTTACACATAAGGCCTTCGTGGGATTTCAAAAATATAAAAAAACTAAGGCCCAGTTGTACAAAGCAGGTTTAAACTCAATTCTACTGAACTGAAGTCAGGCATTTAAACTTTTCGTAAAATCTCTTTCAATTCCTTGACCCTGTGAAGTTTAAACCTGCTTAGAACAACTGGGCCTAAATGTTTATACAAGAATTAAGTAAAGTACGAACATAACCAGGTTTTAAAAATTATTCTGATTTCTGAATTAAACTTAATGTTTAATGCTTTTTATAATATAATAAAGAGTGCAAGAATACCTTCAAAAAGTCTACAAAAAATGTGCGACGCTACTTTTATTAACAAATCTGCAAAAATTTTAATAGACCATAATTTGCCAAAGTTCAGGACTCAAAGGATTCTGCCTAATGCACACTAATGGATATTCATTATTGAAATTTCCCCCATTTGTGTACTATCACGGACACTAACCAAGCCTTGGGGGCTTTGCAGCCTTAGGTCCATCATTAGCTTGGATTTGCTTACCGTGTATTCATTTTACTACACATCCGGAAAGGGTTGAAAATTAGCTAGCTAAAGTCTAATTTGTTTGTATAAGGGGCCATATTAAGGTAAATTTAGTCAGGTATAAAATTATTTTAGAGGATAAAAGTCTATATTGTTTAATTTGCAAATAACTTTAAAATAAATAGAGTTACGTAAAAAACCCTTACATTTTTAAGGAACTTTTATTATATTATCTTTTGGTTGTGACATTCCATTAGCACGAAAACAAAATAACCGATTTTTAGTTTAGGGAACATTTTGTTATTTTAAATAAAACACCCTGTATATTTTTCTATATTCTCAATATTGTATATGTATACTAGCCAACGTGTGTACGCTTCACCAAATTAACCGACCAACGTTGGTCTCAACGTTGGGGTCAACGTGTGGAGCCAGCCAGAACAATAAACAGCTGTTATCTTTGTTATATTCTTATTTAAAATAAATTAGGGGTTGAGGCTGTTAATTGGAATTACATAAAAAAATATATACAATGTTTTTTAAGCTCTTTAATATTAAATTCTAAAATAATAAAAATTACAAAGCTACTAGGTGGGTAGTTTTTAATATAAAAGTCTTATACCACTATAAATATACAGGGTGTCTCTAAAAGATCTATACAAAATGCTACCATCACTTCCAATGATCAAATCCAATTTACCTTAGTCAAAAAGTTGATTGTTTACAAGATACAAGGGGTCAAGGCTATTATATTATTTCAGCTATTTTTAAATATATTACTACCTATTATACAACATTTTTTTTTTTTAAATATTTAGTATTGAGAGGCTTTTTAGGGTGGGAAATTAAAATACGCCAATGTTTTTGTTGTTAAATGTAGGAGGAGCCACCTGCAGTCCATTGCTTAGGTTCAAAGTGTCGTTACTTTTTCTTGCCTGAGTATGTTATAATTTTGGTAAACTATTTTTAATCTTAAACTATTTATTAAAATTTTAATATACCGAGGCAAAAAAAGTAATGACACTTTGATCCTAAGCAATAGACTGCAGGTGGCTTACTTACATTTGACAACAAAACATTATCATGGTTCGATTCTTCACCTTAAAAACCTTTCAATACTGACTTTTGTGGCAAAATGTTATATAATAAGTAAAGTATTTAAAAATACCTGAAAAAAAACGTTGACATCCAAGCCAAACAATTAATTTATCGACTAAGGCTAATTGGGTTAGATCGTCGTATTTTGGTCCAAGGAATTTGTGGTAGCAAGACAAAATAACTTAAAAACTAGTTTTTGGTAAATAATTTGTGGTTGTAGAATAAATAGTTTACATTACTTGTGTAAAAATGTCTTTTCATACCCCAGGGTTTGTGTGCAATAATATTTCCACCCGTGTAAAATTAGTAGTTTTTACACTTGTAATGTAATATACTATTTTTACGAGTTGCATATACTATTTTTTTATCAAAATAATTCTTAAATTTTCGTTTTAGAGAGCCAAGTGAGGATATTAAACTCCCCCTTTATCTTTTGAATGAGACGAGATATCGAAGTCGAGTACATTTTTGGTAAAAGGGTGTCACTTAAACTACTTTTTAGCATAAAAATAATTTCTGTCATGTGACCTAGTACCAAGGGGGCACTAGCACATTTTTTTCAAATGGAACCTGGGGTCATGTAGCACCTTGTTTTAAAGATCCTTTGATTCTCTACTTAACAATGCTTAGTTTTTAAAAATCAGTCCAGCCGTTCCAGACTTAGAACTGTTTGTAATTTGATTTAAATAGTGTAAAAACAATGCGATTTTAATTGGCTTGTAAGTCTGGAACGGCTGGGCCAATTTTAAAAATTAAGTGGCGTTAAGTAGAGAATTAAAAGCCTTAAAAACGAGTGCTATATGAAATCCCTTTTGTTTGAAAAAAGTTGTTAGTCCCTCTTGATAGTAGGCCACGTGACCTTAATCATTTTTATGCCAAAAAGTAGTTTTAGTGACACCCTTTTACCCAAATTTTTCCGACTTCAACCGCAATGTATGTAGAAATTGGAGCTAAACTACAAACACTTCCAATTTTAAAAAGAATGGGACGATTTTTAAATATAAAGCGGCAATGAATAGGGAATCAAAATACTTTTAAAACGAGATGCTACCTGAACCATTTTTTACATTTGAAAAAAAAAAGTTGCTAGTGCCTCCTTCACTAGACCACGTGATCGGAATCATTTTTATTCCAAAAAGTAGTTTAAAAGACACCCTTTTGTCCAAATTTTACACAATCATGATATCTTGTCCCCTTCAAAAGATAAAGGGGGAGGACTTTTAATATCCTTACTGTATAATATTTTTTTCGTTTTAAATTCAAACATCCATTAAGAACTTATATACAGGGTGGCCATTTAAAAACGAAACACCTAATATTGGGAACACCAGGTCATTTAAGGAAAAACGTTCGGACCCGTCAATTTTTGATTTTAGGGGAAACATTTTCACTTTTACCCCCCAATTGCAACCCTATAGCGGGTGTAAGACTTACCCCCAAAATCTTAAATGGAAAGAGGGGTCAGATGACTTATTTTAAAGGTCTCTGGACTCTGATTACAACAGCCAAGTTTAAAGTATCTGCCATTATTTTCAGTGATACGACAGCTTGTCCAAATTTCCATTTGAAAATAAAACAGAGCTAATTTTGGGAATTACAAGTTATTTAAGGAAAAACGCTCGAACCCGTCAATTTTTGATTTTGGAGGGAAACATTTTTTGTCACTTTCACCCCCTGAATTGCAACCTTATAGCAGGGGTAAGACTTGCCCTCAAAATCTAAAATGAAAAAAGGGGTCAAGTGATACCTTATTTTAAAGGTCTCTTAACCCTGATTACAACTAAGTTTAAAGTCTTTGCTATGATTTTTGGTGATACGAAAGCTTGTCAAAATTTTTATTTGAAAACGAAACAGAGCTAATTTTGGGCACTACAGGTCATTTAAGGAAACACGCTCGGACTCGTCAATTTTTGATTTTAGGGCAAACATTTTTTTGTCACTTTTACCCTCTAAATTGCAATCCTTAAGCGGGGTAAGACTTACCCCCAAAATCTTAAATGGGAAAAAGGGTAGAGTGATACCCTATTTTGAAGATCTCTTTACCCTGATTACAAGTGCCAAATTTGACCCCTCTTTCCATTTAAGATTTTGGGGGTAAGTCTTACCTCTGCTATAGGGTTGAAATTCAGGGAGTGAAAGTGACAAAAAATGTTTTCCCCTAAAATCAAAAATTAACGGGTCTCAGCGTTTTCCCTTAAATTACCTGGTGTGCCCAAAATTCGCTCTGTATCGTTTTCAAGTGGCCACCCTGTATAATAATTCTTAAATAAATTAGTAGACAATTTTCTTTGTTAAATATAATGCGTTATAATTTCGGTCACATTCTATTTATGCAGATCTTGGATAAAAAGTATTACAGTAATTTTATAGCGGTCCAGAGAAATAGATGTACGTATACAAGACATAAGCAAAAGATAGGCAATTGGTGTTTTGCGACCCGTGAAATAAGACGATCAGAAGAAAAGCAAACAGGAGAAGTCAACGGAAAAGCAAATCGTTTTGGAAAAAGAAATATCGTCGCTATTTGAACGAAACACTTTCAAGTGTGTGCACTGGGACTACCACGCCTAATCTCAAAACATTTTCGCTAATTTCGTTGATTTTGGATCCTTTCATCATTGCCGTGGCAAGGCAATTTTCTTGATGTTTTTTTACTAATTTGATATTGCTCTTTGACTCCTAAAGCACACTAAAACTTTTACTCTCAATTATTTATTAGGGTAATGATTTGTAAATAAAAAGTTTTTATAATGGTATTTTAAGACGAATTACATAAAATGGTTGGATGATGTATGTATCGAAAATAAAGTACAACAAAAACAATTGTAGTTTTGTTACAGGGAAGTTTAAGTTTGCTTCTATGCTCTTATTTATGTAACAACCAAGAGTATTTAGGGCTTATTAGGTTGCAAAAGGATCATATACCTGATGGAAGCAAATTAGTAAAGGTTACGTCAATAATTTTCTAAAATTATTATCATTGATAGTTTGACGTATAATCGCTATCCTTTGCTTAGTTTACCGTAAAAATAGGTTGTTTTAAATTAACTCAGTAAACCTAATGAATTGTTTTAAATAAAAATTTAAAAAAAACTTTACACCCTGTATTTTAAAAATTTGAATAGTTTGCAGTCAAGGGTCAGTCAGTGCTTATATACGTTTTTATCATGTTTTCGGGCAATTTATCTTTCATTAAGCAATACTTTACGGGTTTTATTACAGGGTGTCTTTAAAAATTCTGTTCAAAATACTATCACAAATTTCTTGTCTATTTAAAATGCTATCACAAATTTCTTGGACCAGAATACGACGATCTAATGCAATTTACCTTAGTCGAAAATTTGATCGTGGGATCATCAGATACAGGGTGTCAAAGTTTCCATTAAATTTTAATTATTATTATGTTTTTTTATTGGTAGAAATGTGTTTACAAATTTGGTATTAAAGGGTTCTTTAAGCCAAGAAATCATGCTCATGTTTTTCTTTTAAAATGTAGAGGGGTCAACTGTAATCCTTTACTTATACAGCGTGTCTTCGAAAGTTCTTACCAAATGGGAAGCCTTTTAATTATTAACTTTACAAAAAAGTGTCTCTTTATAAAAAGTCCTGCTTAATAAGAAAATACATTTTACAAGAATATTGGAAGATTGGATGTACAGAGTGGCTTAAAAATATCTTGTTTCCAAATTAAATAAAGGTTATTTTCTAACTACTGGACTAAACTTAAGAGGGTAATTTCTTATGTCATTGTATAAAGAAAAGTTCCTATAAACTTTTGCTTTGTTTCTAAGATACAGGGCATTAATTATTTTTTAAAAGTCTGTTTTTTTTAAATATCTTAAATACAAAGCCAGGTACAAAAAAAAATTACTATACTAAATAGGAAAAAAACCTAAAACTACATAAAAGAAAATGACATAAGAAATCATCCTTTAAAAGTTTCGTGACGTAGTTAGGAAATACCCTATATAATAATGTGGTAAAAAGTATTATTTAAGCCACCCTGTACATCTAACATACTATTATTTTATGGAAATGTATATTCTTGTCAAGCTGGACTTTTTATAAAAAGGCACATTTTTTCGTAAAGTTAACAATTTAAATAATTCCCACTTCCGAAGGCACGCTGTATTTAAAATGCCATAACTTTTTTGTGTCTCTATATATTATAGCTCTGGTCAGGTAGTTCTATTCTGTCATATTTTTTTTTAACAAAAAAAAGGGTCATTTAATACCGTTACGAGCAACAGTTTTTATGATATTTCAGATTAAAGGTTTTATTACACGTAAAAAAATTAATTTGCATGCCTTTAACCTTTATTTGATCCACCCAGGTATTTCTGAAAAGTTTCTACAGTGCGCTAAAATAAAATAATCTAACCTTAGGTAAAAACATGCGCGCTTGCGAGATACAGGGTGTCAAGGTAAAAAAAAATGGAAACTTTTGTGTACCTATCTGGCAAAAGATAAAGGTAAATTGTATTAGATAGTTGTATTTTGGCTTAAAGCACGAGTGGTAGCATTTTGTACAGACCTTTAAGAGACTGTCGGGTGGCTTAAGCTACGGTTTCCTGGGACTGTCGGCCGGCGGAAACCGACGCGATTTACGCCCAAATTAAATATACACTTTTAAATGAAACCACATTCAAGTGAAAATTTGATTTGGGCGAACGTAAATTGCGTCGATTTCGGCCGACCGAAAATCCTAGAAAACCGTAGCTTTAGATAAAGCGAGAAGAAATGCAATAGAACATTTCTGTATGAAATAAAACGTTAAATCTTAAATTTTAAAAACCGTTGCTCGTAGGGATATTTACTGGGTAATTTTTGTTTTGTACAAAAGTATGTGAGAATGGAAGTTTTGAACTGAGGTCATAAAACATAAGCAAAGGACTGAAGGTGGCTTCCCCTATATCTACCAACAAAAACGTTAGCAAATTTTGATTTCCCACTGTGAAAAACCTCCTAATACTGAACTTAGCGAAAAAAAAATTAACATTAAAAAAATATCTAAAAATACTTTAAATTAATTGGAAACGTTGACACCCTGTAAACTTTTTGACTAAGGTAAATTGTGTTATATCATTTTCTTTTGACCCATGTAGTTTGTGGTAGCATTTTGAACTGGCTTTTTAGAGATATCCTATTTATTACGCGTTCTAAATAATAGTATGTTAATAAACATCTTTTAAGGGTTATAGGTCAGCTTTGCAACAAAATAACCTGCGATATATTTAATCTTAATAAATACATCATTAAATTAACTGATAAATAAAGTTACTTTTTTCCAATAATAGGTTACATTTATAATATTATTATTAATTTTTTGATACAAAAATACTTGGTTTATAGGGCATTAATAATACTAATTAATTTATTTATATTAAATTTTAATTATAAACCATTGCTTGAGGATATTTTGAATGCTAAATTATTAATATTATTTTTTTAAATACAGGTACTTTCGCGATATTTCCCCAATGATTGACTTGCCCAACGTTTAAACACAGAAACACTCTGTATAAATATATTTTAGTATTACTGATTTAAAAAAAAATGAACGAATTGTGCCTTTATTGTTTTTTTATTATTAAAAAGTTGCAGGTGTTGGATTTTCTCTTTTCTTTTGCCTTATAAAATAACAATATTTTTAATTTTTAGAAAATATATTTTTTAAAGTTTGTTAAAGTATTGTTTTTGTTGCAGTATAAACTATATCGAAAATATCCTATGCATATTAATAAATTGTAAGCTATTTTTAAATAGTTGAGCATAAAATAATAAAAACCTAATATTTTTAACAATCATTGGAATTTTAAAATTGTGTTTTAAGTTATTTTTACCACCCGGTAATAATGACATTTTTTCCTTCCTAATAAAACTGACACCTGAAAACTAGTCTAAAGTAAGTCCTCAGCCATGTACTAAAGTAGCAAATTTTCGATGTCGAAAGATTGGATTATAATCCTTTACTTTCATTATTTCTAAAAATTTAAAAACATTACATAAGACCACTAAAATTTTATGTCGCCGCCGCCAGGCATTAGGCCATCTACGACAAACTTTGGCAAACACCATTGTGTGGACGGGTAGTTCGTCTACATGCGTTTTGATTGGTTCAACTTTTTCAAGTCCGCTTGCTTAAAAATAGTTTGCCAAATGTTTCGACAAATAGTTTGGCCAAACGCCGGCCAAATTACTTAAAACGCCGCATAGTCAAGTGACGCAGTTTAGTGATACTACGTCATAAATGACATAAGCTACGACATCCCTTTTACATTCCTCTTTTCTTTGCTGGTAGACAGGTAGCCAAGAATATATAAGCAATCTCTAAAATTCAAATAAAATAATAAAAATAATGTACAAGTTCGTATTACATATTTTCCTAAAGTCCTTTTTACAGACCTATATGCCCTTAAAGGACGACACTAAAAATCGGTTTTTCCTGAATAACTTTTATAACACTTGCTACAATAAAATTATTTTTTAATATGATAAATACCAGTTACAGCTCCTTAAAATAATAATGTTCTTGATAAACATTTGCCTTTATTATATATACACAATAGTACTAATTATGTTTTCACCCTGTATAATAAAGGAATTTAAATACCATTTTAATATAGCTTAAACCCTTAGCTAAAAGAAGGTACTCTTCTCCGATATCGATAGAGTGAAGCGTTTTCAAGAAAAACAACATTTTGATTAAATAGGGTTGTATATATATAATTTTGTATGCCGGTTCGCCACTTATTTTATACATTCTCTAGCCTCAATTATTAAAGATTATGGGATATTTCACAATTCTGTACAATTATTTTTTTGTTTCGTGTAAAAAAATCTTTTTTATACGTTTTTTTAGTACCATTTGCAACAGAATAACCTAACGTTTTTAGATGCCCCCTATACAAAAACTTGTTTTTCTCAAAAACGCTTTAATTTATCGATATCTAACAAGAATCCTTTTTTAGCTTAGAATTTAAGGTCTCTTAAAATACCTATTAAAGTTTTTATTATACAGGGTGTAAAAATAATTAACATTATTGTGTAAGGGTTAGTTCGCCCCTGGCAAAGTAATAAAGGCAAATGTTCTACACGGATACCATTTTAAGGAGCCCTTTCTTGTATTTATTTTATTTAAAAATTATTTTACTATACCAAGTACAATAAAAGTTATTTATAAAAACCGATTTCCAGCGGCGTTCTTTAAGAAAGTAAGAGGAGCTTTAGGAAAAAAATGGGAGCTTGTTACATTATTTTCATGTGTCCTATATAAATCCGAAAGATTGCCTACATATTCTTGGACACCCTGTATAATGAATTTTACCCAACTTTAAACATTATTTGCAAAAAACATGTAAAAACTGACATAAAAATTTAAATTGTTTTTAGTTACTGATAAATTGATATTATACTAGCGGACCCGTGCCCACTTCGTTGGGCGTTATTATCTAAACTTTTGATTTATTTGTGGTAAAATATAACCTATAACACTTCTGAATGATGTAGCTTTCTGATTGTCAAATAATTGTTATAATAGGTTTAGTACTTTCAAATATTAGTGGCTACAAACTAACCCACAAACAAAGTTACAAACTTTACTTCTTTATATATTGGTATAGAATATAGTATTTAAACAGTTTTATTTTACCATTGCGAAATATTTCACATAGCCTATTAAACAGTTTTTTTTTATTTATTGGATATATTTTTATTTCAAAATAGTATTTGTGCACATTATATGTTCAATTCAATTGTTTTTTTATACGTTATATCTTTGTCTCTAAATACGCTCCTAGATAAAAAACAACAGGGCAAAAACAAAATTTTGTTCAAATTTAATATTAAATAACTTTTTGGTGTTTTGACAGACTTTAATGAATTTTTTTGGTCCAGTTGTAGCTTCTTTCATCGGGATTATTCCTTTGATATAGGGATTGAAAAAGTTTTTAAAATATTGGGTGTGGGAGAGAAAATATTACATTTTACCCAAATTTTTAAACACCCTGTAAAGTAATTTAAGTTTTAACTTTAATACAAGCTTTTACGAGTGAACAAGATTTTAATGCCACATCTTTTTTCATTTTTTTTTATTTGTATCAGTATCAATATTCTAAAAAAACAAAGTTTTTAAGAAAACAAGGCAATTTAATAATGATGGTCGTAATAAAATATACGCTATAATATTGTGAAAATTTAAGATTTAACTGGTCACATTTTCGAAACTATAATAATAAAGATTACTATGACAAATGTAGTATTTTTTTAAAGGTCTTTAGAATATATTTTTACAAATTCGAGGAACAGCATTAGAATCTCGAAAACGGTAAGAGATACAGGGTTGGTTAAATTGGGACAAAATTGCGCATTTTTATGCTTAACAATATTCCGTTTTAAAATTTTAAAAATTTGCAGCCGTTCTAGAATTATCCGGCAAAATCCGAAATTTTGCGAAGCAGTTTGTATTTTGTTTGTCCCGTCTATTTAAAGAGATATTTTCAAACTAACGACACATTACCATTGCCACTTTTTCTGTTATATAAAATAATGTCACTAAATTAAAGATCCGACGTTTAATCTTCCTAAACCATCATCAACTTTGTTTCTTTGAATGGGCGGAACATTTGGTTTTAAACTTAATACACTCTTATTTTAATTTTAAATACAACGATATATCACACTTTACATTTATGCGACGTTTCTAGCCAAGAAACCATCATCATTCACCATTTCGCCATTACAAAAACGATTTTCCACCAAACCTCATACTTACCTGCAAAATCTCCGTATACAAGTAAGTATGCATCCATTTTTATGACAGGCTACGATATAGTGGATAGAGACATTTACCGAAATTAAATGCTTTATTTTATTACGTAAAAGTAAATGTATGTAAATTACCTTAATTCTTGTAGCTTGTTAGTTAAATTATGAATAAATAAATTATTAAAAGAAACAATAATGAGTAGTAATAAAAATAAATGGATGCACACTTACTTTCAAATGGAAATTTCTAAAATCGTTTGAAATAAAAATGTAATTTTTAATGGAAAAAATAGTGAATGGTGGTTTTTGATTTAAAACGTCGCATAAATGTAAGGTGTATATCGTTGTATTTAGAATTCAAATACGAGTGTATTAACCCAAGCAGCAAGCTGACGTCATTATGACGTCATATTTTAGTCATTTTTGGTCATAAGACGTCATCAGACCAAAATTGTGACGTCATTTTAATAACGTGTTTTTGACGTCGTTGAAGTGACGTATTTTGGACGTCATTTTTTTGTTATACTAGCTCATAAAAATCTAATGACGACATGTTTAGAAAACCCACCAACAAAAATTTTGTGACATTATATGATTCGTGTCAAAATCCAACCGAAATATCATATGACAGAAAAATAAGACTAATAATTTTACAAAATTGAAATAGGGAAAAACTCTACTGATAGATGGCGTAATGGATAATAAACTACTAGGTTTATTCCAGAACTTCGCTTCTTTTAGAAAATTTTGAAGCTTGTTGTAATCGCCTACACCGCACCGATGGGAACCAAAATAGCTCAAGTCCGGTCTACGATTGGCTTTGAAAGAAATATCTTCGGCTAGTGTACAGCATCCTCAGGTTGGACAGTGTCCCGAGAGATGCGACTTGGATGCGGCCTTGCAGTGCAAGGAAATTGCAAGCATGTTTACTCCATAATTAAAAATAATTTCACTAAATAAAATATTAGTATCATTTTAGAGGTGTCTTGTGGTATATCATTTCAAAGCTCCTGACAAGTATTTTTCTAAGATAATTTCATTTATATTTCTTTTTATCTTAAAAAATTAAAATAATACAAGTAAGTTAAAACTGCATGTGCCCGTTATAAAGAAGATTTTAAACACTGGAGAAATAAAGAGCCCATAATTTTTTTTGTCTTCGAGAATCCCAAAAATATAGGTGGTCAATAAAGCATTTTTGTTTAATGTGGGAATAAAAATGCGGCTAAGTCATAAAACGTTATTACTTTTCCTTTTAGGACTCATCTTTAATATAGCTTTAGCAAAATATAATAAAATATATTCATAAAAGTATAATGGCTGATAAGCCACGGTAGATTTTATGAGCTAATAAAAAAACTTTATTTTATAAAAAGTAAATGTGAATGTTAAATGCAAAAATATCTTATTCGTCGAGTCAGTAAAGACTTTTCGATAGAGGTTTCCAATAAAAGCTCCAATTTTAATATATTTTTTTAAACTTGTGGTTTTTTATGCTTTTTAAAATCACAATATTTATATGTATTGTTTAAACAATATATATATGTTATTTATACAGGGTGAGCAACAACTCTTTGACAAACTTAAAGGGGCGATTCTTCATCAAAATACAAGAATAAAATTTTTTTATAAACTAACCAGAACATATGTTCTAAAATCCTACTTTTGGAACCACTCGGTTATAATTTTTGTTACTCTGACAGTGACAGAAATATTAAAAAATATCAGGTAATTTATTTTCAGATACTATTTCTAATAGGTACTTCTGGAATTATGGGAGGGTCCAAATTTGAAATCGTCATGGTATTTGTGTTTAGTACTGCTCGGCATTTTTTTGTGGGTAAACTTAGCCCCGGCACAAGTCTAAAACTTGTTCAACTGTATTATAAAAAGCATTAATTACCAAGGAATGTGTTTTGTGCGCTTTGGACAACTCATGGTCCACACATAATTGGTCCACTTAGCCGACTATTCGCTATCACAGAAATTTGAACTCTATTTTTCATTATTGGATAATCCTTGACGAAATAGGCCACATCCAGAACGTATCGCGGAAAATATAGCGGTAGTATCTGCAAGTGTATGCAATGATTGATATGAATTTAATATAAAGTTAAAGTTTGTTAAAATATACAGGGTGTTCCAGTAAAAAACCCACTTAACAATGAAAATTAGGTTTTTAAGACACCTTGTATATTAACTAGTACTGTCAATAAAAAGACTTCTTACAAGTAAACATTTTTATTTTAGGTTTATTTTTTATCTTGTACAGGGATGAAGGTTTTTCGTGTATAAATAAAGTTGGGACACCCTGTACACAATAAAAATAAATAGAGTATTTTATAAAAGTTACAAAATTATAAGGTGGCCGGCAACATGGCCGATATCACTATTATTTAAATCTGTACACCCAGAAACCCCTATAGATGCTAAATTTTGTAATCCAGGTTTAAGCTGTTTTAAAAATATTTTAAAGTTGCAGTTCCTTTTACTAACCCAACATAAAACTTTATCATTTTAATTAAATAGTTTATTTTATAATACCCATAAAGGTGATATCGCGAGTTATTATCTTTTCCTTTAAAATGGTCTTTACCCATCGTGTTAGCGTTATATTATGAATTGTGGGATACAGGTCATAAAAGTAAATGGATTTTGATAAAGGCTGGGAAGCAAAAAGTTTACGGGACAGTTTTTAAAAAACATTTTTTAAGCAGTTTTCATACATAGCAGCACAATCCTAGTAGAACTAAAGGTACATTTCGCTAGGAGCGATCAAGAAGAGCGATCGCGACTAAGCGATCGTCGCTAAAGTGAGTCGTGGGTAGAATGTTTCGAGTGACTGCGGCGCAGTTCCCGACACGTTTTCGACAACAGTAGTTCTAGTTGTGATTTTTTTACTATGGAAACAATAGCGTATATTCTCTTGGAAGAAAATGAAGATGACGAACTATTACACGAATTATTTTTGAAGAAACGGCGTAGTAACCACCCAATGTTTAAACGGAGGTCGAAGAAAGGTTGCTATAATCTGCTAATTAACAGACATTTACTAGAAGATGATACAAAATTTAGAGAGTTTTTTCGGCTAAATGTTAAACAATTTAATTTTATACTCGATAATAAAAGATGATATCGGTTGTTTTTCATATAACAGAGTTCTTTATCCGATTACGGCGGATGAAAAATTGGCAGTAACACTGAGGTAAGTGGAAATAATAATCATGAAATACGAGTAGTTATTTTCCTAACAAGTGCGCAAAGGAATACTTTCCCGCACGCAAAAACAGTTTTAGACCAACGACGCATTCAAGTGCGGGAAAGACACTTTGCGCAAGTGTTCAAGAAACAATATTTTTTATACGAGCGCCTAGATAACAAAAAATTGCATACCTATGAATTTTATTAGTTTTTTGCGAATGCGAGAGAAAAAAATAATTTTTGAAACACATGATTTATTCATAAGCAGCCCAACTTAAAAGATGAAATTTGAATTTAAAATAAACATTTAACGGAGCAAATAATCGTAGTTATTCCATTCATTGGCTACAGAAGAATTAGGAGAAGGGCTAGGTTACGGAGTTGTAATTGTGCTCGAAGTGGTAGAATTCATTTGAGAGTACGTTGTTGCTGTAGTCACAGGATTATATGTAACTGGTAGTGAAATTCTATACTCTAGTTCCGCTATCAATTGCATCATGCATAGCAAAACTCTTGCAAATAAAATCTTCTGGATCCTCTTGTTTTTGCGATATTAAAGTCTTTAAAATTTCCGATCTCTCAGACTGCCTTTCTTTCATTAATTTTAAGACATGGACATTGGTATTTTTTCTTTTGGGTTTACAAGGGGCTTATCTACCAACTTTCGTTTTCTGGAGCCTTCGAGTACAACTGAACTTTGTGTTATAGAATCACTTGAAAGTCTTCTGTTGGGTGTAGGAGAATTTTCCATTTGTTCAGTATCCGAGTCAACAGTACTGTCATCACAGTCTTCTATAGCAATATCCGAGTTAGCATTATTCTCGTCACTGACTTCCGTAACACTGACATTTGATATGCTCCTAAAAATAAACACAATAATAATAATTTATTTTCCATTGAAAAAACCTAATTTAACACTTGGACTTACTCTCTCTCATATTTAAATGCATCTAAAAATGAAAGTATTTCCATCAGTGGCCAAGGCTTTCCCTTAGAGCTTGATGCTGATCCTGTAGATTTGCCTTTTTTCTTTCTCCTTCTGTAGGTGTCTTTAATGTTCTTCCAGCGTTTTTTACAATATTCTTCTAAAAATAAATAGCAATAATGTTTACTAATAAATTAATAATAGGTAAAAGGTAATTTTCAAAATTTATTTATTTTCTTGTAATTTTTAGATTTATGGCCACTGGAGAGTCATTCCATTCATTGGCGTTTCACTTCAGAATATCGTACAGCTATGTAAGTAGAATAATTCAAACAACGTTGACCGTACTAAGTAAAAAACTCATGCCGATTTTCCTGCCAGAAATCTCTATGGAACAATCAAGAAAATTGTCGAAAGAGTTTGAGCTAAAATGGCATTTTCCAAATGTTATAGGGGCTATAGATGGCAAACACATAAGAATTATGTGTCCAGCAAAAAGTAGCTCATTATTTTTTAATTATAAACAATATTTTTCAATGGTTTTACTCGCCATAGTTGACGCAAATTATAAATTCACGTATATTGATTGCGGCTCATATGGCAAGGAAGGAGACAGTAGCATTCTTGAAAAATCGAATATTGGAAGAAAAATTAGGGACGAAAGTTTATTTCCTCCACCCACGAAACTGCCTAACAGCGAAAAAATTCTGCCATACGTAATTGTAGGTGATAAGGCATTTAGATTGGATAAACATATTATGAAACCATTTGCCCGTCCAATGGCTCAAACAGACGAGAGAGAGGCTGTTTTTAACTACAGGCTGTCGCGTGCAAGGAGAGTGTCTGAAAATTCTTTTGCACTATTGGGGCAGATATTCCGAATTTTCTATACTCCAATTGCTCTGAAACCAGAAACGACTGAGAAGCCCATAATTGTGGCATGCTGTTTACATAATCTGCTTCGGGATGCATATCTAGAGACGCAGAATAGACCATTTTATGAACCAACATGTCAAACTGAAACCAATAAAACCTTTTTACCTTTAGCCAGACGTGGAGGCTACGCCAATGCCGAAGGATTTACAGTGAGGGAAGCGTTTATGGAATTTTTTTGTTGCGATGAAGGAAACGTACCCTGGCAAATAAATATTGTTAGGCAAACGTAGATATTAAATAGTTTTGCAAGTATTGTTAATATCACATTTAAAGAAATTCAATTTCATTTTGTAATCTGCTTATAATGATACTAAAAAGTCGAAATAAAATGAAGCTGTTTTTCTACTTACCATCCTTTTTCAAGATATCGCCTATTTCTTTTCACGCATTGTCTTTAATCCTTTGATTTTTATACACAGGAGACTTTAAATCGTACAACGACGGATGTTTAGCTACTAATTCAATCAATTTTTCATCATCGGAATTCATTTTTGGACAATCTTCTACTTCAGCGGCCGCGATTATACTGCCTCCCGATCGGTCGGCCAGCGACCGTCGCTGATGTAAACCGCAGCCGCGTATCAGAGTCGCTCGGAGGGAAACGGTAATATTAGTTAGGCCTTGAGCAATGCGCAGCGACGATCGCTTGGCGACGATCGCGTTTCACAGTCGCTCTTAGCGAAACGCACCTGGTATGATTTCGCTGACGCGTCTGGCAGTCGCGACCAGCGACTGCATCCGGGTAAACGTCTGCTTAAATATAAAGTCCGTGTTTGTGGTTTAGTTGACGCTTGACGCGTTCCAGCAGCTGACGCTAGCGATCGAGAAGTTGCGTCTGCGACTCGACTGCTCTGGGTACCATCGTAGAGGCGCGGCTCTGCGATTTTCTGTTTTTTAAATGGTGAAATTTTTGACGGGCCAGGATCAAATTTTATTATTGTTAATTATTTTATCTCACTGGTGGAAAATTTACTACCTTTGATCCAGTGTTTCCAACCTCTTGGCAGACACACATTTTTGTGTGGCCCTATGGTCCAATGAAGTTAAATATTTCTGTTGTTACATTCTGTTATACAAATCTTATATAAGACTTTTTAGTATATCTTCTTAAAAGGAGAAATATTGGACTTCCTTGGACCATTGAGCCACCCCAAAATGTGTATCTAGAAACAGGTTAAAACTGTCAAAACTGTCTGGCGATTAAGGAAATAATATCTTCTAATCGCTACCCAAGTTATACGATATAAAACTCAGCTTTTATAAGATGACAAAAGTTAAGTTTTAATTTATTAACCTTATATACCTGGTACCTGCCAAAGCCACTATGAGTCATTCTTCATAGTTTCCCATCGCTTCTTGTACTGACAAACTTTTAGCTTTTACAAAAGAAGAAAGGTCTGCCGCTCACGTCTCTAACTGAATCAGATATTTTTTAAAGAGATTCCCAAACTTTCAGATTTTACAAAATGGCGAAGGTTTGTCACTCACAGGCTCACGGCCTAACTTACTGCTTTAATACTGTACTGCTAGATTTTAAAAGGTTTATTATTTTATAATAATACTATTTCATGAAACCTGTTTATATTTAACCTCTGTATTATAGAGTAAAGGTCTTAAAGTTCATCGCTCCTCGTCTACCTTCTAAACGGTTTGTATTTTCATATTCGAACAATATAGTGGTATTTTTCCGAGATATGATTAGTTTAATTTTCCTTAGCTCATTTACCTTTAAGTGATCCCGATCATTTATTTACGTGAGAAATGCCATTTATAATATCAATGAATATTCAGAATAAAGTTTTACTTTCCTCAGATTCACTGACCATGTCTCGAAAGAATAATACCAACGACCAAGGTTGCATTTTTTGACATAATATAATGGCAGCTTTAAATGTCAAGGTGACAGCTAGGCGCTATGATGAAGTATTCTCTTAGATAAAAACGGTAAAGTTTATTTTATAATAACTTACCTATTAAAAGAAAATAATTATTAATAACCAATAATTTATAACTTTGCACAACAATATTATAAAAATTATTATTTTTGTAATATTGTTTTTGTGGCTTTGTAATACAAAACCGTCAAAAACCTAAGTTAACGGAAGGCCCTTCCTCCTAGACTCCCATGGTCCCATTTTTGTGTGTATAAAAACAGATCCTAAAAAAATCTCTAAGCAAATGATCCGAGATTGGTCAATATTAAAAGGCAAATTGGGTAAAATTGTTTTATTTTTTCTACGGTAGGCACATTGTCTATTAATAACGACTAGCCAAGAAATCTTTATAATAATTTGCCATATTTTTAATAATTTTCATAATGTTCATTGTATATTTAATATATTTATCTTATACAATTATTACATTTCAAAACAAAAACTTAACCTTTGTTTTTTACATATTTTATCAATTACTTCTTATATAGTTATTTTGCAATACACATTCAAAATACACGTAATCATTATTTTTGGTTTTGTCTTTCACTTAACTTTAAATGAAAATCTGTTACCTTATCTTAAACAGAAAACTATATAACAGACAATTTACCAATATATTAAGTAATAAATTTTCCATATGGTTTTAAGTAAAATAATTTTATTACAAGCATATTTTTTATTTCTGCAATAATAATTAAATTACTAAATTTTAATTTTTTAAAAATATAACGCCTACTAAACAAACAGGGTTAAAATAGCCTAAAGTGATAAATAAATCACAACAACCTTGCAAGTAATTATTTTAAAAATCCAGAGTTAAAAAAATAAAATTTAAAAATGCTAAGAATACATTAACCTTTTAATAAAGTTTAACTTTAGGCACTTACAATACAAATAATAAAAAATTATATAATTGTCCTAAAACCCATATCACAGAAAAAAAAAACATATTTAATGATATATTTTTTCAAATCTACCCACGCATCTCCTTTAGTTTTTAAAATTAATCCAGATTTATCAAAAGCGAAGGGCAACTGAGTTTTTTACTTAAAGTTATGTTATAGTTTCTAACCATGGAAACAAGTCCAATTTTTGATTGCCAAATCCCAAAACGCTTACCTAAAAAAAAATTTAAAAATATTATCTAAATTTCCCAATTGCCAAACCGGAACAATTCATTTTTTAACTGATAAAAATATCAAAAAAGACCCAGACATTAATCCTTCCTGGTAATAAAATTTTGTTTTGTGGGTGGCCCAATTGTCTGGGAAAGTGCAATATTTCTGTTGTTTAACGAAATATGACAAAAGTTTACATAAAAGTTGTAGGGTTTTGGAACGTCCATGCCCCAAAAATATGTTGATACATACATAGTGTCCCGATAAAAAGTTATGCCTAAGAAGTTGGTTTTTTAAATTGTAACCCCTATTTTTGTTTGCAGAATTACATTCAGCATAAAATTTTGCTCATAGTACGTTATTTTATTTTGACATTAATGGTGACGTTGCCACACTATTTATAATTTACTGAAACTTTCGTAAAAAAACATGTAACCAGGAAATTAGGTAAAAACGAAAATACATTAGATATTATTTTTAGTAAGCATAGTGTTTTAAGACACTAAGGATCACAAAATAAATTTATATTAAAAATTCACTAAAACTTATAAGGATATTTCTTATAGCATGGCCATCATCTCAATATTTAAAAAGCTAAATCTCATTTTTTTAAATAAAACACCCTGTATATTAGGCCATTTTTAGATTTTAGGAATAAAAATTAGGTAAGTTTCTTTAGCACCCCCTATACCAAAAATCTAAAGCTTTTCAGATATTAAGGGTTTTTAACAAAATCATAAAACATATTTTTTTATTAAGTCGAAATGAAACATTTAAAAGAATGCATTTATCGACCAGCAAGTTTTTTAGAGGTCAATAAATCCTTAATTTCTGAACATACCCATAGCTGATATTACACTTTTTTAAAGGTAATAAATGAAATTTTAAGAATATTAACAAATATACCGGGCCTTCTATTTAAAATACCAAAGCTCTTCTTTATACTGGCCTAACGGCTCGTGCTGTTAAACTTCCCATTCGTAAAAAAATCACTTTATGCACTTGTTACATAAATTACTATTTATTGTCTATAAGAAAGCGCATGCCAGAAGTGACCTAAACAATAGTTGTAAATTAAATATAAAATATCTATTACTGCCTTTTAAATACCAATTTTAATAAATAATAAACTAAAGATACTAACCAATACAGATTCTTGGACCTTCTCCAAATGGCAAATAGGAACAGTAGTGGTCTCTTGGCTTTATTTTCAGTGGTAAATCGATCAGGGTCAAACTTCATTGGGTCTGGATAATATTCAGGGTCATAGTGAACTCCAAAGTTAGTAACCATGACAAAACTATTCTTTTCTATGGTAAAATCTGTTCCAGGTACTTCATAATCCTTTATACAGACTCGTGGTAGGATTGGAAATACTGGATATTTTCTTAGAGTTTCTAAAACATACATTTTTTTAAAAATACATATACAATTTTAAAGCCTCTTGCACAATATTAATTTTCCAGTTAGACGTAAATGCATTGACGAAATATTTTCTTTATAAGAGCTAAGAAATGTTGGTCTCTCAGGGTAGTCAATATAATTGAAAAACAGTGATTATAAAATTAGAATCAATAAATAAAAATATATTGTTTTCTTACCATCTATCACTCTGTCTAAATATTCCATTTCATTTATTGAATCATAGGTAATTTGACCATTATGCTTTTCTAGTACTGCATTAATTTCATTTCTTAAATTCGTCTGAATATCTGGATTAGTTGCTAACTCATATATGGCAAAAGTCTGAGTGCTGGAAGAAGTTTCAAACCCAGCTTCAAAAAATACATACATCTGCGCTGCAAACTCGTTAAATGTTAAAGCATCCATTTTTCCTTTTCCATTAAAATCCCGATGGTCTTTTGTTTCGTCGCACAAATCCATTAATAAATCCGTTAAATCGTTTCTCCTTACATGTTCCGTTTCGCGATGTTCTTTAATTTCCCTAAACATATTCATAAAATAATTTGTGGCACTTTCGGTAAACACTTTAAATTTAAGCATTGATAAAATATGCCTTGGAATAAGTAATACAATAGTGTTGTTTATTCTACTCCATTGATTGTCAAAGAAAACTCGGCCTTCCTTTATAAGTGTTTCGTTTTTCATATTTAATGTATTGCTCTGCATTCCAAAAGCACAAGAAGTGATAATATCTGTACTAAAACGACTTAAGACATCTTTAATGTCAACCGATTTATTATTATCTGCATAATAATCCAGCTTTTGGATAAGTACTTTACTGATTTTCTCCATTACAACGACATTTTGTCTCATTTTAGCAGCAGTAAAAGCTGAGGGTAGTTTTGCTCTTATGTTTTTCCATCTATTACTTTCCATATTAAAAATATGCAACGTCATTGGATCTGATTCCTCAGAAATATAAAGTCCATGATTTGGAAAGTGGATAAAGTCAGAAACTAATATTTTTTAATTATCTCGTTATCTACAGGTATATAAACAGGCTTTCCAAAAAGTAGGCACCACCGTGCTTCCAACCTCGCTTTTTCATTTCTAAATACCATTCTTGAAAAAGTTCTCCAAAATTTGATTTTCCAAAGAAAATATTTGTGGCATTACCAAAAGGTATTGTGGGTTCTAAGTAGTTTAATCCTTTTTTCTTCCAGTATGAGAAAAATGTTTATACACAACAACAAGTGCAGTAAAAAATATTAACAGGATGCTAAACAGGCCTACGACAATAGGTGTAAAGGGCGACATTTTACCTAAAATATTTAAAAAATAAGAACGCTAAAAATTGTCTAGATCTTTTTAAGGATGTTTAATGTTTCGCCATACATTCTTAAAAACTACGTCATTGACGAAAGTCTGAAATAAGTCGTTACTAGGCAATCAAATGTCAATAATTGTCAAAATAATTTTGTGATATTTTGGGCATCTCAAATATTTTCATTAATTTTTATGTAAAAGTTAAGCAAATAGAAGATTTATGAGTGTTTGCTACCTATTTTTCAAACTAACCGAAACTCCAGAGTTACATATTTTGATGTACTGTGAACCTGAATTTAACCTGCAACATTGTAAACCCAAATAATTTGATCAAAACAATTTTTAATATTAAGAGCTTTTTTATGATTTTAATATACGATTACTGTGAAGTGTTAGTTTAGTTATTATATATCAACGTTATTGAAAAAAATATGCCGCAACGATATATCAAGGCCAAAAAGCTCTTATTTTAAAGATGTAAAGTATTTTTGGTAAAATGGATATGGAGTAAGAGAAGGTAAATTCTATTACCCGTAATTAAAACGTATTTTTTTATTTTGTGTGATGTATGTCACAATACGTCCCTAATTTCAATATGACCTCACATAATGTGACAAAACATTAAACATCCTTAAAAAGATCTTATACAATGTAAAAATAGGTTAAATGATTAAATTTCAAAAAAAATAAAAAATAAAACCCTACTTGCTCGGACTATAAAAATAAATAATTTCTTACATTTAATATGTTTTATAGCAGCTTAAACAGGGTGGCCAAAAAGTTTTAAAAACAAATGGATTTATTTACTAGTTAAAATGGTAAAAAACAGTTTTGTATGTCAAATAAACAAAAAATATTCATATTTTAACTGTTGTCACGTTACTGCTGTAATGACGACAAATAGAAAAAGACATTTTAATGCATTTGTCTTACTGTTTTTATACATACAATTATATTTATAAAAAAATGCAGTATTAAGAACAGATTTACCCTACCACTTTTTGTGGCAAAATGGCGGTTGTTAAAATGTAAAAAGTTTTCAATAAATAAAAACGGAGACGTGCACCTTGTTTTTATAATATCTAGTGGCAGTGTTTAATAAATTTTTACTTTGTCAGTGAAAATGTCAAGTCAATTATTTTAAATTAAAAAGGCTAACGCAATTTGCAGAATGGAAGAATAAGGAATATGAACCAAAAGTTTTTTTTTATTTTAATTTGATTTTTATACATCTATGTAACACTAACACTAATGCTTTGGTTTTTAAAAACTTATGTCTGTAATACCCTTCTTTAAACAGTCAGTTTTAGAAGCCGGTTTAACATAAAAATAGAGAAAGGTATTTCATTCTCTAATCCTTGTATGCTTTTTTTAAGAATATAACTGTACATATATAAAAGTATTTTGTTTTCGTCACCAAAAATGCTGGTACATTTAAAATCCGGATTAAGTGCCTGCACGCCCTAAATGAATTTGTCGTTGAAAACAACAGGAACTCTTTGAGTAAGAAATAAATTTATGCACCAACAAATGAAACAAAGAAAATTATTATAATAAATAATGTATTGTTCTTTTAATAATAAACTCATATAATTATGTTAAAAAAACATTTACAAAAACAGCTGAGTAATTTTCATTTTGCATAATTTCTGGTCAACAACAATAAACTTACCCAATATTTTTTTTTTAATTTTACCCACAATATTTTCTAACAGCTAGCTAACAAATAGTCATGTACTTAATAATTAAAAATATTAACAATATTTTAACTTTGACTTTGTTTAACTATTGCACGCGATTAACTAGAGCTATTAATTAAAATTCATATTAGTTATTATGCAAATCGCAAAATATTTTTTACAGGGTGTGCAAATTTATATTTATAATTCTTTAAATTAAACATATTGTATAATTCGATTTGCGAACTTCTTAACTTTACAGTTATTGCTTAACTCAGCAACTAGTATGAATCATTAAGTTAAAAGAAAAAAATATCAAGCTAGTTTATAATGGTTAAGCAAGTAGGTATTGGGATATTGGACAGTAAAGCAACGAAAAAGGATGTTTGTGACTAATCTAATCAGAAATGTTTACATGCAGGTATTCACGTGAGATTGTTTATGTGTTATGGTATTAAGCTCATTTTGTATACATAGTCAGAAAATGTAAAGTTAGGTTAAAAAAAGTAATTAAAAAATAATAAAAATATAACTTTTACAATAATAAAAAATATTGCTGGGTTTTGTTTGGGGTTTATTTTTGGGGTCAGCATAAAAATAGGGCTTTTTGTAATTTTAATCTTATCCTTTTTACTTTTTGGAACCCACCGCCAATATTTAAAACATAATGTACTATCAAAAAAGCTAATAAACAAAATATTGCAAGATACAGGCTGTTTAAGTGTTCTTAAAACAATGGATGTTTTTATAATTTCCCAAATTTAAATAAAAATAATATTTTTTGTTTAGAATAAATATTTTAAATAAATAATTTAAGATAATTAAACTTTTTATATAATATATAGAGCAACTCTGCTTCTGCAATAATATATTAAAAATTTAAATATCATTTTAAAATTAATAAATTATAAAATAAATTATTAGGTAAAATATTTTTTACAACATAGGTTTAAGGGCATCTGGTTAAAATTATTTTATGATAGTTCAAATATAAAACAAGTTCTTGAGTCAGACCATGTCAATAAAAAAATCCGTATTTATCTGGCAAGGAACTTTATTAAATATTTTTATTTCGGAAAAGAGCCAAATAATATTTTGTTTAAATTTGTATTAAAAAAAAAATATTAAAATTATTTAATTAATAAAAAAATTACTTTAGTATTTAAACCTAATTGGGTAGTAAATCTTAGTACTTAAGTGTTTTCATCAGAAAAAAGACGCGTGTCATTTAGACCCTAAACTAAGGATTTAGTTCAACTCCGGTAGACAAGGCTATTAGAGTTAATAATGTTTAGCAATTTTGGGTAATGGTATTAAACAAATAAAATATTAACATTTAGTTTAAGTATTAAATCATAACAGTATGAGGTTTTTCAAAGCTACTTAGCAGATCGTGAACAGTGTGTTAAAATTGGTAGTGCTTATAGTACCACAAAAACATCTTAATTTGGCGTCCCGCAAGATACTGTATTGGGCCCCCTACTTTTTAATATTTATATAAATGATATGTATGATTTGGAAACAAGTGGAAGCATAGTTAGCTTTGCGGATGACACTGCGAATTTTTATCAAAATACCTCGTGGAATGCCATCAAAGAACAAGTAAAAACAGATTTTGTAAAAATAGTGAAATGAGTTTGATTCAAAACTCCTAACCATTAACTTAAGCAAGACTTATTATGTCCCATTTTCATCTTATGCCAAAGATTTGCCGGATTATTCACAAATTGATTTTAAAACCAATTGTTTAAATTTTAAAATAGATATGATAAGGAGCATAAAATACTTGGGTGTTTATATAGACAGCCATCTGAGATGGGATGTACATATTAATAAAACAGTTAAGAAGATCCGGGAATGTTCGGGAATGTTACATAAATTTAAATGTTTATCAAGAATACTTACGGTTCCGCAATTAAGAATTCTATATTTCGCATTAGTGGAGTCGCACTTGATTTATGGCATTATCGCGTGGGGGCAGCCACAAATAATTATTTACGAAATTTGGAGTTTATTCAAAAATGGATTTTAAAAATTATAGATATATAGAAGCCCAAACTCTTTCCCAGTGATGAACTATATAATCTTACTAAAATTTTGGACATACACCAGCTCGTTTGTCTCTTTTTGTTAATTAGACAGCATAAAGAAAAGGAAACCTTGTTATCTATCACTCACGAGTATAACACCAGATACAGACAAAGTGCGACTAGGCTTCCGAAAGTGGAAAAGGCAATAGGTAAAAGATGCCACATTTATATAGGACCAAAACTGTACAATTTATTGCCCAAAGAAATTAAAAATATGGATATTAAAAAGCTACATCTGTTCAAGAAAAAAATTAAACAATGGCTTATGGATAAGCCAAGACATGCAATTCATAGTTTTTGAATATGAAAAATGAATACATGATAGAACTCTGACTTTGTGGTGTGTTGATGTCCCCAGTGTCATGATTGCTTACTTTATAGATTTCTCCCATTTAGTTTTGATTTGGTTTTTTTTTTAAGCTTGTGAATGCCTTTAATGTATGTGTAATAACTTTTCTAGATATAATTTAAGTTATTAGTTATATTTATATAGCATACATGTATTAGATATATTTTAGTTATTTTAGGTATATGTCTAGTTTATTTTTGTTTATATACTGTCTGTTTTATTATCATATTTTTTTTGGTAATTGTTGGGTAATATGCCTGTAAATTAATGAGACTCCCACGCGCGAAAATATTCTTTGTGGGATTTGTATTTATTTGCCTTTATTACTCATTATTTAGATCATGTAATTATTGTTTAAACTGGTAAATAAATATTTTATTATTAATATTATTATATTATTATGACAAAACCCAAATCCAAAACTTTTTCCTAATTTAAAATATGTTGTTTCTATTCTTAATTTTATCTTTTATTTTATTTGCGGCACTCGGCAAATAACTTAATGTAAATTCATGGTACAAATCAAAAATGCGTTTAGGGAATTTTGTTGACAACAATTCCTAGAAAATACAAAAGATGTTATTTTTATTCATTCCATATCCAAGGCTGTAATTTTAAATACAAGGTTTTAGATATTTTGTTGGATAGATGAAGTACCTGCACCATAACAGCTTTAATTTTAATATTTACAGAAAGAAAGGTCCCTATAAACTCTTGAATACCGAAAATAATAAAAGGTCTAAGCTCCAAAAACTTAAAACGTATTTTATTCCAAAAATGTATTTTACAGTATGTCTACCAAAGTTGGCGGTATATGGAAAACTTTTTTATTATTGATTTTACGAAAAAAGTTGTTCTTTATAAAAAGATCTGCATGGCCCAAACCCTAAAAAGCAACCATCAGATATTAAATTGTATCAATTATCTACGAGGTTTGGCCAAAAATGTAATTTTTGCTTAAAAGTAAAGTACCTGTATTTTTCCTAATATAAAAATTGTTATAAAAAACAAATGTTTACAATTAAAAGTTACTATTAAATATGCAAATATGTTTGTTTACAAAAAAATATATATTTTTTTTTGTGCGATAATGGTAAAAATTTAGGTTTGTACATTAGTGCACTACATTTTATAATAATAAATTTTAAAGGACAGTTTTAAGTAAACTTTTTATGTTCAACTGGGATTTAAACAAAAGGATATACAATGAGCTAATGTTCAAACTTTAATTTTCGCATATTAACAAAAATACAGGTACCTTTCTCTTAAGCAAAAATAACCAATGGCCAAGCCTCGTATATGACTAGCACAATTTGATATCTGATGATTCTATGTTAGATTTTGAATCATGCAAACTTTTTATAAAGAATAACTGTTTTTTGTAAAATCAATAAATAAATAAATAAAAAGTTTTCCATATGACGCCAACTTATGTAGACACACTGTATAAGTTACCAATGGCGTTTGGTGTAGTTTTATGCTCGGTACTTCTTACATCTATAAGAAACGCGGGGGTGCAGGACAAAAAGCACTTTGTTTTTTAAAGGGCGTAAGTTCCTAGCAGCAAGTCGCCAGTGTTATAAAAAGGCAGAGATTATACAAGGTATTTGAAGCCATTTTCAATTGAACAGAATATAATTTATTGCTTTAATATTTTTAAATTAATATTTTACTATGTTGGTTTTGTTACTCGAAAATTTGGTAACTTTATTGTTTTTACAAAAAAGTTCAAAAACCAAAAAAAAAATGAAACTTAGGTCCTAATTATTTAAAAGATATTGCTAGGCACCTAAAATCTTAGTTCCTGAGAACTGGATTCCGAGTTTTCTTTAGCCTGAGAATAAATATGTAAGTTTGTTGTACTAATTGATAGGGGTAATACACCTTTTTTTCTAAATAGGAAGATTGTAATGTTGTAATGGTGTTGGCATTAAAAAATAGATAAATGTGGTAATAAAATATTACTTTAATCCAAAATTCCTGCAGATTTAATTTTTGGTACCTAAAGCCTATTTTATTTTCAGTATTTACTTGGTTTAAACATATTTTATGTAAAACACCTATATGATACTAAGTGCCATACCATAACATCATTTTAACAAGCCTTTATATAATTAAAAAAAAAAACATAATTAATTAAAAATTAAAAATTAGCTGGGCAATATCGCCGAGTTAATAAAAAGGACGTATCTGAAGTTTTTCAAATTCGACTTTTACCATTTAGCCAATAAACCATAAGTTCGTTTTTATGCCTGTTTAATTTTAAAGCGGTAATTTTAACCAAATAGTATACAGGGTGATTATTTTGAAGTCGGCACTAATGCTAACTTTTTATTATTCGAGATACAAAGTCGGTTAAATAAGCAAAATAGTAGCATTTTTTCGCGGATTAACGTGCTGCCAACAAAAAAAATATCATCGGGTTTTCGACCTATTGCAAAAATATATATTTTTTTAAATGAAACACCCTGTATATTATATCACTATTGGAAAGATCTATCAAAGACCATTAAAAGAAGTCTTCATGTGTTATATCAAATTTTATTAGTTTTGAAAATATGGCTATCGTCGGGAATTTGACAGCAAACTGGCATTTTTCAATAGAACACATTATATATTGCATCACCATTAAATATATATTTTAAAAAGCTTTAAGAAAATAACACATTTGATATGTCTGTTTCTTATAGTTTTGGAAATATGGCCATCTAAATCTGAAAGTTATGTTAAATTTTTATTATCTCTACAATTCCAAGCTATAAGCACTAAGTTTAGTGTCGAAGATAAAATAGACATTATATCTTCTATTTTTAGATTTGAATGGCTATATTTTTAAAATTATAAGTGATAGACATATTAAATGTGGTTTAAACAAAATATTATTTGGCTTTTTATCCAGAATAAAATTAAAAGCTTATTTAACATTTTATGAAAATTAAAACTTTTTATACATTATGTAGAACTATTCTGCTTTTTACACAATATAATAAAAGTTATTATTAGTTTTGAAGAAATAAAATAATGAAATATTTAATTATTTAAGTTACTTACAATACAAAGGTTTAATCAGTATAAACAAATGGTTCACTAGCACTGGCGTGAACGTATTTTAATCTAATAAAATAAAATCTTAACAAGACGCTCAGAAAGCAAATAAAGCATAAAATCAAATATGTTATTTTCTCAAAGCTCTTTAAAATATCTATTAATTGGTGATGTAATATACGAGGTGTTTTTTTAAATGCGAGTTTTCCACCAAATGCCCTAGGATGGCCATATTTCTGAAACTGTTAAAAACTAAATAATAGCACATAGGGACTTTTTTGGTCTTTGATAGATCTTTTGAATAGTGATATAATACATAGGTGTTCCATTAAAGAAGTAGTATATTTTTGTAATAAATCAAAAACCCGATATTCAATTGTTATTTTTTTGTTGACAGCACGTTAATCAACGGAAAAAATGCTACTACTTGGCTAATTTACCCGATTGGAGTTACCACAATAATAAGGAAGTTAGCAATAGTGCAGACTTAAAAATGATCACCCTGTAATTATACCTTTTAAGAATTTGGGCGTAATTGGAGAACAAAAAAACATATTTGTAATAAATAACTTTTAGCAGATACGTCCATTTGAATAAACAGAATAAAATGCAAAAAATGGTTTTAAGTTTTTTAAGCGCAATCAGTAAATCAGGCAAAAAATACTGTTGTACTAAAATAATAAAAAAAAGGTTTGTGGTATAACATTTTTTTTTCAAAAATATTTAGTTTAGGCTTTCTATTTTTGTGATAAAAACCATTTTATCAGGTACATATTATTATTTGCTGGAAGTTTTGTAGCATAAATACATATTTTAAATAACATTAAAATTTAATTGTAACTAATGTAAAAACCTTGTTTTTTAAACATATATTTTATATGGAAGTATTTACCTGTTTATTAAAAATTATTCACAATACCCATTAAAAACAAAATTTTGTTGTGTGTTCTTCTTGTACAAAATTTAAAATGGATTATGCTTACTGTTTAGAAAATAACTAACTATAATGTAAAGTTGTTTATTATTATTAATTTATATTTACTAGTAAATGTAGTTGTTATTCAGTAGCGGGTCCTCTCTGTTCGAAATTAGTAAAATATGCTTTTACTTTAAATGTCACCTCGCAAGTTATAAAATTTGAAAAAATAATTCTATTTGGCGTATAACCAAACAAATACCAGCAATTATTTCTAGTTTAGCTAGTAGAACTATTATTCGTCCAATATAGGCAGGTTCATATTTTTATAACAAGGGTTTGTTTAAAGGGACTCTCATTTTTTATATATCTTTTTAGGTATACTAACAACCGACATGACAAGTGGCCTATTCAAATTTTTCGAAGAAAAATTGATTGTTATTTTTAAACGTTTTTCTTTTATTTTTAATGATTGAAAGTTTCAAGGTTCTGTAAGTAAAATTCCTTAAGTTCCTTTGGTTTTTAAATAGAGGGAGTCTAAAGGACTCGAAAACGGTGCTGCTCGTACGTAAATAGAAGGTTTTAAAGGACTACATCTCGCCAAATATTCACTGTACAGAAAACCTACGCATTCCAAATTCAAATTTCCATAATTTTTTTTATCTTCAATATTTTCGGAGTTATTTAGAAAAAAATGGTAAAAATTATGAAATTGTAAATAATCGTTTTTCACTTTAAACTAATTTTTTCTAAAAATTAGGCATTTAAAATTGGTCACACTTGGTAACCGTCAATTTTAATTAGGGGGTAATTAGGGGCTGGTCTTATTTGATATTTTTTAGAAAAAAATAAATACTGACCATATTTTTATCAAAAATTTTTATGCTAAAGACTTCTTTTTGAAAAAGCCCTACTAGGTACTTTGAAAAGATTCTATATATTTTTTTTAAATATGCAGCATTTTTGCGATATTTTACTTTAATTTTATTAAATTTTACATTTAATGAAAAAAGCTAACCAATACCACGCCGTATCTTTGTTCGTATTGGTTGTATAAAAATTACAATAAAACAATTTTGTCTATTTTTATAAAACCTACAATTTTGCTTTCTACAGTTTATTTATTAAAATGCATAGAAAAATTATTACTTTAATCGCGAATAACTTGAAAAGTATTAGTTTTACGAAAAAAACATAAGGAATATTTTTTGCTTAGAATTACTTTTCCAATTAATTTCTGTTCACATGTTCTACAGAGTTATGCACGCGTGGGCTGCGCGTGTGCTGTGCGTGGGCTGGGTTCAATTTGCGGCGGGCCTAACGCGTGTGCCGGTATGTAATCATGGTGGCGCACCGGTCTTGCTTTTGTTTCTTGACTTGTATCGAAAGAGAATAGACAAGGATAGAGGATCAATCGCCGTTTCGAAAAGTGGCACAATTTGAAGAAAGGGTCTGTGGGATGGCAGGGCATGCGCATAGGCACTCCCAATGTCAAAATCGGCGGTATATCCAAAAACATTCATTTATTGATTAAATATACATAAAACATTAATAAAAAGTGTGAAATGTGGTTAATACTGAACTTTATTAATATTTTAATGACTAAATATTGGTAATTTAGTGCTAATGGTGTATTAAAATCTATATGGCAGAAGTCTATTTTTTTCTTAAATTGGAATAGGTTAATGTGGACAAAAATATATAAATTTTAGGGAAATAAGAACTAAAAATGAAAATCTAAATAGAATTATTTCTTGAAAACTTAAGTTTTATTGTGAAATTACATATTTAGCATAAAGAATGGTTGTAAAATGTAAAAGAAGTGTATAATTTTAAGAAATATATGAAAATAGCACGCTTAAACTTACCAACCAAATAAATTATATATTTATTTTAATCCTATTTGGTTGAAAGGTATTATAGTGTATAAGTTAATATTACTTATACTGAGAAAATCCTAGTAGGATTTCAGTTTCCATAGGCCATTGTGCTTGGTCCATTTTATTCGATATCTACAGACTTGTTTTAGGTATAAGGAAGCAAATAAGATTGTAGGTTTTAATTAACAATAAAAATTTAAGTTTCCACAATACCGGATACTTACAAAATACTTTTGTAAAGGAAGCTCAAAAATGCTCGGTATTGCAGAAAAATCTTAATCCTAAACATCTTTTTTCCACAAATTTTTGATATTGACAAAAATAAGTGTACTTTCCTCTTAAGAAAAATTTATGATTTTAAGATATTTCATATACCTACCACCGAAAACAATTAATATTGGATGGTTGAATTTTTTCATAAAATTAATAATAGTTTGCCTTATGGTACGAACGGTACGGTAAGTAGTAATTTCTATTTATTTATAAAAACAAAGTTAATAATTAAAAAAATAATTTATTTAAAAAACCAATAAATTTTCACAAACGTTGTTTCAATAATTTATATTTATAACACAGGTCACACGTAAAATTAAACCGAATAAAACACAAAACAAATAAACAGCCACAACAATCACAAAACATCAGCCATATTAAACTATATTGAAAGTCAAGAGTTTTTTGACATTTATAATAGCCAATAGCAAGCCGAAAAAAGAACCTCTCATGACGCATGACGAGTAATCCCGCTGTGTTAAATTAACCATCAAACCGGTGTAAGTTCGCAAGATATTTGGCTGATAGTATTGATTCAGACACAAAAATGTCATGTAAAAGTGCAAAATGAAACAAAAAATTATAAATAAATCCATACTTTTAACCAAGCACGTGCTTTTTACCAACTTTAAACAAGAATAAAATAAAACTTTGACGAGCTTTTTCGGTCGCTGTACACAATCGAATAAGTCGCAGGTTTGTGCCATTTTTTAATTAGTGGGGGTAAATCAACTGTTTTTTTTCCCCTTGTCCATTCACTTTGTTTGTATCTGTACCTTTTAATTTAGATGAACGTGTGTACGTCTGTGTTTCTATATAATATACAAATTATATTTCTAAAAGAAAAAAATAACTTTTTGTTATTTAATGAGTCGAAAAAATCGTTCTTTAACTGCTGCTTTTAATTATAGCATCTAAAGGGTCCTAAATAAAAAACAAATTTTTTCAAAGATGTTGTGGGTACAACGAGTGTTATTTTTGATTTTTTAAATTGTGAGAGTTTTGGCATGGGAAAATAACAATTTTTTTTTGTTTAAAAAACTTAAGTGTCATATAAAGAAAAAAGTAAACGGTCAATGTCTGTTTTTATTTACTTGCTTCATTTAAGAGATAGAAAAATGTTCTGGTTAATCAAGCGTAGTAAATGATGTGAATTGTTTTTCATGCCAGCCTAATACTGGTTTAAACTTGGATTTGTTTCTAGTAGTAGTTCTATTACTTCAATTTTTAATTACTTGTTTTTTAATTGATTGTGCTTACACTAAAGAATATTTGTGACTTCTGTTTTAGATTTTTTTAATGTGTAGCATTTTTAATGAATTATAAATTAATTTAATTATGGAAAATATTTGAAGTCCGCTTCTGTTTTGTGACTTTAAAAGATTTGCTGAAAAATGAATTATCTAGGGCGGGTACTATATCGATATACTAGAAACACACTGTATCCATATACATATTTTTTATCGTAACATTCCTTTACTTATGTGTGCTCAATTAAAATAGATAAGTAAACGACAATAACATTATAATTAAGTTTATTTTTAATTAATTGTAAATAAAGACGAACTGTAATTGGAAATCCTAATTAAAGAACGATATTTAGATAGTGACCGCCATACATGTTAAACCATATGAAACACGTTTTTAAACTAACAAAACACTCATTAACATTTAAAGGTGAAAATAAACGAATATGACACAAGGGAAAACCATCTTTATTTTTGAATTGACAAAAATTATTATTTCGAAAGCTTGTCTTGAATTAAAGGTTATGTCATATTTGAAAAAAGAACTTTCTACAAAAAATTTAAACAAAAACTTACTTTTTTCACTTACCCCTTATTGAGAGAGATCGAACTCAATAAATCGATTTTAAAAATTATTTTTTTATTTGTAAGAGTGCACTTTCGCGGTGGTTCCATAAATAACAAGTTAAAATCGGGAGCAAAAGGTACTAGATCTATTGTTTTCTCTCTTCCGTACGTTGTTCGTGCGTTAAAACTGCTTCTAGTGTGCTACAGCTCAGATAATAAAGAAAATAATAATAATAAAATAAAAAGCAAAAAATAAACAATAAAAAAATTAAACCTTAAAAATTAATAAATTCCACCAAAAGAGTAAAAATAATATAAAAAAAATAAATAAAAAAAACAGGTTGGGTAATAACATATGTGCTAAACTAACCAATGTTAATAACTAAATAAACAAATCTTTAATATTAAATGTTATTATCTGACTTTTTTCTATTTTTAACTTTAAAGTGACTTTACCTAATTTTTTTAAGTCGGTTCCCTTTTATTAATGTTTATATACTTTTATGATTTAAATTAACACAAATCTGATTTTCATGCATTGTGATGTGATTGATCGATTTTTATACTTTTACTTAAATTTTTGTGAAGCCCTTTATTATTTTAAGACGATTTTAATATGTGGATTAATAAAAAGATTTCATAATAACATTGAACGATTTATTATAAATTGTGGACGTGTCCCTTTTTAAATAAACACTCCTTATTTATGCTAGCCTTAAATAAAATTGTAAAACAAATCAGTTAGGCTATACAGGGTATCTCTAAAGGTCTGTGCAAAACGCTACCATAAACTCCTTGGACCAAAATATAACGATCTAACACAACTACCTTAGTCGAAAAGTTAATCGTTTGCGAGATACAGGGTTTTAAAGCTTTTTTTGTTTTAGTCATTTTTAAATATTAAATTTATTTTTACAAAAATTCGATATAGTCGAAAAGTTAATCGTTTGCGAGATACAGGGTGTCCAAGTTTCTATTTTAATTTAGTTATTTTAAAATTTTTTATTTAATATTGAATTTATTTTTACAAAATTTGATATAAGTGGAGAAAGTAACCTGCTGTACAGGGTGGGCCAAATTCGACGCTTTTTGATAGGAAACTCATGTTTCAGTACGTTTTACAAACAAACTGACCCCCATTTGCAAAGCTCAAATTTCAAGGCAAATTAACTAGTAAAAACCGCAATACGCTCATCTTTTTTTTAATTCTTTGAAACTTTTTATTTTTAAATATTTTTTAAATTTGTAAAAAGATTTCTGCAGGAACTTTTGTGCAGATTGCAGATATAATTTAGGTTCTTTTCTAGAATTGTGCATTTTTGATTTATTTATTGATTTTTGGAAATTTTAAACACTCTGTATATTTTTTCACTATTAAAATGGTTAAAAATTACCTTTTAAAAAATGTGTCACACTTTATATTTCTTCTAAGCCGTTCCTAAGATATTGCATAGTTTGTCATTTATGACTGATATTGGTTAGATAGTAGGCCATGAAAAAAGTAATTGTTTTTTTTTAACAATCTTCTTATAACTTGTTTTTTATGGACCGCAATGACGGAAAACAATTTTTATTAATAATTTAATAACGCAAATAAGGGTAAAAATAATCCTATTTTATAAGTATTTTAAATAATTTTGTCAATATTTTGCCCTAAAAACATTTTTATCAGGTTTTCTTAATACGTAATATTTTATGTAAAAACAACCATGATTTTTTGTATACAGGTAAGTAAAAGATGTCCATGAAAAACAAACACAAGCTAAATTTAACCCTTTTGCTAAAATGGGTATTTTTAATTTACTAAAATATAAAAAATAATGGTTGTTTGTTACATTAAATATTAACGTTTTGATAAAACCTGATTAAAAACTTCCTAGGGCAAAATATTAACAAAATAATTTAAAATACCAAAAAATTGGAATAATTTTTTCTCCTATTTGCGTTAATAAATTATTTAAAAATAGTTTTCCGTCATTGCAGTCAATAAAAAACGAAGAATATTAGAAGATTGTTTAAAGTAAAACCTAATTACTTTTTTCATGGCCTACTACCTAACCAATATCAGACATAAATGACAAACTATGTAATATCTCAGGAACGGTTGAGTGGAAATATCAAATGTAACACATTTTTAAAACGGTAATTTTTAACCATTTTAATAGTGAAAAAATCTATAGGGTGTTCCATTTAAAATTTTTAAAAATAATTAAATAAGTCAAAAATGTGCCACCCTGGAAAAAACTAAAATCGTATAAATGTTTTTACAGAATTTAAAAATGTTTAAAAATAAAAAATTTATCATGGATAAAAGAAAACGCAAGAAATTAAGAAACACGTTGTAACGAGTAAACGACGCAAGATAGCGAATTGCGGTTCCTACTAAAAGCGTCGAATTTGGCACACCCTGTACTTTGATTTTGTTTAGTGTCATTATTTTTTGTGCCTCGGCATAATATGATTCCAGTAGAACACCGGCACATTTTTTTTGATGTGCACCGGACGCGACCTTTCCAGGGTATGTTTTTCGACCCTCTAAATCCGAATTTCAAGTTAGTTTAAGTACGGGTCCCAATTTTAAGTAAATTGCAAAACCGTAAAAAATGGGTGAAAATTTTCTTGAGTTTTTGCAATTTACTTAAAATTAGAAGGTGTACAACCTAAAGCAATTTAAAATTTGGATTCAGCGGGTCAAAAAACATGCCCCTAGATAGGTCGCGTCCGCTGTACAGAAAACTTTTTTTTCATATATAGTGTGCAATAAAAGTTTTTTTTTTTTACAGCGGGCGCGACCTATGTACAGGCATGTTTTTCGACCCTCTGAATTCGAATTTTAAATTAGTTTAGGCCGTACACCCTCCAATTTTGAATAAATTGCAAAAAACGGTAAGAAATGGAGAAAATTTGCAACATTTTTTTACATTTTTTGCAATTTACTCGAAATTGTAACCCGCACGGCCTAAACTGATTTAAAATTCAGACTAAAAACATACCCGCAGATAGGGCGCGTCCGCTGCACATCAAAAATTAAATTGTGTGCTGATGTAATTTTTATTTTTCTCTTTATTTTTTGCACAAAAAAGGGTATACTTACAAATATCGCTAGGAGCAACTATTTCTAAGATATTTTAGATTACACGTTTTAATTCACATAAAAATTTCTCACATACCTTTACGCTTTCTTTAAGCCACCCGGATTTTTAATAGATCTGTACAAATTGGTATTGCAATTTCCTTACTGAAAAATACACGATTTAACCTCATTTGCTTTAGTTATAAAGCTGATCCTTTGCGGGATACAGGGTATCCAAGTAAAAATAAATAAATGAAAAATTTAACACCCTGTAGCTTGCAAACAATTAACTTTTTGATGAATTTGATTACATTAAATTGTTGTATTTTAGCCCAAAGAATTTGTGGTAGCATTTTGTACCGATCTTTTGGACACTATTAGGTGTCCTATACTTTGGCCACTATAAATTGATAATGAAAAACTACAGTAACTCCCAATAAAATACATATTTTATTGTGATAACTAGGGTTACTGACTTTTTAAACCAATGAAATACATTTTTGTTCAGGTGTTTTTTCAATTTATAGTGAACGGAGTATAGATAAAGCTTAAATATTAATGCAATGGCAAACTTTTCTATGGAATGAAATTTTTGATCCAAAATATATTAAAAACGGTCCCTGGTAGCGATATTTATCCAGTTTACCTTTTTTGTGAATAAAAATCATATAATAAAATTATAATATATCGGGCCAAAAAATTATGTCACTTTGATCCTAAGCTAAAAACTGTGTCTGTTTTCAAAAAATATTAGAATATGTTTGATTCCCCACTCTTAAAAATGTTTTAATACTGAATTATGTAAAAAAGTGTCTTTAGATAAATAGGATATAAAAATAACTTAAATAAAATAAAAACTTTGGCACCCTGTATCTTGCAAACAATCTGGTAAATTACGTTAGATCGTTGTATTATGGTCCAAAGAATTTATGGTAGAATTGTAAACAGCCTTGAGAGACATCCTGTATTTATTATAATATTTTATTTGTCATTTGCTTTTAATACTATGAAATAAAACTGGCCCCAGTGATACGCTTTGTTATTTAAAAAGCTATTTTTCAATAACTCGCATAAGCTCTTAGGAGAAAAACTAAAAATATATAAGTACAAAGAAAACATAAAAATCAGTTTAGTTCGTGCTTCCTTTTACAAATATGTCACGTATTGGGTTATACATTAAAGTAAAAAATTCGATTTTATTTCTGTATCGGTTAATTTATTTTAAAACCTGTCTTATTTCCTAAGATTTTTTTCTTATTTGGTGGGGAAGCTTACAAACTGAATTTTTAAATTTTACTCTGAATTTTTTTGGTACAGTCATTTTAAAAAAATAAATAATAGGTAGATCTTTAGTATATAAAAACCTTAAATATTTAAAATGATGACAAAAAGATATGAAAAAGGTAAATGGTAATATTTAATTGCAAATATTGTTTTATTTTACTCATAAATTCATAAAATTATAGCATTAAGTTTTTTTCTATTAATGCAATCATGTACCAATTTGTTTAACTGTGCAGGCGTCACATTTAAAAATAACTTTAAGGCAAGGCGCAAATTAAGAAGCGTATAGTGCGTGCGAAGTAACGCTACTAGACCACACGCGCCGCATGCTGATCCGCATATGAAAACGCGTATATCGCCACCAACCGCCACGAAAAATATCTGATTTTAAACAAATTATTTGTTATTATTAAACCTAAGATCCTCATCTAAAAGATATTGGGAAAAAACATGTATTGTTTAATTTTTTGGTAAAAAAGAAATTTAAAACATCTAACATGTACATTCCATCGCAGAGAAAAAAAAGTGAACACTTTTAAATTTGAACTATAAGATAAGTGCTGCTGATTTTACTAATTATACAAAAGATTAACTGCAGCAAGCTCAAAATCTGATATATTTCAACAACAAACAAAACAATAAAACTATATTTCACTATAAAACAAGGCGCGCGCGACACTAGAAACTGTGCCACTATCACAAAAGCAACGCGTTCCCGATTTGACGCGACTCGCGCCACCTCAACCATGTAGTCAATGTGAACTATATAATTTTATTTTATTAAGTAACAAAAGTATGCGCTGTGCTGTATCGCGTCGCGTGCACGCGTGTCATTTTGCGCCTTGCCTTATTAATTGTATCAATATTTACAACACTACTCAAAATACTCTTACGAGCCAGAAAGTATTTTTTCCTGCTAACCTGTATTTCTTGTATGACTGTTTGTGTCACTAAAGATAGAAAAGAAAAGAGAAACAACATTTAATTTAAGAAGTGGTATAATTAGAACCACATGTATTTGTTTTTACGTCATGCGCACACACGCACATACAGACACTATCTATAAATTAAATATTAACCCAGATTTTCTGGTAAGCTCAGGTTCTTAAACAAAACCTTAAATTAAAATTTAAGGTGCCTTATTAGTGACTTCAACTATCAACAGTGCATATATTGTGCAATTTCTTATTGGGTTCTTTTGATTGTTTTACTTCTTTCATCGTCATTGGTTTTTATATCTGGGGAATGGCGTCATCAATGTATATATCTTAGGCAAGGCGCACTCTAAGGTGACAAACACGTGGTGGCGCGATGGTGAGTCTAGTGAGTTAGTTAGTTTTAAAAATTAAACATTTTGGAGACTAACAGTACCCAACTGACGCCACACATTTCCCAAATACAACTTCACCGCCACGCTGCTCTAATGCGAGCTGCTGCATTTATATACGCCGGTTTTAAAGAGAACAAATAATGAAAAAATCATTTTTTGAGAAAACGGTATTATTCATAAAAAAAATTTCTTAAAAAATTATATAAAAAGAAACAAGAAACTGTTGATTCTGTTATCAGTGCTGGTAAAAACTAAAAATTAAAAATAAAAAAATATTTTTTTGTTTTTAATTCTTAAGCAAAATGTACTTTAGAATATATTTTTTATAATTTGCTTTTCAAACACTTATTTTCCCCAAATCCATACACAACAATTTTTCAGCTGTAAACAAATAATACGATCAGGGTGTTTTCGCCTAATTATAAAGCTCAATATAATTTTGTATTATTATTTTTTGGACTACAAACTTTTTTCCAAATAATATTTTGCTTAAAAATGAAACATACAGGTAGATTACTCCTGGGGGTAAATTATGTTTGTTACGTTTTTGCCAAGACTGTATACAAAATCAATATATTATACTTCGTGGACCATATTTTTTTAAGCAAAAATGTGTATGCCCCATTCTGAACAGGGTGTATAAAACAATCAGTAGATTCACTCTTATTTATTTCCTTACATTCCATCCCATCTTAGTAGACTTAAAGCTTTTAGTTTTTATTTATTTTTTCCCAGAAAAAAAAACAGAATATACAGACCTCTTATAATAAAGATTCTGCTTAATAAACCACAACTCACTTTTCTTAAGTCACTGTTTATACATTTAAATTTTTAGCCCATCGTAAAATATTAAAGAAAAATGCTATTTGGTTTGTTTAAATTAATCGTATTTAAATTATTTAAGCCTCAGCTAATTTTCTATATTAAAAAAATTACTAATTGGACTAACCAATAAAATAGGTACTACCTGACATACTACACTTAAGTATCATCACTTAGTGTGATTTTTTACTAAACTCAGACATATATAGTATTTAAGTCAAATTTTAAATGGTTGTTTGGACCGTCTGGACTGATTTTTAAAAACAAAGTGGCGTTAAAAAGAGGATCCAAGGGCCTTAGAAATGAGGTGCTACATAACCCACGTTTTATTAAAATAAAAAAAATAATGCTACTGCCCCCCGAATTTAGTTTCTTGCAGTTTGACCTCCAGTTTTGACTTTAGATTCGTGTTCAGCGGGAAAAAATACGCACGACTAGGTGGGTCCGACACCCAGCACAAACCACTTTTTTAATGGGCCTGTGTAATATTTCGAAAAATTTGACTACGCCACTGCCTTTTACGAAAAAGTATATAGAAATCAGTTTTTACCTTTTTACGTTATCGGCCAACTAAGATACAAGAAATAAAGGAAAATGCAAAATTTCCAAAATTATCCTGTAGCCTAAAACTAAGATAGATATGATGGTTTTGTTTATGGTATCTTTTGTTTCACAAAAAGTTGCTTAAATAGGATCGCAAAAACCGCAGAGTTATATCTTTTATAATAATGAGATACATACGCAACCAAAATGGGACACAGTTTACACTTGTTAAAAATTTTGATGTTAAATATTTTTTGCGTTATTCCTAAAAGATTTGTAACTAAACATATTTATTTTTAAAGAAACTCTCTTCTATTAATCATATTTAAAACCACATTTTAATAATAACCCATGGTATTTATTCTAATTTTTATTTTCTGTTTTCTTGGACTTTCTTTCGTAATATCTTTTATTTGAAAATTGTGGGCATAAAGTCCTAAATAAAACTCTTGTCAAATTTTGTTTCTTAAAGTCATGTATATATTTCTTATTAAATTGACGTTTTGGTGAAACTAGCTTTCATCAGAATATTATGTCTACAATAAAAATATACAAAATTTTTAAATGTAACTTTTTGTCCCATTTTTATTGTAGACATAATATTCTCATAAAGGATAATTTTGCCGAACCGTCAATTTTAGAAGAAATATATACATGACTTTTTGAGAAACAAAATTTGACAAGGGTTTTTATTTAGGACTTTATGCCCAAGAATTTTCAAATAAAAGAATATTTTTTCTAATTATAATATATTATTCCAGTTTGACAAACATCTTGTGTAAGCCCTTTTTAAAAATATAAAGAAAAACTACTTCTTAAATATGGTTATATTTATTTTCGTTTTTTATTAAAATTAGTTAGTGCTTTCTCTGGCTTAAGACGAAGATGATGCTTCTTAAGAGTGGGTTCTTTATTTTGAGATAGTCTTTCGAAAAAGCTTTACCTTGTTTCAGTTTATTATTTTCGATAAGCCGCTTCACTTGGAAAAGTTTTTCAAACTGATTTAGTGTGCGTAAGGTTATTCGGAAATAAATCCCATAATCTCTTTATGATTTCTTCAAGCACACTTGAATGTTCCCGAGGGAAACTTAAATGTGGTCGTTAGTTTTGCATAGGTATGGGAATTTTTATATCAGAACCAAAATCGTTCAAACTTTTCCTTGCAAAAACGTCCAACATTGGGTCACAGAAGCATTAGAAATAATTAAACAAAAACTGACTAGTTATAAGATACGCAGTATGCATGATAATAGTTATTAATTAAATAAGTTATATTACATATTATATTAGTAACTCAAAAAAAGTTTAACCCTTGAGCCCAAAGGGCAAGATTTTTTTTTACGTGACCTAGGCTTTCTGCACATGGGTCGGGTCGGTAAAACAGCGAGATGGACGCGGTTTTACAGGCATTGAGACCACGTAGGCATTTAATACGCTTATTTATAATACGTCTATTTACATTATCATATTTAATAAAAAAACATCCACTAAGCCAATTTAACACTTATTAAACATCTTAAAAATTGACAGCTCGCAATTACTTAACCTCAATTTTATCGTATTTTGGTTTTTGTTGTTGTTTTCATTGAGTGTTTATTTAACGATGTTTAGGACAACATTGAAATGTGCTTATACATATATACAAAAAATATTTGCTTTTTACCAAAAACTTAAAGATTGTTTGGGGCTGATTAACATTATGTTCTGACAGAATCACCTCAGTTGGCAACTTTGCTTTAAAGAAGTTTTTCAAATAATTTCTTTTAATTTACTCTTTTGTCTTGAAACAAAGTGTATCAAATATTTGATTTAACCTATTTAACAAAAGTTTAATAACTGTAAAACCAGCTGTAAGTAGATGGGAGAAGGTCGCTACGCATTCAGACCTGGTACTGAAACATTAGATTCTCTAACAAGCACTATACAGCTTGTTACAGAATGTTGTAAAGAAAAATTATGAATTAATTCAACATTAAAAGATATAAATATTTTTTTATCAACATGAGTCTACAAATTTTTCGTTCTTAGGGTGTTAAACTTTTTAAAACACCAAAAAATTTAAAAACACCTATTTTAGTAAAAAATATTAAGCTAGATATAAACCTTATTCGAATAAGTATTTATAATTAATTTCTTTTAAATGCTAATAAAAATTTATTTAAAATATGTATTTTTAAATTATAAAATATATATTTTTAAATCCCTTAATTCTTCTTTATGGTCTTAAAATAGGTAATTCTAAAATAGGTAATTAGGTGAATTTTCTTGTTTTCTTATAAACCAACTAAACAATATGCGAAAAAATGTACGATTTTTTGTTAAAAACATTTTTTAGTTGCCACTTGAATAGGCCACTGGATTTATTAAACTCTAATTGTATTTTGAGAATGAGGAATTTGCGGACCCAGGTTTATATAAACTTCTTTTTTTTACAGAATTTGCCCTTGGTTTTTTAAACAACTTTCTTATCAAATTATTAGTTGTGTTAAAAAACTGTAAAAAAATCATTATTAATTGAAAGTCCTTAACATTGCCCGAAAAAGCTATAAAAGGTGCAAGATTTTTAAATTTATAACAAATAAATATAACTTAATAAATCTTTTTAAAAATACTCTTTAACCAAATTTTGAGACTAAAAAAACATTTTTATACGAATTTAGCCCAACCAAAACAGCAATAATAAATTCTTCTGTAAAAAAGCGACAAATTCGCCCTTTTTTTTAAAGATTTAAAACCACACACCGTTCATGACTAAAATCTCTTAAAAATGCGATTTACACTATTGTATCAAAGAAAATTTGATTTGAAAACACGCTTAATTCTGTAGGGAGGTATTATTATTTTTATTATTCTATTTAATAATAAATATAGCTAAAGACAATTATAATTTTTATAACTTAAAATCTATTAAAAGATACTTTTTAACAAAATTTTGAGTCTTACAAAACCATTTTTTATACAAATTAAGCTCAACCAAAACAGCAATAATAAATTCCCTTGTGAAAAAAGCAACAAATTCGGTCATTTTTATTAAAGAATTGAAAACAACACACCGTTCGTGACTGAAATCTCTTAAAAATAAGATTTACACTATTGTATCAAAGAAAGTTTGATTCGAAAACACGCTTAATCCTGTAGGGGAGTATTAATTGTGTTTGGAAACCTCAAAGAGCAGCTTTCATGGAACGAAACGTTTCCCTATTTCTGGCACTCTGTTAGCCCATTATTGTTGTAATGAGATTTCCAAAGAACTTTATCAACAAGTAAATAGAGTACGATCGTCTGTTGTTAATTATTTGTATTTGATAATTAAACAGGGTGTTTTTTAATTGCGGCGTATTCCTGAGCTATTTTTTGAGAAAAGTTTATATAAATATAAGTCCTTAAATTTTTCGTTTTCAAGATACAGGGTGTAAAACTCTTCTAGAAAACTAAATTTTAAAATCACTATTTTTGGCAAAATTTGTTAGAGTAGATATAAACGATATTTAATTTAGTATTTGTTTTTGTTCTAACATAATTGCTAATAAGAAGTTATAAGACTTAATTTTTAAAGGAAAATGTTGTTTGTGTGGTCCAGGATTATGCAGTTCAGCGGATTTTATTTTCTTCTAGAAAACTAAGCAAGGTAACTAAAAACATTACAAAAAACAAATTATCTTTTGTGTTTCATTCGAAAAAATATAAAAGTTGCCAAAAAGTCAGTGGTGTACATTTTTTGTTAATCATATTGGGTAAGATGCGTCCCACGCCGCCACGGGTTGCACAAATTTAAATTAGTTTGGGGCTTAAATAACTTCCTTTTAACAAATACCACAGCCAAATTTTATTAATATTAGATAGGGCGTCTTTAAGATATTATTAAAAACCCATTTTTTTAAAGTTTAACACCCTGTATCTTGGAAACAAAGCATTTCCGGACCTATGATAATAAGATCTTCTTTAATAAAATTGGCTTAAAAATACGCTCCTAAATCTACTGCAATTAAGAAACACCCTGTATCAAATAAATAATTTGTGAATATAATGATACAAACAAAAAAACTATGTCTATATTTAGTAACCTTAATCTAATATTGAAGCATTTAGGCTGAAAAGGGAAAATGTACAGGATGTTTTAAAACACAACCTAGAGAAGCTGATTTCTTGTTTAAAATAAGAAATTTACATTTATACAAATGGGGTCAAAAATTCACTTTTACAAAGATTACAAGAAAAAATATATATTTTTTATCATAAAAAAAATAAATTAAGTAAAATAAAGCAATATTACAAGTGTGTGAAACAAAAGACACCTAAAGTATGTTTCTAAAATTAATTGCTTAGTTTATTATTTAGTTTATATAATTTTAAATTTACATTACATAACTATTTTTTATAATTAAAGAATAAATAAAAATAAATATACAGGGTGTCAAGTAACTTAACAGACAAACTTTAAGGGGTGATTCTCCAATAAAAAATACGAAAAAAAAAAGAAGATTTTAGTAAACATTTGTCCCAAACGTGTTAGTTTTTGATCTACGGGGTGTTAAAAATTTTAAAAAAGTTATTATTGGTTTTATACCAATTAGGATAATTATAAAAAATTGAAAAACGTCTCCTATGTTTCGAAAGACATTTTCTTGACAAACCAAAAAAAAAAAAGAATTTTTACCAGTGTCGTCCATAAAGTGTTAAATGTCCTTTTGATGCATAGGAGATGGGTTTCAAGATTTTTAAAAATATTTTAATTGGTGTAAAACTGACCTTTAAAAACCAACAATTTTTTAAAAATTTTAACACCTCGTAGTTTAAAAACTAAGTCGTTGAGGACATAAGTTCATATAAGGTATTTTTCGTATTTTTCATTGTAGAAAATGACCCTTAAAAGTTTGTCGGTTCAGTTACTGGACACCCTGTATAAGGCTTAATAAATTTTTGTTGTTAAATATCGAGTTTAGAAAATTTTACAAAAATAAAGACAAAAATATATTGTAATTTTTAAATTATCGCATATAATTTTACCATAAATAAGAATTAAATTTTGGTGTAAATTAAATATGAAAATTATTGCCAAATCATAATAAGTTATAAAGTGTGCGTCAGTTAAATTTATTGTATTGTTATTTAAAAAGTTGTTATTTTTTCCATAACTTTCAGGCCTTTTTAAATTACAAGCAAAACATTTTATATATTAAAATATATTGGGTATAAAAGAAAACATGAGAAACAACTTGGTTCCTACTTCTTTTACAAATATGTCACGTATTGGACCTTACATTAGAGAAAAAAAATTGAATTTTCTTTCTGTATTGGCAAATGTATTTTAAGACATCTTTTATTTACAGGTAAAAATAAGAAAATTTAAGACATAGATTGTTGTAAAAAAATATCATGTTAAAAACTAGGTGTAAAGATACTTTTGTCACAAATTAAACATTTATACTAAAACCCACTGCCTTTAATTTAACCTTAAGAATTAAAAATAACTATAAATGTATTAATATATTGTTAAAAAACTTAATATAAATTATCAGGAACTTATTATTTAACGTAGATAGTTTAGGTACAACAATGTTACTTTTAAAATATTTATTTTAAGGTCTACATAGTCATTTTTTTGACTAAAACTAAACGGTAAAAGTCAAGATCAAAATTTTATATAACCAGAATTGTTGTAAACATACTTAAACATTTTTATAAACATTTGTCATTTAATTTTTTTTTTAATAAACTTGGTTAAATACTTTTATTAGATCTTAAAACGAATAAAGAACATATCGATGTTAATTGTTAATACATTTTTTGAAAATTAATGTTTTAATTTTTCAAGTATTGACAATTATTTCATTACCTGTTTTTTTTTTTAACTTTTTACAACCTAATAAATAAACTTACTGTTTACTCAATTTACCATTATAATCTAAAATTCCATTTTGATTGTATTTGATGATAAACGAAATTGTGACAAAGTAAACATGTCTCCAGTATGAATTTGTATTAGTGAATAATTTGAAAGATCCTAAATAACCAATAAATGGTTTACTTTCGAGAGAAAGTTAAATATTAATATAAAAATGTGATCTTTTATTTGGCCAATAAATCAATTTAAAGTGTCCAATATATACTTTTGAAAAATAATTAACATGAACGTACAACCAACAATAGAAACAATAATATGCCATCAATAATAATACTTTCTTAAATAATGGAAGTTAAAGAAATGAGTATTTATAAATATAATATGTTCAATTTAACTATTATACAGGGTGTCCGGAAAAGTAAGGTCTAAAATGATAGGGGTGATAGAGTGAACCAAAATTATGTTAGAGTACTTTATATAAAAATAAAGTTCAATCGCGGATCCTTAGAGAGTTATTGACCTTCAAAGTTAAAATAAAAAATGTATTTTATTTATAACTTTTGAACTGTTGTCGCAATAATAATGATATTTGGGCATTTAAATTAACTCATACCAATGCTTTTTCCATAAGCAAATGATTGCGGAGTAAGTTATAATTATACAGGGTCAGACGAATTTTTGTCCTTTATTGTATGAATTTTTTATAGAGGTAAAAAATTTAACATTTTACTTTCACCGTTAAATTTTTTAATCTTTTTATACAAAAAGGTATACCCTATTTAAATCAATATCTTGGACCGTTCTTCATAAAATCGCTATTTAAAAACCAGACATACCTTTATTTTGTATGTAATAAAAAAATAATTTTTGGGAAAATATTAAAGTGTGGTAAAAATAATTAAAAATGGTGCCTTTTAAACTTTATAACACAAATAAAGACTGTTTTTATAATTTTACCATATTCTACTAGTTTTCTCAAAAAACGGAATTTTTAATGTACATACAAAATAGGGGTATGACTGGATTTAAAATGCGTTTTCAGGAAAAACGGTCCAAGATATCGATTTAAATGAGAATACATCTTTTTGTGCAAAATATGTATAAAAAAATTTACCGGTCAAACCTAAATGTCAAATTTTTAACCTATGTAACAATGCATACAATAAAAGAAAAAATCATCTAACCCTGTATGACTTACAAACTGCGCAATCATTCGCTTATGGAAAAAAGCATTGGTATAAGTTTATTTAAATGCCCAAATATCATTATTATTGTGGCAAACCTTCAAAAGTTAATAAACAAACTATATTTTTTTAATTTTGACTTTGAAGGTCAATAACTTCCTAAGGAAGCGCATTAGAACTTTTTTATATGAAGTTCTAACATTATTTTGGCTCAATCTATCACACCTGTCATTTTTGACCATACCTTTCCGGACACCCTGTATATAAAAAAATACACATGACAACCCTGAAATATAATAAACATATATAAAAAATTATTTTATGCATTTTAAATTTCGTATTATACTTTTTACATACAGTTTGTATTAGTCAAATGAAATAAATTCCATAATAAATAATAAAATGGGGGCATTTAAAAAAAAGTTGTTAATTAGAAAAACAAAAAACAAAGCAAAAAGGCCAAAATTTTCTCGAAAGATGAAATAGCAAAATTTGTTAATGATGCTCCAAATGATGTCTATCTAGCGATAAAGGTAGCTACAATTTTCGGACTAGCTGGTGCGTGTCGTCGAGAAAGAATTAATAAAAATTAGCATTGATGATATTGACGATAAAGGGAATCTTTTAATTGTAAATATTCCAGACTCCAAAAACCATTCTAGCCGAAGTTTTGTCATTTTCGAGCAAATTGAAAATGGAAAATATCTAGCTTTGTATAGAAAGTACTTCAGTTTACGAAAGCCCGAAACACCAAACAGAAGATTTTTGTTACTTACAAAAAATTGGCTTGTACTGTCCAGTGCATAGGAATAAATTCTTTTGGCAAGATGCCCTCTGAAATAGCTGCCTATTTACGTCTTCCCAACCCAGAACTTTACACGGGACATAGCTTTCGCTGTTCCTCAGCTACAATGTTAACTAATGCATAACGAATATTAAAAGACTTGGAGTTTGGAAGTCATTATCTGTTGCAGAAGGCTACCTAGAAAGCTCTACAAGTTTATATGGGCCACAAAAAGTGGTTGGTATGTGGTCTCCTGTCGCCAGCTTGTAGTTCTGTTTCCAAATGCTGAAATTTTACTCCGTTTTACACGGGGGTTTTGACAACTACAATTAAACTTTTGTCGCCGTCAGTCGCCGATCCCGTCCACTAACTACAAAACAAATGCAGCGGTTGGACTAACTACTTTTTGTGGTCCATATTAACTTTAAAAAGTGGCTTGTGGAAACATGGCTTTATAGTGACACAATTTTTTAACAAAAATTATACAGGTTAAATCAGGTAATGGTGGCTAATACTAACTTATTAAATTTTTGGATTCGTTAAGGCAGGAATCCAGTATAAAAGTTTTACATTAAATTTTTTGTTCATTAGTCAAAAATTTTAAATTATATTGAAATAATTGAAAAATGTCATGACACAATATTGTGAATAGCTGTCACGAAACAAATGTCTCATAAATTTAAATTTTTATGACATTTTTATTTTATCGTGTATTCCTAAGTTAAGAAAATTCTTAACAAAATTCGTGTATACAGCGTTTTTTTGGTTGGGATTATATGATACTGGCTAAACGGTCAGAGATACAAGAAGAACTAATATTTGTCTAATGTAATGTTCTCTTTTTCAGTAATAAGTTTAAAGGCGCGTTCAGATCCACGCCATTTTGATTGTTTTAGAAGATACAGGGTGATTTTTAAAATTTGTTCATTTATTATGTCTTATTACTCGGAAATTCATAAGGATAAAAACAAACTTTTAAAAGAGTTTTATTACCTTTTTACGTAACATCCAGCGGTGTAGCTAAAATTAATATTTATGGATTAATTTTCGAGATATAACACAAACTCACATGTTTTAAATAGGACACACTCTGTATCTTAGTATCTTAAAAAAGCATTTTTTTATTGTTCTAAGCAACAAAACTAACAAAAAAATAGTAGGTTATGGATTTCATCAATACTAATTAATTTTTTTATAAGGTATGTTAAAAAAACAAACTTACTAAGAATACAAAAACATTTAATAACACAAAACAATTACAACCACGAAAAAGAAATATTTATAATAACAGCAACAATTACCTTAAATTTTTAATTTCTGTTTTGTGTTGGTTTTAATCAGAAAATGTGCTTAAATACTTTTTATTCTGATCTATAAATTTTTGGACTCAGCTTAGAATAAAACTAATGGCGATATAGATGTAAATATTTTATATTCTTCTTATATAATTTTAAAAACCTAAAGCAAATTATTTAAGTTTTATTTTAAGGTCTACCAAATATTAACATTTATATAGCTGTTAGTTTAATTACAAGCTGAGTCCGCAGCAATATGCTATTATAAATTATTTTGTTAGTGGTAATAATTGTTTTGGTGAAAAAATGTTTAAGTTTTTTTGTTAAATTGGGTTTTTATTCACTGTCGACAAATGAGGTTAACAAGTCAAAAATGAACCAAAAATTATCTTTTCAAAAAAGGCATTTATCATAAAATTGGTTGCTGTAAAAAATTATGATTCACGAAGAAAAAATGGTATTTTGATATACAGGGTTTGCAAAAACTTGCAAACATCATTTTTCTCTAAGTATAAACTACCTTTATTTTTCATTTTAAAGCAAAATTTTATTTAATACAAAGTTTGGAGTCGATAAAAATATTAACACAAATTTTGTGGAACTCTATAATTGGGCAAAAACGCCTTAATCATATTTACCTCAAGCCTAAAAATTGGGTTGTATAAGAATCTGAAAAAAATAGGCGTTAAAGTAAATTATAAAAGTTTTTTGGGTCATATTGTTATAAAAATTTAAATAATAATTAGTTTTTGATAATTCCAAAATTAGTTTAAACTTTTTGATAGCCCTGTAACTTTAATAAAGTCATTTAAAATGCTGTTTTAAATAATTTTTGCTTAAAGATATAAAATAAAGGTAGTTCGCCCTTGAAGAAAAATCATGTTTATTAAATTTTTGCCTAGCCTGTATATCAAATCAACATTTTCTCTTCGTAAATTATATTCTTTTAAAAGCAAATATTTTTACCAAGAATCACTTTTTGTCAAAAAATTATCCATTTGTCCTCTTGCAAACCCCATTCGTAAATAGTCTGTATACATACCCTTTAAAAATATTATTAACATATTAAGTGTTTTATATTGTTGTAGTCGCAAGAAAAAAGCAATTGGGGTTATATCTTAAAAAGTTAAATATACATATTTAATTTAGCTACCTCACTGGATTACACGTAAAAAGTTATAAAATTTTTGCATTTTAAGTTTTTCTTTATAAATGTCCAAGTAATAAGACATAATTAAAATCGACGGATTTTGAAAATTACCCTGTATCTTCTAAGCCAATCAAGTTAACTCGGATTTAATTGCACAATTATACTGATTATTAAAAAAGGGAACGGGACACGTATCTTTTTAGTTTTTTAGTATCTCTTACCGTATAACTTATATTTATCCTATAGTCCAAACAATATACAATGTCCCATACCTCCCTTTCAACTCTTTCAGAAATATGAACTGCTTAAAGAATTATTGCAAAAATAAAATTAAAACAAAAAAAATATTTGGTACAGAAATGGGCTGCAATACACTTAAAAACTTGTAAGAAACAAAAAAAAACACATTATTGTAAATGTGAAAGATGTTTAAAATGCTCTCCGCGAAGGTCATGGCACCATCCTAATATTAAATTGTATGATTCACATTTATTCATTATTTTATGTTTTCTTTAATATTATATAAGTAAGAAGAAATGTTAAAATAGGTTATTTAAAATAAATTTGCATACATTTGCTAAAACACCTGATATTTATCTCTCATTTTAGTGTTAGTATTGAGAAATTAACTTAAAAAATTTGGCCCCTCAAATCAGGTATTTAAGTAATTTTTAAAATATCAGCATTTTGTAGTAGCACTGATATTACGTTTTAGGGTTTAAAAGTACTCGCCAAAACTTTAAAACATGTGCTACAAGACCCCTCCCACCGTTTTCCAAGATGTGTCCAGCAGCCATTTTAACATTTTAATGTTACTTACTCGTATAGTATGTATGCATTAATTTTACTTTCCAAAGTTATAACTTTTTAATTTAATTCGTTTAAAAAATTAAAGGGGGTGGGCAATAAACAAATACACTCTATAAGTTCATGCACATATTTAAATTTAGAATGTGCAAATATGATATTTGTTAACGATTTTTGTATTGCTGCAGATAAGAATTATTGTTTAAGATTTCCCCATCCGAGAATTTCGGGCAAAAACTTTTTCATTGGCGTTTATAACAAACTGTGTGAGACCGCGTAAGCTGATATGTCAAAAATAAGGTTTTTTTTAATTACTTTAAGTCTTAAAAATATTTAATAAATGTTTCTATAATCGTCTACCTGTTTACAGAATGATAAGTGCACATGATGTGATGTTATAGATTAGATTTTGTAAACGGCGCATGTCATTTTATATACGGCGTTCCGTCAGCTTTCAGGCAGCGCTTTAGCATTAAGCTTCGAGCTTTCGCTATTTTCAGTCGGCTTCCGCTACGCTTTCAGTATTTTCAGTAATCGTGTCGAATCCAGCTTACGTTTTCCGTTCAAGTGTTTGCAAATCGTTAGTTTTGCACGATTTATCTTCCGGTTTTTGTTTATTGTGAATAGATTAATGGACTGTTCTGTGATAGTGTTGTATATAAATATAAATTTTTATTTTTATGGGTTCTGGAGAAAATGGTAATAGAAGATAAATGGGATTTAAATTACTTAATAATTTACTCTATGCTAATATTTTTATTAAAAACTATGATATTATATTTTTTTGTAATATGATATTTTCTCAAGCAATAGATTATAAAACTGCGTAAATGAAAAATTAAAATTATATTAAGGCAGCCGATATTATTGACACTGGTTTTTAAAACTAAATAACAAATTACAATATATTAATGTTCTAATTTAAATAAATATTGGTGTGTCATAGAAAAGCAAATTGTAAAAAAAAGCAAACGATATAACTTAAATTAAAATAATATACCAGAAACTTATATTCACATGTATTGATAATTTATAACGTATTATTTATAAATACCTATACTATTTAATATACAGAGTGTCCGAAAAAGTAAGGTCATAAATGATAGATTAAGCCATAATAATGTCAGCACTTCATATTCAAAAATAAAGTTTAGATATTGGCCTTCAAACTTAGAATAAAAATAACTTATTTCAATTATAATTTTAAAACTGTTGCTACAGTTGATATTTGGACAACTTAAATCCGAAATTATACAAGGTGAGCCGATCTTTTTATTTAATGAATGCATTTTTAACACAGGTAACAAATTTGACATTTTGCTTTGATCATTTGAATTCTTTATTATTTTTGTAGAAAAAAATATACTTTATTTAAATCTATATGTTGGACCGTTTTTCCTAAAACCGCATTTTAACTCCTTTGAACATACCAGCATTTTGTATGTAATAAAACGTTTCATTTTTTGAAAAAGTACTGAAATATAATACAATTATAAAAAACAGTTAAAACTTTATTTTTAATAATTATACCATATGTTAATACTGTTCTCAAAAAATGGATTTTTTTATTGCATACAAAATGATGGTATGTCTGAATTTGAAAAGCAATTTAATGAAAAACAAAATAAGATATTTATTTAAATAAAGTATACAAAACGGATAAAGGAATCACACAAGTCAGAAAATGTCAAATGTGTCACTTGTGTTTAAAATGCATACAATTATAGGAAAAAAATCGTAGCATGTATAATTTTGATTTACTTATCAGCCATTTACCTATGGAAGAAAGCATGAGTAAAAGATTACTTAGTAGCCAAATATCATTGGTACTGTGGCCACAGTTTTAAAGTTATTTTTGAAATAAGTTTTTTTATCCTCGCTTTGAAGGTCAATATCTCCGTTGCGAAGCGCAATAGAATCGTTTTTTTTTATATGCATTACCAACATTATTTTGTCTCACTCTTTTACCCATATCATTTATGACCTTATCTTTCCGAATACCTTGTATAATGTTTAATTAATTATTTACTCCAAATGAATTAATAGTTGGCTTTTCTAAAGGATCAAGATATTTAATAAACATTTTAGGAAAATTAAAATTTTTATATTTTATGAAGAACTATTCTCCCTTGCATAATATAATAAAAGTTAGGATTACTTTAAAAGAAATTAGGTAAATAAATATTTTATTAATTTATTTCTTTTAAAGTAATGTTAACTTTTATTATAATATGCAAGGACAGAATAATTTTTTATAATATATAAAAAAATAATTTTCTTAAAATGTTTAATAATTATCTTTATTCTGGAGAAAATAATAATATTATTTTGTTTAAATTTAAACTTTCAGAAAACAAACTAACTAAAAAATAAATATTGTCTCTTTGAGTACTATAATTTTCTTTTAAACATAAACGATTACCAACATTTTTAAAAACTAACATGTAATGTAATTACATTAATGACTAGAAACATTATTATTATGTTAATTTTTTTATAGTAATGGTAAAAATAATTCAAACCACTTGTATATTAATAATAAAAACATTTTTTAACTAACAAGACATAAATTATACATACTTAAGTTACTAATAAACTCTCAGAAAAAAACTTTATTATTATTATTTATCACAAAAACCTGTCAGATAAGCAACTTCATACTAGTAGATAAATAATATTGCAATAATATTATTATTTAAAATTGTTTGCTGTTCTATACTTGCTAGAGCGTTATCTATAAAAAGTAAGTCAGAAATATTTTTCTAATGTTTTGGGGAAAAATCCAATATTTTTTTTTATTTACTAAGTAAGCTAGTAAATAATAAAAGATTTATTATAATTAACAAGTGTGTAAAGATTTTAAACAAACATTAGATTATATATTTCTATGTCTTTGCACTTTTCAATGGCATTTTTTTATTTTCCATTTTCTAAAATTCCTTAGTATTCGTACCAACAGTTTGCCATAACAATCTTGCATTTCCAAGATCATTTGCATTTTTAGTTTTGTTAAAAACATGCTACTGTATATAATTTCTATATTTATTTTAAGTATACCATTTGTAATTAAAATTTTAATTTTACAGAAATTAAAGTTTAAGTAATCATGTTGTTTATTCAAGCCTAGGACAAGCATTTTTTAAAACATTTTGGAGTGGAACAAAGTAACTTTAGTTACAATTTTAAAGTGTACGATACACACAGGTCGTCGAACAAGATTTAAACTAGGAATTGAATATTGTTAAAAAGTAGTCCCTTCTTCGATTTTCTGGTAATGTTTTTATATTTTTTAAATAAATATAACATTACCATTAATATCTAAAGGTCTTTTTTCCAATTCTGCCAATATTGTATTTTATTCTTTTTAAAATATCTTTATAGAATTAATTATTAAACAACTATATAAAAACACAAATACTCAGGGTAACCTAAATTTTTATTTTTTAATTTAATAATATTTTTAAATATTTATTATTTAATAATATTTATAATATTGTAGTTTAAAATTTCAACTAAAGCTGTAGAACTTTTAAAATGATTTTATTATAAATAAATAAAATTTGCAAAAACATTTCGTAAATTACTTTTAAATATTTTACCTTTTAATTTTTAACGAAAATACAATATAAAACTAATTTTAAAATGTAACAAATTTAAAACAAAATTACAAATTTTAATGTATTTATACAAAATACAAAATATATGTATAACGCTATAGTTTTAACACAATGATAATTTAATAAAAAATTGACTGATAATAATTTTATATATTCTGGTTCTTTATACAGGTTAATAATAATTTAAAAACAAATTTTGTTTTACGTAAGTAAATGTGCTGGGATTTACTAATAAAAGTAATATATATTTATTTAAATAATTATGTACAAATATTTTGGTTAAAAATTTTAATTAAAAGTAATATTAGGTAAATTGATATTATATTTGCAACAAAAAGTACATCTTGTTGTTTGTATTAATAATTTAATAAATATTCTGATAATAAATATTTAAACGATAACAGTCGCTTTAGGGGCATATTTGTGTACCCGGAAAATATGGGACAGAGGGTCAGCAAATGTCCCGGCTTTTTTACTTAGATATAGGGTATCCGTGTTTAACTTCATAAATTTGAAAATAAAAACTTGTATATCAGTAATTCAAAACTTATTTTTAATGCTTTAATATGGTTATTTTGCAATCCTTTTGCTTTATACAGGTTTTCCATATTTTATCCACGTACAAGCTGGCGTCTTTTCGTTAACCTTGCAGGGTAGAGCGAAAACTTAAAGAGATCGAACTTATAGAATCTGTTTGCACAATCTCAAATTTGATTGTTGAAACAATTTTAGTGGTAAAACTAAATCATGGCTAAGTTAATTTATTTTTAATTAAATTTTGTCAATTAGGCCAACCACTGGGGTGATATTAGAAATTTAAAAAATGTAAATAGAAAGGTTTTTGAGGTTTTTACGTAAAAGTCAGTGACGTAGCTATATTTCTTTCAATGGCTTTTATTTTAAGGTTATAACACAATGCTTTTTTTAGTGGAACACCCTGTATATTTTAACACCAATAGAAAGGTCTTCTTAAAAGCCGTAAAAAATATCACAATTTAATACATCTAATTTGCCATATTTTTGAAAATATACCCATCCTCAGGAGTTCCATAATAAAATGGCATTTTTATTACCTTTATAAATGTACCATTTTTAAAATAATTTTCTTTAACAATATCGGAAATATGAGGTTTTAAATATTATCTTAACTATAAGAGATATTTATATCAAATGTGGCATTTTGTTAAACCTGCTATTTTACCTGACTAAGTTCAAAAAACCCCACCAGTTTTATTACTAGTTACCGGAAAATTTGCATTTGTTTTTATTGTAATTTTTATCAGAAAATGAAAATAGATCCAAAACATAAACATACATAAAAATAATTAAAAAAAAAATAATGTAAAGGATGTGATCGCTTTTCTGAGCTTAGCGTCTTAAAACTGGGCTCCAGTTTAAAAATTTTGTGTCCTATTTCATTCCCTACGACTATTTTTAAACTGTACTTGTTCTTTATTGGAACAACGTTTAAAGATCCTGTGTCGCACAAGTACGAAAAAGCAAATGGAACCTTAATGCTGCAGTGCCGATATCACGATATTTCTGAGAAACTGAGCTACAACCAGTTTCGCCTTGTCATATTAAAGCTCAAGGTTAATGTCAAAAAACACTTCTATTAGCAGTTCTTTTTATTATTAAAAGTGTTGCTGGTGTATTCGACTAGAAAGGAATCCAAACCCAGTCCTATTAATCCAGAATCTAAGAATTACTTTTTAGTATTTGCTTATTGATAAAAAGTGCTGCATGCATACACATACATTATATTTAGAAAATAATTTAAAATGTTTAATAATTCTTCTCGCAGAATACCTTAACTCGACTCAGTCAATCAATCAAATAAATGTATTCATGTAAATATACATATGTACCTACAGTTATCACAATAAAATAATAATATAAAATTAGGATTAATAAATTACAAAACATATTCTACATATAATTACATTTAAAAACAAATAATCATAGCAAGACACAGTATTACATATTTGACATATCACAATTTAAACACTCCTGATGGATGTAGAAAGCATTTCTACATAGGAACTTTCTAATTCTAACTTTAAAGCTGTCTTTAAATAATAAACTAAGAATTAAAGGAACTTTATTTTTAAATTTCATGGCTTTATATTTCAGGCCTCTTTGACTCTTCTTAAGCTTTTAATAAGGGACTCATATGTCTCATCTACTGCGAGTATCGTGATCATGGTTGTTAGAATTTTTTAAAAGAATGGTATATTACTTTTAATGGAGACTAGACATTGAAAAATATCAATGGATGACACCGTTAAAATGTTCAGGCTTTAAGAAGCCTGTTCACAGTCATCCTGATATCATATTTTAGCTGGTATTTTTACTGCTTTTCTCTGGAGGGCAAAAATTCTCATGGCATCAGATGCTCGGCCCCACACCAATGCCAATGTGGCGTAGTTCAGATATGAGTGTCAAATAGCAAAGTATGCATCTCGTTGGGCAGCTCGAGATACACTGCTAAGTTTCGAACATGAAAATTTCTGTATTTAATTTTTTTTCAGACTATCAAGGTGAGATGAATAATGGACCGACTTTACCTTATCCTGATGTACCAAGGCACGCACGAGATCAAATTAATCTGAATGTTCTGACAAACATGGATAAACGTCCAAAACTCTAATGTCATCATAATTAAAACTAAAAAAATCTATGCAGTTCTCCAAGCGCGTTCCTGTGATTACTTTGCGTTTATAACCAAAACCCTGCAACGTATCATTAAAAGTGACCTCCTGCGGTTTCAATGTGCCAAAATGCACATCAAAGTTTCAAAGAAGTATTACATTTTTACTAAGAAAACTTAACATTATTTCCTCCAATGCAACCCAAAAAGCCTTAGAGTTGCATGAAGGAGGCCTATATAAACATATAACATATTGTTAAGTTCTTGTACAAAAATTGCATCACTTTAATACGCCCTCCATTGACTTACTTACTGACTTCATTAAAGTATTTTCTAACATATATTGCAACACCGCCCATTCTAACGTATGTACTTTTCTGCAGAACCCAGGAGTTTTTTCAAAATCTGAAATAGGAAGGCTATTACTCTATTCCTACTCCGACAGACAACAAATTTAGTTGCATCAACGCTCGACGCCCCTAAAACAACGTTGCGTCGCCCTAGGGGGTCGCGACGCACAGTTTGGAAAGTCTTGGTATATTAAATTACAAGTTTAAATTAAAATATGCAAATTTAATACAACAAAAGGGACTTTACTAATAGTAGAGGTAGTACACGCGGCGTTTGACTTTTTGCTTAGATGGTACATATCGAGTAGCACAAAACATTTGCGACTTTTTAGATAATTTCTAAGTTTCACATTAATATAAATATTGTATTTAAACAGTTCGTGTTATAAAACCCTTAGATATCGAGATTCATTAGAATAATAAAGGCCTATTAATAAAGTTAAAATAAATTAAAGGGGGATTTTTTACTTTAAGGCCCTGTATCTTCTTTATTATCAACTTTTTTACATAGGTATTTTTAGCCAAATTCTAATGTTTTATTATAAGAAATCTGTGGTCCCTCGGTGTACCATTAATTACTGGACACCCTATATAAAAACAAACCTTGTATACTGTATACTGTAATACTGCTTCTCATTTTTCATCAACTTGAGTGAAACTCAAAACGAAGGGGCCACAATTTATTAAATTAGCAAGGAAAAAACATTGGCCCACTGACACTGCAGGTGTAGCGAACCATCAACACAAACAGGCGACGACGGCAAAGAATGTGGGTCGGTTTAATCAATATTTAGCGGTAGCAGGGGCGGAGGTACAAGGGTGGTGTGGAATCGTGATTTGCAAACTTGTAGTGTTACCTATAAAAAGTGCAATAATAAAAACACATATGTCCAGATAATAAACACATACAATACCCAGAAGTTTGAATATTTTTTTGTGATTTTTTTTTTGAAGAAAGTAAAGGGTGGTTAATCATCAAATAATATGCGTTATTAAACTTTTCTTCATAATTTTAAAATATGCAATAAACGAGACAAACTTATCTAATATCCAATAATTAAAAAGCGACAGTAACATTTTAGAATTAATACAAAAAAGCAAAAACAATATTCTAGTAAGTAAAATTATTAGTCAGTATTTCCCCATGGGACTTCACGCATGCTTGTAGTCGATTAGGCATGCTGTCAGTCACATGGTCTAGCTGCTTTTTTGGAATTATCTCCCATCCTTCCCGAGCAGAATCATTTAACCCTCTAACATTACCAGAGGGATATTTCGTTTTTGAGTGCGTATTTTTAGAATGTCCCAAGCATTTTCAATGACATTCATAACAGGGAAATTGGCCGGCTAAGGTAATTTGGTTATAGCCTTTTGTTCAAGAAAATTCTGCATTGCTGCTTTATGTGTAAAAATTGATCACGCACAGCATCCTGCAATAAATAAACAACAGGGTTTTACACTTTCTCGATATACACCATACCATTTATTCCTCTTTCCATAATTAATACGGGTGTTCTGGCGTCCTTTATTATACCACCCCAAAATATAACCCTTTTACTTAAAAAAAAACTCGCGGTTGGGCTGTTTGTAACCGGGCGTGTTTTTTTGGGCTCTTCAAACCAGAGTGCGCGGTAGTCAGAAATCAAGCCAAGTTTCATCACATTAGTCCAGTTAATATCTTGGTTAATCATATTCCAGACGATTTTTTATGTAATTTTTCTCTCAAAACCTTTTATTAATTTTGGACAAAGCACCTTGAGTAACACCTATAATCTCGGTAATATTACTTTGAGTGAAGCCTTGTTGGATCAAAGCAATTACTCTTAATCTGTCAAAATATAAAATTATGTTTCTAGGCATTCTGCAGGCAGCGTAAATAAAGACCAAAATAAAACTGATTCCAATATTTAAAGAGGCAAAATTGGAGAAATGTACAAAAAGGCATTGTTTATGTTGACAAAAAGTTTTTTTTGTCTATCATGGGCGTAGGTACAAAATTTCAATTATTTCAAACTTTTGGACATGTGTGCATTATTGCTATAGTATAAGGACGCCTATGACAATAATTTAAAAACTTATATTAAAAACTAGCAGGTGCAATGTAATTTAATTTATTTTTGATAAGTTAATATAGTGTAGTAAAACAAAGTTTGAATTTTAATATTAAATTATCTTTTAAAGACGCAAGCCAGGTTAATAAAGCTTTGTAATAATAATATTATTACAAAGCACACACTTGGGTTAATTCAGAATAAAGCAAATCAGATTACTTTTAACTTTGCTATTTTAACTGAAACACTCTGTATTTTTTCCCAAAAATGGATTCTACAGGCAATACTAAGTAAATACATGTAACGCACGTTATGCCTATTATATGTAGTTTTTAAGAACACCGCGTTGGGATATGTCATGCTAAAAGCAATTTTTATCGATTTAAATAAAAAATAATAGTAAAAAAATACAATGCGACTTTTATTTAAAACTTATTTATTGGATCATATTTTATATCACCGTGAAAACGCAATTTTTGATTTTACTGAAAAAGCCACAAAAATTAAGTTTTGGTAATTAAGTAACTTCAATAATTTAAATAAAAAGCACTAACTTAAATCTTAAACTCAAACCTAACAATTATTGTTTTACTCTTTTTTTTAATTATATCCTACCTTTTAACCTAATAGATTCGAGAATATTAATTAAAGATTTAAAAAAAGTGTTAAATTGAAATTTAGAGCTTAAGGTATTGGAGTTTTTTACTTCTGAAAATTAATTTTTGTTGCACTTTCCAAAGATCGGAATATTCTATTTTACAGCGGTAGAAAATCATGTTTTTTACGACTGTTTAAAAACGAATACATTAATAATGTAATTTTAAACAGTTATTATAACTTATAATAACTAAAGCCATTATCCACGCCTATTACCGACATCCATTACCCACAGCCCTCATAAGGTGCTTTAAATAAGCATAAATCCGATAATATGTATATGTCTTCGAGAGCATTGTTTTCTTAAATATGATGTTCAGGGAAGGTCACCATTTTTAGTCACATACATATGAGTATAAAAATATCCAATAGGTCTATAAAATTAACTTTTAACAAAACCTATCACTTTCGATGACTGACAAATAGTCTGTCACAAATCAGGTACACTAAATTTATTGTTTGAATTGATATAAATCAACAAGAAAGATGATATAAAATATTTTGCAGAGATATATCAATAGTCGTAAAAAAAATTAGTATGCAACTGGTACGGAATACTCATTTCGTGCCCATCCCTAATATGAAGGGTCATCCAATAGTCGTGTCTTACTTCTAAACCGAAATAAAACAAATAGGAAAAATGTTTTTGTTTTTGTATTTATTCTTTTTTTTTCTGTAAGTACAATATATACCATTAGGTTAAAACAGGATGTCGGGTAAATGGCCACCACGGCTTCGTAAAGTAGCGCGAATACGAGATATCCAGTTTTTGATTACAATCTCATATAAAGCCAGTTAAATTTCATTCATAGTCATTCTAATGTTGTCCCTAAGATCCTTAGTTGCAGTGGTTTATTGGCTTAAACCGTAGCTTTCACGTACCCCATAAAAAAGTCGATGAGCGTTAAATCACAAGATCTTGGTGGTTACGACCGTAAATATTACGTTTGGCGAATAGAACACCCATTTTGATAAAAACTTTTAACAAGTTGTACTTGCTTTGGAATCGCGTAATTTGGTAGAACTGATGTAAACATATGCAGACTATACTATTATCACATAACTTTAAAAAATTGCATTAGCCCTTTTCTACTATCATTTGTTTTTAACCTTCACTTAGGCGCGCCAAGAATTTCACCCTAATTGGTCGCGCGTTGTATTTAATACACCAATTGAAAATTACGAGTTTTAAAGCTATTTTTTTGCAAATAGGTGCAACAAATAACGCGTGTAATACCAACTATTTTTTTATTAAAAATTGACCGTAAATTAATATTTCTAGTTTATAAAAGCAAATTTTTTCTTTAAAATAAAAACAAATAAATATAATTTGGTAGAAAACGTGGGTCAACTTTTTGAGAATTTTTACTGGTCTTTGGTCCCTGGAAGGCATGGTTAAATATGTATTTGTATACATTTTAAATAACTACTTTAATCTTATAGACGAAAGTAAAAAAAAGTAAAATACTGTGTCAAATAATAGGTACTTACATTAATATCAGTCGCGCGGTGTATATTAAGCACCGTTGTGTTTTAAAGTATTTGGTACTAATGTAGGCTATTTATGCCACTGTGACTCTAAATTTTCGTAATTATTTGTGGTATTCATTCACCTAACCTAACTATGTGAACAAAAGTATAATTTTACGAACTTTAATCAATTATATATGCTGAAGGTTCCTGAATCCATTTTAAGAAAACTAATATAAAATATCTTAAATAGTGCCACTAATGTAACAAAAATAAAAAATAAAGTATATTTTCCATAGAAACCTTTGTTTGTTTTGTGGTTTGGATTCCATACAAAGCCTTAGAAATATTGCTCTAGAGTCAGCCTATATGGCAGTGTGAAAAAGCGCATAAGAAAGAAATATGACAAGAGTGTAATCTATTACTTTTGGTCCTGCTGACCAGTAAAATTATGCAGAACTAAAGTTTATTGTTTTTTAAGCATGCGATTGTTTGCACAGTTAAGCGGCAAGACTGCCTCTAATAGGTATGTTCTTGAGGGTTAGAAAAATGTCAAATTGTGTGACGACACACTAAATGCGCGAATTGTCACAATTAAATACTATTTTCAAATAAGACCGCCACAGTACATCAACGGCATCCTTCCGGTAAGATACATAAATTTGTAGTAGAAAAAATAGTTTTTTAAAGCAAATGGTAATGTCTTTTTTAAGATTGGTGTACAAAATACACCTCGCGACTAAAAAATTCGATTAAAATAACATTATTAACACCGTTTCCTCAAAAACTAATTAAAGTGTGCTTGTAGAATTAATAAAAAATATATGGAGGGGATTGTAAGAAAATAACTGACTTGCTAGTAATTTCGTAGGCACCCGGTAGACAACTTTTAAATGTATTTCGCTAAGAAGTAGGTTATGAAAATATTTTAAAAATTCAGTCCGCCCATGCATGGGTGAAAAAGTAAGCACAACTCGCCAACCAGAGACTACTTATTTAAGAGCTTAATGCGATACTTTCAGATTCGTCGGGGTACGTGAAACACATCCAACACTTCAACGGGGCGAGTGATGTACACTTTTATCTACGTCGAGGAAATTGGATGATACACATTCGTATTCGCGCTAAGATACGAGGTGTTTTATTGGTAAAATAAACTTGCGACGACGTAGGTTTCGTTTGTGGTAATGGAGATAACACATTTACGAAATTATTTTTGTTTTGAAGAATTTTATGAAAATTTAATGGTACTTTATAGCGCATGTTACAGTTTTATGTTCTTTGTTTTATGTTAATAAAACATCATGGCTTTATGTCTTTCTAAACAATAAATTGTTTTGATACATACGTTACGTTTGTGTTTCTTTTGTCACTTCTATAACTTGTTTATTTTTTATCATATCAAAATAACATTTGGTATATGGTATGTCACATTGATGTGCATTGTTTCACGTCTTAAATTGTTTTTTTTTAATCTCGTCTAGTTTAGGTCACTGATCTCGATGGATTGCCAATGTTATTACCTTCGGGAAACAAAAGTTACATTTTATGGGCGAAAAAACCGGTTTATGCGCAAGCAAGTTGAGGGTAAACGCACCTGGCGCCAAACAGACTATCCGCATTATCGAAAATAATTTGTCGACGGCGTCCTGGTTTTCTGTTCGAAGTACGGTAGCTAATAAGCGTCACGGTCAGACCGCGGACGGAGGGTACGGGGTGCCGGTGTTTGTATTTTGCCACGGCTTTTAAGTGCGCATGTTCGTCCACCCATCCATTTGTTTACTGCGCGAGGTCGTAAAAATCCGAAAAATGCTTCTTGCCACTGTGGATCTAAATGTAGGTTATCTATGGTTTAGGTCGATAACACCTTAAATTTTTTTATAATTTGTACTTATAAATAAAATACACGGTATATTTTTCTTCCCTTTAAGAAAGTAAATGGTAGATTTTTTTACTTTTTCGGTATTTTTGAAGAAATTTAAGATAGCCAATTAATGTATTTTGGCTCGAAAAATTTAAAAATTGTAACTAGAAAACAATCGCATGAAAAAAAAGAGACTTGCGCCATAAATGTTGCGTTTTTAAATAGTACACTCTATTTGTAATTTAATTTTTGTATTTTATGGTCATTTCTAAGTGTTTTTAAATAAGGGTAGGTACTATAAGTCTATCTATCAATTGTTTTTATGTTATTGACGCTTAAAAGATAACATTTTCGGCTTATATTATTTAAATAAATAAAGCAATATATTAGGGAGCCCACGATGCTAGATGGGGACATAAGAAGAAAAAAATGTTATATAGTGTATACCTTTTCACTGGTGAGGGAAGCGGCTATAGCTTTTTAAATATGTCAAAAAATACTAATATTATGTCGGCTTGTGAGAATCGTTCAGATCGTATCGTGTTATATATTTTTCGTTATTCTTGAAATATTTGCATCAAAATATTAAAAATAACCACGCTCGAGAATGTCAAAATGACGTTTTTTTACCACTTTAAAGCCCTCCGCTTTCTTTACGTCACTCAAAAATTGTAAAACTATAGAATATAAACTGTTTAGCATGTAATTAACTTACCCTATCTTAATTTGATGCGCTTGAAAATTTCTGATGGATATATTTTTGTTTTTATGATCGGCCCTGTATACGGTGCTCATATTTGGTGGAGGAACTTTACCGGGTAAAAGGTATCCTCTAGTATATTAATCTGTCGCGCTGTAGTTAATGTCGAAATCCTCTATTGGGCTTCCCTACCATAAGAAAAAAAATTAAATGTTAATTTATATGTATTACAACTTCTGACGACTTTATTTAAAAATTCTTTCTAATACCTATTTGCGTAGAATATTATACCTGAACATAATTCTAGTAAACTAATCTAATCTTACATCATAAATACTACAACCCAACCATTCATGCCAGTTTTAATTACCCTTTCATTAATATTAATTAAAACTGCCCCACATAATTTCAGTCTTTCCCGTGATATGCATGTGAAATTAGGTTAACCGACATTTCCATTAGAGTGCCGTTATGGTCAATTGCGCATTTGAAATTCATAAGTAGTGGTTATGCCCTTTAATGCATTCTGGGTTAGGCTTAGAAAATTTAAAAATATAGCGGGTATCAAGTTATAAATTTACACCCCCTAACTTTCTTATCTTTCATCGTACAAAATATTTAAAAATGTTAGTTTGTTGGACTAATTCTGTTATTTTCGAATTAGTAATTAGACTTTTTATCACCTAAGGTATACGACAAAAAGTATGATTTTTTAAAACGGACACTGTATATAATTTTACCATTAAAAAAATCTTTTAAAAACCTTCCAAAAAATACCACATTTCATTTACCTATCTTAATTAGTTTTTGAAATATGGCCATGTAAATCTGATCAATCATTTTTAATTCCAAAAGAAATGTAATAAACTTACAACCCCATATTATTATTTTTTTAACGTATAAAAAAATAAAGGCACCATTTTGTTAGGATATTTCTATAGTAGCTGTTTCTTTAAACGATATACAGGGTGCGACAAAAGTATGTTTTTTTAATGTAACACCCTGTATATTGAATCGCCATTTAAAAGATAATTTAAAAAGCGTTACAAATTAACCATATTTTATGGGTCATACTTTTTCCAACCTTGTATATTTTGGGATATATTAAAAATGTAATAAAGGTTTTAAAACTACAGAGTTAACCCAACAAACTGATATAATTATTTATTATGTACAATAAAAAAAAAGGTAAGGTGGGTGTAAATTTATAACTTGACACCCGGTACATATATTATGGACAAAGATTTTTTAAAATAAATTATTATCAGCCATACGACAAAAAAATAATTCCTTACTGTAGCAATAATAAACAAAATATGAATTTGTTTTAGGACAGTTAAGGAAAGTAGAGTAAGTCCGGAATGCCTCGCTTACCTAAGCTAATTTTATTATTGTGAAGTGTAGGTAACACATAGATCTCCATGAAAAACGACGTTGATTACTTAAATCTGTTGGTTATATTAAGATTTGTTTAATTCTTAGATAATCATAGGTTTTTAATTACAAAACTTTACGTTTTAAATACCCTACCAATGGGCGGACATGCTCGATAGGTCGGATAATGGCACCCGCCTAAGTTGGACCAGGCCGCCTACCAATTAAGATATGTTTTACCCATAGATAACCTACATTTAGATCCGCAGTGGCAAGAAGCATTTTTCGGATTTTTACGACCTCGCGCAGTGGGTGGACGAACATGCGCACTTAAAAGCCGTGGCAAAATACAAACACCGGCACCCCGTACCCTTCGTCCGCGGTCTGACCGTAACGCTCATTAGCTACCGTACTTCGAACAGAAAACCAGGACGCCGGCGCCGTCGACAAATTCTTTTCGATAATGCGGATAGTCTGTTTGGCGCCAGGTGCGTTTACCCTCAACTTGCTTGCGCACAAACCGGTTTTTTCACCCATGAAATGTAACTTTTGTTTTGCGCAGGTTATAATATTGGCAATCCATCGAGATCAGTGGTTTTACCATAAAATAAAACGTTTAAAAAAAATTAAATCAATAACTTGTTATCTTATATTTATTGTAAGTTCTAGACATTTAGATTTTTCTAAATAATAAAATTATGGGCATAAGACTAAACGATAAAAGCCAACATAAAAAGTAAAATGTTTTAAACATTTTTATAAAAAAATAATATAGGTAAATTGTACTGTTGTATTTACTAAAAAAAAATCAATATTTGCTCAGCCTAATGGCAAGTATATGGTTTGGTGCCACATTGGTCAGAGCAATTATCACTGGGCGGTCTTACCCGATAACGCATTTTTTTCCTTAAAATTGCAATTTTTCTAAAAACCTTAAAACACTTTATATTTTAATTATATGCATAATACAATACAATCAGTAATCTACATTTTAATAATATATTAATAATGCAAAATTAATACTGATGTATCGTAGAAACGTTTAAATTTTTGCAGAATAAAATATTTATCAACTTGCATTCAAACCATTTTTCGATGACTAAAGGATTAAATGCGGTTTCGCAAAGCGCAAATCAGTTAGGTCAGCATTTTAAGTGATAGATATCGAATCGATTAGAGGTTGCATTTAGTAATTATAAAGGTTGACGGAGTTACCCGCTGGGCAGAGTTTCCCGGACCTCCCGTGTTTCTTTTTTTATATTTCGTCTACCTCACAAGAAGTTATCAAAGCGGCTGTACCGGGTCCATGGTAAATAACACAGGAACTAGGATATCCCTATAGAACATATATTATTCTACGATAATAATCAAGTTTTTTTAAGGGATAAAGTTAACCCTAAAAATAGTATTGTGTCACGACTTCTTAACTAACTTTGTGCTTATTTTAAAAAATGACAACGGTAATACATATAAAGCAAAACTTCTTTTAAATAACTTAACAATAACCTAATTTTTTCGTTAATATAATTCAAACGATTTGTCTACAATCCATTATGTTCAAAATACATTAAAAAAAGCCCTAACGATAAGATTACAAAAGACGTATTTAAAAGCAAAATATTGTAAAGAACAAACTTAATTTTAATATGAGCTAAAAAGTAAAAGATAAACGCCACCATTTTATGTATAGCCTGTACCTTCCCTTTGTCAAAATTTAATTAAGCTGCTGTTAAACAGAATTGTTAGAAAGGGTAAATGCCTAAATTTAATTTAAAATAATGAAAAATATTTTTAATGGATCGTTTCTTTAACGTTGTTCAAATACAAATAAGTTGTTCCCTACATAGCGTTCGAAGAAAATTGACCTGGATACGGAAAAGAAAACACGTGTACCTATAATTTTTTTTCAAAAATGCCTTTGTTTAAAAGATATTGGCTTTCAAAGAACTGAGTTAAAAAGAATTAATATTGGGCCATTAGATATATTTAATTTAATCGGGATGATTTACCATGGCCTATTAAAGAATACTACTTTCTTGGACTTCCACTGTCTTTATTTTAACTGATACACGACGTTTCGGATGGTTACTATCTCTAACCGTTATCAAGTAATAACTTACTAACTACGACTTATGTACATACTATGCGTTGTTCACCGAATAGTATTTAATAACCGATCTTGACCGATTTTTCACGGCTTAGCAACGGATGCTAGATATTTGGTCTGTCGATACTAGGCTTGCTAAACACATTTTTGTTGTTTAAAATCACAGCAGCTACTTTAAATTTGTTCTTTTTCAGTTTTCTTCTTTATGAATAATTTTGGCCTCCGACCCCTGTATATGGTAATGTTTTGACCACGCACGTTCGGCTATTCTCGATCGCGACGTTTCACCTTATTCCGTATATTTTTTATGTTTATTAATTTTAATTTTTAATGTTCTTCTTTTTGCTTCCCCCAAGTATACTTCACCACATTCACAAAAAATCTGGTAAATATAGATGTGTTGTTGTCCGGTATCGTCTATGTAAGAATGCTCCCAAAGTGGTTTTGGATTTAACTGCTGTTTTAATGTTGCACTTGTTAGCAATCCTGCGGATCTTTTCTGTAACTTATGAAATAGTCATGAATGTTTGGTCTTGTTGAGTCTTGTTCCGATCGGTGGTTGTTGTCTGGTTTTCATATTTGTTTACTGTTACTTCTATTATTTTTTCATTGTATCAATTTTGTTAGGGATCCTTGGCAGATTTTTTATTAGCGCATAGGGTTACGACGCGGTTGTATAATGTTCCTATGATCCCTTGTTTAGTTCCATTCGAGTGATTTGAGTTTTAGTATAGGTATTGTCCAGTATGAGTCGGTTTTCTATATACGTTTGTATTTGTTCATTATGTCTTAAAACTAAAACGTCCAGGAAAGGTGGAACTGAGTTTGAACAACAGGACTCGGGTTTTACCTTTAAAATAAAAAGCAATGGAAAAAATGTAGATACGCACTGAATTCTGCGAAAATCCCACCCAAAAACACCCTTCTTATTCAAATTTTCTCTAATGACAATCGGGTTATAAGTGTCTGGCCAAATTGAAAAATTTTTAAAAACAGTTTGCGTCTTAAGACCATCAAATTACCCATGGTTTACTTTTGCCACTAAATTTGTCTCAAAAATCAAAATCAAGATTGTTCAATCTGATCTGTCTCTTGTATTTTTGCTCTACCTTGCAATGTAAACGAAAAGGCACCTAAAGTAGTATACCTAAAAATATCTGCGAATTTTAATTTTATTAGATAAATTTGTAATAAAATTGTATTGTGGTCAAATTCTGCACAGAACTAAATAAAAAAATACAGAATTTAATGGATAAACTAGTGTTACTGTTCTATTAACACAACTGTAAAGAATTTGTTTTATAAAAATTCAAATTTTTTAAAGTATAAATTTAAATTATTTAGAGTCAAAAACTGAAGGTTCTCTTTGCTTACGAGTTTATTGTTTTTGGCATAACAAAAATATATTTTAAGTTTAAACAAATAAGGGTAACAAAACACATATTTAAAAGAAAATTGCAGGGAAAAGCGTTAATTTAAATACCTAACGAAAGATAAAGGTTACCATTTTAAATATAGCCTGTAGCTCCCTGTTGTGAGAAGTTAATTAAGCTGTTTAAATTATCTGTCTTCATTATAGCTTGTTTCTTTGTAAAACAAAATTGTGTTAAAGGGTTAAGTTAAAATTTTTGTATGAAATTCTAGCAGCTTCTTTTAATTAAGTAAAAATTTGTTTATTTTATATTTATATTTTATAAAAAGTTGTTATTGTAAATTTTTAATTAGCATGACCAATTTATAATATAGGTGCATATTTTTCACCCCACTTCACCTTCACCATTCAGTGCATTTTCATGAAAATAATTACTTATAATTAATGTAAATCTAAAAACTCTATAATTAAAAAAAAAATCCTAAACACTTTTTGGAGGCACATTTTTCTGTCAAAATTTATGTTTGTGTTGTTATTCTCGGTTGTACCCTCCACCACCAACACAAACGTCAACAAATTTTAATGAAAAGAGGACAAGTAATAGTTTTAGGTTTTAAAATTGATTCAGTAGTTTTCAAGAAAATTTACCCTTAATTTTTAATGTTCCTAAACAGTGAGCTTAACACTGGAACTTTTATATTCTTTATAAATATCGAAATAAAACTTGACGAGTGAGTATATTTCATGAACGTGCAATGTTTCCGGACAAATTTGGTTGTTCTATATCATTTCCGGCTTAGCAGTTATTTTAAATAAGGCTCCCGGTATATTTTTACACATTTAAATAGAAAATGACGTTTTAAGTATAATGACACTGATTTTGCTACCTTTGACATCTACACATGTCTAAATATTTTGAGTTTTTATTTCCATTATCTGTAATTCCATAAATACAATAAAACAATAAATTTAAATCCAAGTATTCAAAGGAAAATAGACACTCTTAATCTATTTTATCGTGATAAGTTTCGCAGAGCAAAGACACTTTTAATCGTTGTGGGCGTCACATTTGAAAATAACTTTAACTGGCATAAACACATTGTATCCACAACCACGGCAGTTTCAAAAAAGCTTGAATTTCTCATTTGAGCCAAAAAATATTTTTCTTTTCTAATTTATACGTATTCACTTAGCATGTCACAAATTCGACCCCCTCTGGAATATTGTTTTTATATCTGGGGCATGGCGTCCCCCATAACCCTAAGCATTCTTGATTCCATTAAAAAAGAGCTGTTCGCCTCATTAATGATCATTCACTTACGGAAAGGCTTCCTTCTCTCGAATATCGTCGGGCTGTGGTGAGATTCATCGCTTTTTTACAGTATTTCCCTGGCTTCCGCTCTAAACAATTTTTCCGTATAATTCCTTCACTTACGGTTTCCAACAGAGAAACTTGTGGTATCGCACGAATGCATCCTTATATGATTTAACTGGACAGGACCCGAACTTTATACTTTGTGTCTTTCTTTTATCCCTAGAGTTTCTAGAATATGAAACCTGCGCCCGCTGAGGTCTTTCCTTCTCCCCAAATCTTTAAGTATTTAAGCTCTGTGTCAACAAACTCCCTCTTACCTCGCCTAAGACACCCACGGTACGTTAGTATTTTGGCTTTTAGTGTTGGTAGATTGTCTAAAAAAATAATAATAATTAATTGCTACTAGACTATCTAATTAAAAGTTTATATTTTTGGTTGATATTTTAGACTATATAAATATGTTATTGATAAAAAAATATTAGTAAATTTTATTTCTTATTTTAAACTTTGATGATTTTTTAAATAAAAAAATAATTACTTTAAAATCTCTTAAATTGAGTGAGCGTTTTTCAAATTTTTTATGTAATAAATGGGAAATGGTTGAAAAATAAACAAAGTTTTCCTTCTGTGTATTCCCCGAAGGATCAAACATTTTGTGGCGGTAAACATCATTAATAAAAGCAATTTTCTTCGTAGATTTCCCCAGATTTTATTTAAATTGCCCAAAGGAAGTACGAAAAAAGGTCAAAACGACTTTGCCAAAGTTTTGCACGAAGGAACTTTTAAATTCAATATTCATGATACGACTTGAGAAAAAGGGTTGCTGCTGATTTATTTGCTTTCCGGGCAAATTCTGTCAAATCATGTATTATAAAAATTACAATAATTTTGACCCTAAAAGGAAAGGAATCAATCAGGAAAAATTCTTTTTGCTTCATTCTGTATAATTAATTATTGTAGAAACAATTTTTAAATTTTAGGGCAAATTGAAAAAGCAGTTTATTAAATAATTATTTAGGAATGCGTCTAAGTTAAGGGTGCGTTAAGAAAAAGTGCAACATTGCTAAAAAGTTATAGTTAAATACGCAGTAATTTAAATAACAAGTGCATAAAGTAATACTTTTTATAAGGACAGCACAGGCTAGCAGGTAATTGCGGCAATCCCAGTACGAGGTGTTTAGAGATAAGGTGGCCTAACTTTTCATTTGACAGCCGATAAATGTGACGTCAAGAGTATCCTTTTTAAAAAAATGTCGGTATTTCTGTATTGTTTTGTAAAAATCGTGTTTATATTTGTAAGTAAATCGTGGATTAGAAAGACTTTAAAAATTGTATAAACTATATTTTTAATTTTAAATTGGTTAAAAATAGGACTTTCATGACATTATAATATCAGCTGTTTACTGCCATATCGAAGTTGGGTCATCTTGGGTCACCTTGGTCCCACTAGTCTCATGAGTAAAATAATACACTTCATTCATAAGTTCCATATTATACAGGATGCTTCATTAGTGCGTTGGGCTTCTATGGCGCCTAAACTATGGTGGTTAGAAATTTTGTTAAAAGTCCTATATAAAGTGAAGGTAAAACTTTATTTAAAAAAACATTGTTTATATATAGGGTACTCAAATTTGCCCGTGCACAATTCGATATATATATAGATATATATATATATATATATATATATATATATATATATTTGAAAAAGCTCACTACGCTGGGCGAAACGTCAGATGTTAGCTTTGTAATGAAGTAGTTTTAATTATTAACAAAAAAACTATACCCAAGAAAATAAATAAATAATTATTGGTTTATGGTTTAAGAAAGATAAATAAATTAAATATTTATATATATATATATATATATATATATATATATATATATATATATATATATATATATATATATATATATATAAATATAAATACGATATTACGAATTTTAGAAAATAACATTTTCTTAATAAAATATTAAAAATCATAAATGCAGAGAAAACTCCTCCAAGTCAATAAAAAAAAAGGTACTGTATTTAAGAAAGATAATTTAATTGTAGAGGGCCAAAAAATACCTTATTATAAGTTTAGGTTAATTTCAACATACAAGGTGCTCAAAAATATCCTTATATTATTCAAAAGTTTAAACGGTTTTTTCTTGTTTTTTTTTTCAATTTATATCATTATTTAGGTTAATAGAGCTTTGGTAAATAAACAATTTTTATAGTAGACTCTTTTATTTTTAAGTTACTTTGACGTATAAAGACGGTAAAAAGAATAACAAAATAACGAATATTTTTGAAAATAATAGGAAAATAATATTTTTTAAAGATTTTTAAGCGGCAAATTTTATATTTTACAAGTGCATTTATTATCTTTCGTCACTATATTTCAAATGCCTTCCTTATAACACAATTATCTTCTAAATATGTTTATGAGAAAGTGTATCATATGAAAAGAAAAACAAAATTGTTGAATAGACGCACCTGAAGATTTCTCGACTATAGGCCTGTTACAAAAAAGCATTTAAAATACAGTGACAAAAGACTCTACACACCTTAAAGTGGTAATATTTTTCCATAATTTTTAAATTAATCGTAGTTGTAAGCACGTTTTTATTTAAAAATGATTTTAAGAATAATTTTTTTAATATGATAAAATAACTCAAAAATAAAGCCGGATAAAGACTTTAAGTTTATTATAAAAATTGTTTATGTACCTAAGCTCTCTTAGACCAATTAATTATATACAGGGTGTTCAATTTGCAAAAAACCGATAGTAGTTTTAATTATTGTAAGGAAATTTTTGACCACCCTGTTCACTAAAATTTGCAATAACTTATAGTAGGCTATCTTGTGGCTTTACAATAAAATTTAATACTTTTTTGGATACAGTAACCTTTTTGACGACTTAATTGATTACGTGATCTAGTGCAAGCAACTTTTTTAATGAAAACAGGGATCATGTAACACTTGTTTTAAAAGCCCTTTGATTCTCTACTCAGCGCTACTTTGTTTTTGAAAATCGACCCAGTCGTTCCAAACTTACAAACCAAATATCAAACGGTTCTAAGTCTGGAACGACTGGGCCAATTTTTAAAAACAAGGTAACGGGGATTTAAAAGCCCTTGAAAACTAGGCTATATATATTTTGAATTTTTAGGTCATCAAAAATCCGTTTAATTTTTAATTTTAAATAAATTTTATATAATTTATTTGTTAAAGTAGAAGTTTGTTTTAAAAACCTAAACCAATCCGCACTAAAATTTTATAGCCTAATAGATTCGAAAACAACTGACTCTTTCTATAATAAAACTTATTTTACTTCTTCTATGCTTATTAAGTGTTGGCGTTTATCCAAGTGTTAATTTACCGAAATAGATAATAAAAAATGTCTTCCGCTCGACTATTTTGTAGACCAGAATAGTATTTTCAAAGGTATATAAAATTAAAAATAGAAGTTGTTTCTTATACAGGGTGTTTTCTAACTACGGTACGAAACTTAAGGCGGTGATTTCTAATGTCTTTTTATGAAAAAAGTACCACTTAATATATGTCTGGACTAGCTTCATTTTTGAGAAACAGATAGTAAAAATGTTTAAAAAACTTTTTTTTTTTAATACGTTTAATTTAATACGTTTAATTTAATAAGATAAAAGCCTTTACTAATTTAAATGAAATTTGGTACACTTGTTTTATATACTAAAGCGTATGTAAGGCTCTGCCTATATTAGGGTTATTAAGTTCGGTGGCGTATCAGTGCGTATCACAGCCAATATTAATGAGAAAAATAAGTAAGCCACTGACTTTTTATAAAGTGTTTGTGTATTGTTTTTTTATTAAGCAATTAAAATGCAACTTTTAAGTTTCCTGTTTTTTCTTGTCTATTATTGTGTTAAAAAAATAAAGCCACTCTAATTTCTTTTGAAAATTACCACTATAACATGACAGAAAAAATAAAAAAATTGCCTTAAAATGATAAGCAGTGCTATATTTTATCAAAAATTGTTATTTTATCGTTAACTTACCTTTTAGAATGACTTAAAGTGACTTAAATTTTTTCCCGAAAATGAAGCTAGATATTAAAAAGCTGCTAGGGGGTATCAAACCATGCCAGTTTTATTATTGTCTATTGATCAATAAAAAATATAATTATTATTTAACAATAAAACCACAACTATTAAGATTAGGTTAACTATTTTCGACAGTTTTTATTAGTTTTAATAAACATAGCCACCGGATGGCGGCATTACCTGATAAAATAGGTAAAAACCGCCAAAAATAACAATTTAATTTCATATACAGTGTGTCTACGTAAGCTGGCGTTCTGCATGGTCCCAAACCTAAAACGCAATCATCAGATATCAAATTGTGTCAGTCATGTACGCGGTTTGGCCAAAAATGCAATTTTGGTCAAGAGTGAAAGTACCTGTATTTTTGCTAATATCCCAAATTATTATGAAGAAAAGATGTTTAGAATTTAAAATTACGTCCAAATATGCAATTTTTGTTCATTTCCAAAAAAAAAGTTTCTTCGAAAATCGAGAAAATTTAAGTTTGTACATTAGTGCATTGTTCATTCTTTTGTTTTAATAACAATTAATTTAAATAGTTTATTTAAAACTATTCTTTGACCTTTATAACCATGAAATATAGTGCAATAATGTAATGTATTTTTTAGAAATGAAAAAATTGCACATTTAAAAGTTATTTTAAATTCCAAACATTTTTTGTTTATAACAATTTTCAATATTAGCAAAAATACAGGTACTTTACTTTTAAGCAAAAATAAATTTTTGGCTAAACCTCGTATATGGCTGACACAATTTTATATCTGATGATTGCATTTTAGGTTTTGGACCATGCATAACTTTTTATAAAGAATAACTTTTTTCGTAAAATTAATAATAAAAAAGTTTCCCATATGCTGCCAACTTAAGTAGACCCACTGTACGTAAATGGATAAAACCGCCGGACGGCGGTTTTCTTGTTATAATTTTTGCATTTTTCCTTAGCTTCACCCCAGAAAAATAGTTGAAAAACTAAACGCTTTAATTAGTATTTTCTTCGAGAATGTTATTAAATTTTATTAAGAAATCCCAAACTTTAGAAAATTATATGAAATTTTATTAAATTCAGAAAAAATACAGTTGAAGGTTTAACATTTAAAACATAGATTTTTTTGTAAGGGCTAACCAACACTTCGATATATTTTACAGATTTCAAAATAAACCAACCAATATTACCAAAGTCTTTGGCGCTACTATAATATACTAGTTGGCCGTTAAATATATTTTTTTCTTTCTGTTTAATCATAATAAAAGATAGCTTATAACACTCTTAAATAGTGTAGCTTTCTAATTGTAAAATAATTTTCATGATCGGTTCAGTATTTCCAAATATTAGCGGCTACAAACAAACAAAGCTTACAAACTTTACCATCTTTATAATTTTAGGATAAAGAAATTAAGAAATGTTAGTTGCGTGAATCTCTTTTGGTTGAAAACTATTTATTAATACATATAATATAGAAATAAAATATACATTAATTATTTAATTACAAACATTAATTTACCTGTTTTATTGAATACTTTTATAAATTAACAATAATTAATAATACAGGATAAAATATAAAAGCAGTTTTCCCACCGCGAGTATCATTATTCACTGGTTTCAAAGGGTAAGTTAAGTGCAACACTATGTTCAGTAAAAGGGACACAAAAATCATCTTTCATTAATTATTTACGAAAAGTCATTATCATTAATAACTGGAAAAAGCAATGACATGCTGACATGGAAGTTGTTACCTTTCATTGCTACTTTATTTATATTTAATCCACTTACGTAAAATTGATTCGTAAAAATGGTAGATTAAATGGCTAGATATAAAGTTATCGATTTAAATATGGGTTGTCCACTTATCTATTCTTCTATACTAATAATATAGAAAGGTTAAGTTTGTAACTTTTTTGTTTGTTTGTAGTTGCTATCTTCGAAAATACTGAACCGATTATAAAAATTCTTTCACAATCAGAAATCTACACCATTCAGGAGTGTTATAGGATATACTTTATTATAATTAAACAAATTGTTCAGATATTAAGGCCCAACGAAGTGGGCACGGGTCTGACTATCTTGGATAAACTATAACTTTGTAAGGGCTAATCTTCAAAAATACTAAACCGATCATAAAACTCTTTCACAATTAGAAAGCTACACTATGTAGGAGTGCTGTATATTTTTATAATGAATAAACAAATATTTTAGAGAATAATCATGACATAATGTATACAATTTTTGAATAATAATATAAAGAGTAAAAATTGTTTGTTTGTAAGGGCTACTTTTAAAAAAACTAAGCTGATCATAAAAATTTTCTCACAATCAGAAAGCTATACAATTCAGGAATGCTATTGGTTTATAATATCTTAGTACGATTAAACAGAAAGTTCAGAGAAAAATATAATTAACGCCAAATGAAAAGGTGACGGGTCGGGTGGTGTATGATATACAGAGTGACTACAGATTTCTTAGGCCAAAATATTGGAATTTAACTAAAAATCCATTAGTCCAGGATCCCCGTGATAGCAGACGTAATTTTGTAAAAGCTGAAAGTGTGTTAGCGCCCTCTCTCAACATAGGTAGAAACAATGGTAGACTAGGAGGTTTTACCCATAGTGGCTTCGGCAGGTACCAGGTATCAAAGGTTAATTAACTAAACTTTTGTCATTTTGTAAAAACTGCACTTACAAACTTTCAGCATTTACAAAATAACGAAGGTCTGCTGCTCACAGGCTTTTCTCTTAATGTTTAAAAGTTATTAATAAAGAAGACCATAAGTAGTAAAAAATAATATTTATAATTTATTTTAATAATTTTTATTTAATTTTGAATATTGTTGTATAACTTAGTAATTACTGATTTTTTGATGAAAAATTATAATCCGATATTAGTTTTTATATAATAACTAGCGGGCGACATCTATACTAGATACTTTAAATTAATCTAAAAGATCGCTTTTTTATACTTCCTTTGTTGTTTGCTCTGAGTAAAACAGTAAATTCTCTTATCTAATTTTAACAAAAAAATTATAAATTCTAAGAATCGCTTGGAGCAAGAAAGATAAAAAGATATTTGCTTTTACAAAAAATATCGGTTTCTTTAATTGGAAACCAGAACCTTTCTGAAGCCACCCTGTACAACTGAATCCATAAAATATTGCACATTTTCATAATATACCTACGTACCACATTTTATTTTGATATTCTAAAAAATTTAAAAGTTACAGGGGCTAAAGTATTTAAAGTACATTTTCTCGGAAACTACTAAACCGATTTTGAAATAATAAAGTTTGTTGAAGATAAAATTTAAACTTCTTTAAGATGAGATAACACTTGACACCCTTTTCCTTTTAAATGTTTTGACGTTGGAGTTAGTGGGGGCTTGGTGGCGGGAGAGGATAACCCTGGAAAAATATACTTTGACGCAAAATGTTTCCCTAAAAATAAAACTTAAAGTGATTCAGGATTTTCTTCAAATGTACAAATAACGTTATTATAATGGGTGCCTCGTTTTTATTGAATGCACTGTATATTTTTAGGCAGCTTTAATGAAGGTTGCTCTAGATTCAAATCTCGTACAAATAAATCCAAAAAAGCTGTATTATATAATTATATTTATTCTATTTTTTAAATAGAACATCCGTTTATGAGGTGAGTAAGAGAGGAAGACATTTTCTTTATCTTAAAATTTAAGCAAGTACTGCCAAACCCACTCGTTTATTTCAAAGCATAATATTAAAAATGAAGCGGAAGAAGAAGTTTAAATATAGAGCCGTACTAATTTTAAATTGCTTTCCTCCTAAAAATAAAATTTAGTGTCAGTCAGTCACCAATATCATTGACTTATTGTTTAGATGTGAATTTGTATCCCGGTAGTTCACTTAATATTTGTTATTTGAACTCTAAAAATAATAGTTTTGCAGTTAATAGAAAGTGCAATAGACGTTTTAATAAAAATTGTGCCACTAAATATTAGTTTTAGTTTGTGAGTTTAATTGCATATCAAATACAATATTGAAATAATTACAATGGAAATTCAAAGTTACCTAAAAACGGTAAAGTTGGATAGTTATTTTAAGAGTGGTTAATAACATAAAATCTGGTTTACACATTATCAAATAAAAATAAAAATGATAATAATAATATATTAAATATAAAACAATACCAAAACTAAAAATTTAAAAAGGGTTATGCCTATCATCTATAGCTAATAAACTAAAAGTAATAATAATTTTTTTTCGAATTTTACATTAACCAAATCATTAATTACTAATTTAACGATAATTTACCTAACCAGAATATAAAAAATATATAAAGGGTGCTTGTCTAAATTTAGGACCCCCTCCCAACTTTTAAATTGTTTGATATTTGTGCATGAAGATTTAAGGAATTTAGTAAGACGACATAAACCAAAGTTAAGGCAAGAAATGGCAAACTGAGAGTTATGCGCCATTGTGAAAAAAAATTAAATGGAAAGGGGGATCCTGCGGCGCATAAGCTCCTGACCAGTACTTTATAACACAAAATATAAAGTCAATACCTTTACCTACTACAAAGTGGCGGCACTTTGAAAATTACTTAAATACCTAATTTCGATGGCCATATTTCCATAAACTAATAAAGTTAGGTATACCTAATGTGGTATTTTTCTTTTAGATATATTTTTTATAGTGATATAATAACAGGGTGCGTCATTAAAAATAATTATACTTTTTTCCTACCCTGTATATTATCGCTAATATCACAATTAAAAAAACTTAAAACTCTTAAAAGAAAAGAAAAATAACACAATAAGTGTATATACCTTTATTGGTTTCGATAATATAGCACTCAAAAGAAGTTTTCACGTAATTTTTAAAGTACCGCCATTTTGTAATACGTAAAGTGTTTACTTTATATTCTGGGATTATAAAGTACCCGTCAGGAGCTTAAAAATGATGTGGCCCAAGACCCCTTTCAATTAATTTTTTTTTCAAAATGGCGCCCATTTTTTTTGCCTAAAATTTGGTTTATGTTGTCTTACTAAAGTTTTAAAATTTTTAAAAAACACACCAAAAAGATTAAAAGTTAAAAGGGGGTGTCCTAAATTCAGACAAGCACTGTTTATTAATTAAATCGCCTAAGGTTTAAAAATATGTTTTTTTTACATATTTCGGGTTTACACTTATTTAAGTAAATTCTTTGAAAATTTGAAATTAGTCCGTTAAATAAGTCCGAAGATATGCGCGTATTTGTCAAAATCTTAAAGTAAGCGTTTACTAGAGACAGATGGACGGGCGGAATATTTTTTCACTCATAAACCCTCTGTAAGCCTAGTTCATATGCTTGCGAATTACGAAAGATGTTCTGATTGGTCAATTTTTAACGACTTTCGAATGTTTCATTATAAATTGACCAATCTTTACAGGTTGCGCAATTCGCAAATCGCATTTTGCAATTGTATAAACTAAGCTGTAGTTTTTAATGAACGCATTCTGACTTGTTTACAAGCCAGGCGAAGCCCGAGCGGGCCGGCCCGTCCGCCCGTCCGTCTCTAGTGGACGCCTACCTTTACACTAAGTGTATCGGTTTCTTAAAGATTATAACGCGTTTTTTGAGAAACGGTGCTTTTAAAGTCGATAAGCAAAATTTCTTCCAAATGGCTAGACCAATCGAAGCATTTTTAACACAATCTTCTTAAATCCTTCGCTCAGGTAATAATCAAAACATTAAGGTTTTTTTGGGCTCTAGCAGCTGCTTTTTTATGGGGCAAGCTGATATAGCTCTTTATTCCAAACATTTTTTTATGTAAATTGCATGAATATGATCTTTTCTTGGATTTTCTTTAATCACTGTAAAGTGTACATTTTCTTGAAAACACTATATTTTTGAAAAACCGCCATTTTGTCAACAATTAAAGTTTTGACTAGTTCTTCAATCATTATCTATATTTTCTATACTAAAATTAATTTTTTAAAGTTTTTGGCTCACCGCTAAACACCTTTTTAGGTCTTTCAGGAGATCAGCAGAAACACGAAAACTCAATATTTTAGAAAGTAAACCACGGAATCTTAACAGACATTAAATTTCTATATTTACAAGTTTTTCGTGTATTTTTGTGATAAAATGTCTCTTCATAAAAAAATTACAAAAACGCATTTTTTATTACAAGTTGATATAACTCCTTAAAGAGAACTTCTTAGTTGTTACCCTGTTTTTACCCAATTAATTTTTCAAGCGAAGTTTTACCCATGTGTTTGTAAAAATGGTAGTACGCCATTGTCTTTTTAATAAAACAAATAATATTTAATGATTTTTATATACTTCTAAACACAATATATTTCTAATATTTTGTCGGATGCATTGTTTATTGTATTCATCCTTGTAATAAGTATCTTAACAGTAAGATGTTTCGTTAAAAGCTCTTTTTCACAAATTACTTATTCAAATTCAGTGTGGATCATAACAATGAAAACCTACTACTTTACAAAATTATTGCAACTTAATAATATTTCTAATTTTTATAAAAACAAATTAGCCGATTTTTTCTTAAAATTGCGTTTTTTACTTAAAATTTAAAAAAGCAGTTTTAACGTCACTTGCTGACAATAATCGTCTTAAAATTATTTTAATTAGATCTAGCACCGAGATAGGTATACCTGCAATTCACCTCTTTACCGAGACGCTGTGGACGTAATGGTTGCCATTGCTGTATTTTTTTAAAGTTTATTAAGAAAAATTGCACACAATTTTCTTCTTATGCAATTTTTTAATGCACCATTAAGTTTATTAATTAAATTTTAACCATGTAGACAGAAAAATAATTATATGTACCTCTTTGAGCGTAAATTAACCATAACTCTTTCTTAATATTAACTTTATGGCAATAGTTTCTATAGTACTCCTTTAAAACCATATAAATTAACTGACATATATTTTAATATTACATTTTTAGTAATAAAACTTATATGCATAAATGTTTATTAACAATAATAAAGCTTGATGTTTCTTTACGTCTGAACATTGCATTTTCACATTAAAATTTTAAAGTTTACATGTCTGCTTTGAAATATATTGTTGTACCCCCATTAAAAACACATCATAAACAACTTAGTAAGAGGCAGTACTAATAAAAACTGTAAAAGCATTCGTTAAACTTAAGTATCGTTTTATTACAAAACTTTAACGAGTTTCTTTGGGTTTTTGCCTTATTTTATTTTGGGGTAAAATTTAAAACCCTTCTTTTTGTTGTTTAACAAGTAAAAAATAGTTATATTACAACTTAAAGGAAATCTAAACTTTTATATATAATATTGCCTTATATAAAATTTTAACTATAATTTATATACCTGTGCGTTTCGTTAATCCCCTCCCCCTCCTTTTATGTTTTTAAAGGACTAATTAGGAAAATTAAAACTTTACGATATGAAATTAATGCATACATACTAGATTTAAAAGTAAAATTGACAGATAAAAATATTAAAATAGCTGCTGGATGCCATTTTAAGAAAAAAATTAAATTGAAAGGGGGGTCTTGTAGCACATTATTTTAAAGCTGCTAACGAGTACTTCATAATACTACAATATAAATTTAATACTTTAACCTACTACAAAATCGCGGTACTTCAAAAATTACCTAAATACTTGATTTAAATAGCCATATTTCCGAAAGTAATAAATTTAGATGTACCTAATGTGGTATTTACTTAAGGTATTTTTTAGATGCTTAAAATGAAAATATAATATACAGGGTGCTCTATTTAAAAATATATGCTTTTGGCCTCCTGGTATTTTATTACCAGGATCACCATTAAAAAGATCTTTAAAATAGCTCTAAGTAAATGCCACATTGTTAATGTCTAACTCCATTGGTTTTGGAGATATGGTCGTTTTACTGTTACTATGCATTCTTTTTTTCTCTTAAAACCCAATATTTTTTTTTAAGATTTATACAGGGTTGATTCAAAAATTGATTACGAAACTTAAGGGGTGATTCTACTTGACAAAATAAGGGTAGAGCTTTATATACATTTTTCAAAATGTCATTCGTTTTTGAGTTGCCAGCCGTCAAAGTTCAAGTTTTTATTGTTTTTTGAATAACTTCGCTTACAGATAAACCGATTTAACTAATATTTAAAACCTAGACTAAATCGTTTATCATTCTAGTAACAATTCACATTGATTGTTTAGCCGCAAGAGGGCAATTCAAAAAACAAAAAATAAAAACTTGAACATTGACGGCTTGTAACCTCGAAAACGAATGACATTTTGAAAAAAAAAAGATATAAAGCTCTACCCTTATTTTGTCAAGTAGAATCATCCCCTTAGGTTTCGTGATCGATTTTGAATCACCCAGTATATTTATTTATAATTTAACTAACACGCAACTACCATACGTACCTGCGAACGGAATTTTATCCAAACGTTTCGGATACAGTCTTAATTTTTAAAAGCAGAATAGTTAATTTAGTTTTTGGTCCGAAAGGTCGCATAAATGCAAAGCGTAATATGTCGTTGAATTTAGAACTAAAAATATTATTTTACCAAAGGTTTAAACTAAATATTTCTGCCTTTTTAAAAAACAAAGTTGTGGCTCCAAGACGAAACATCGGATCTTTAATTAAATTACATTATTTTATAAAACGAAGAAAGTGACAATGATAATGTGACGTTTGTTTTCATCAAATCAACTAAAAAAGTATTAATTTTTTTTTCGGAATAATTCCGAGACAAAAATATGCTCAACTTCTAAACTAACCCCGTATCTCTTACCTTATTCGTGATTCTGATGTTGGCCCGTGAATTTGTAACAGCCTGTATTAATATACGCAGACTGGGGGTAAAAAGTTTAATGTTATTAAAATAAAGCAGCTTTAATATTCATAAATGCACGTAGCATGTCACTACAATAAATACCTAAATTAAAAATGGATTAAATTTATCAAGTTTACACATTTTATTGTTTTATTTACTTAATAAATTAACAAAATATATAAGTTATATATAAATTTGTATAAAACAAATTTACTGATTTTACCTATTATCTGAGGTAAACATGTTTAATAAATCAAAACCGTCCATGCCTTGTAAATATTAATTTAATATTAACACATTAAAAGATTAAAAATAAAACGAAAAAAACAATAATAATACCAACAAATAATATTAATTACCTTTACATACACCATCCAAGTAATTTTATGGGAAAAGGACCAAATACGTCGAAGTTTTCGTTAAAGTGTGCATTTTGTGACACCAATTATACTACAGGGTCCCTTAAAAGTGTAGCGATATAAAGTTTTTTTTTAAACTAGGCATTATAAATAATAAAATGCATCTAAATTTTACTGAGAAATTAAAAAACCAATAATATACCTATACATTTTTAAAAATTTTAATTTTGAAAAACATACATAGGGTGATTCACCGTCGATGGTAGGTTGAACGTTTAATGAAAAACGGAACCCAGAATTCTTCTGAAAACTTTACCATCTCACATTTTCCTTACCTGTTCTATCGATCTAAATGATTACTTTCAGCATTTTAGCGATTACCTGCTTCTTTCAAAAGTCCTAGAAACTTTATTTTTTTAAATGGAACACCACCCATATTAACAAGTTTTTATATTCGCTCTTTTATTATATATACTTTTTTCGTTAATATTGCCCTATATCTATCTATATCGGTTTTCGAGATAAAAATAATTTGTGTTAAATATGGTCCAAAACATGGTCCTAATTAAACTTAAGTAAATTAGTGCTATGTCAATTTATGAAAAGTTGGATGTTTTTATTGGAAGATTATATTTAACACCCTCAATAACTGTTTATAAGTTACTTATAAAAGTCACCAAACTGTCATGTGCTTGATATTTCTATGATTACTTAGTAAAATTAAATTCTTAAAAAATATTACACACAAAAAGCGGCATTAATAAGAAAACTTGATAATTTAGGTATAAGAACATGATATGTCATCTTAAAGCGTTCTGCTTCATCTTTTTTTATTAAGTAATATACAGGGGGTTTCGTTTGAAAAATAATCTTTGACCCCTTTAAGAATAACGGAATAATAGTAATTTTAGCACGCCCTGTATGATATGTGAGTCGATTTCTTGAGTGTAAATTACATACATCGAGCCCGTCTAAACTACCACCAAAACATCAACTTTTAGTGAATTGAGAGCACTAATTTACTTAAGTTTATTTCTTATCTTGAAACCGATAGAGATAGGTTTAGGGCGGCACATAATAAAAAGTATTATAATAAAAGGGCGAATGAATGTAAACCTTGGTATTAAAGGGGGTGTTCCATTTAAAAATAAAGTTTCTAGGACTTTTGATAGAACCGGCAACGTCGCAATGCTAAAAATATTTTAGATCGATAGACCAGGTAAGAAAAATGTAAGATGGTAAACTTTCGTATGGTGAAAATTCTTATGTTCCGTTTCCCATAAACGTCTAACCTACCATCGACCGTGAATCAAACCTCTGTATTTTTTTAAAAATATTTGCCTTATCTGAAATGTTTAGCCTCGTACAGACGTGTGTAACGCAACGTGCAACGCAACATGCAACGTAACATGCAATGCAACAAAGTGTCTTAATGTGGTTGCTGCAAACTTTCTTTGCAAATAGGCCTATTCACATTTTAAACAAAGTTGTGGACTAACCATGTTGTAAAGAATATCTTCTTTTATGTCATACATAACACTTTGTTGAACAAACGCGAAAATCCAAAATAGGTCACTGTCACTGTCACTGGTGAAAAACTCAGGTATTTGATAAAAGAAAACAGTTTTTACAAAATTTAGTTCTATTTATAACATTCAATGATTGAATAAAGTATGTTTTCTTTGCCTTTATTTTTAACTTTGTTTTTCATTAAACACAATAATATTACGAACTTATATCGAACGCCTTTGTGTTCTCGCAAAAAAATCACCTATGATCGAGGACGAACGTTCCAGCACGCATTACGCACAACCGTCAAAACGTGCGAATCTTGTTGCGTTGCATGTTGCATTGCAGGTTAAATACCCGTCTGTACGCCAGCTTTAAAGCTAAAATGAAATGTAGGATATGCAGGATGTGGTTTAAAATGTTACTAAAAATAATTTTTTTTATAAAAACATAGAAAAAATTGCTTTTTAATGTTTCAAAAATTATTAGAGCATTACTCTACAATTGTTTCGCCTTTCTAGGGCTTCATCAAGAGTACTTCGTATACTAAATTTAAAAAAGAAATATTTACAAACAGAACCATTTAACACGTTTTCCCAAAAGGTCTATAAAATATTATTAGGGGTTTTATTATGCGGCCCAGATGTGGTAATAAATTTATTTATAATTGGCATATCTGCGAAATTTATTTGATCATTGGTAGAAAGAGTTGTATTGTCTATAAGTGATTTTTAATTTCTAGTTGTTCATATAAATTTAATTTTTACCTTTGTTTTCTCTATGGAGTAGTTTAACATTATTAAGATCTATAAAGTGGTTTTGTTCTATACAATGTGTTGAAATGCCTGTGTTTTTAAACCATTTAAAATTGATGTTTTGTGTTCTTTTATTCTGTTTTTATGCTCCTTCCACTTTGACCAATATATTCCGCATTACAGTCTGCGCAATTAACTTTATAAACCCCTGACATATCTAATTTTTCTGTTTTGTCTTTATTGTTAACTAATAATCTACCTAGGTTACTCTTATTTACAGACACAGTTTTACAGCCTAACTTATCTAGCCTATTGGATACATTATTGCTGATGTTTGGTATATAATTGATAAACTTAAAATTATTGTTTTTAGGTTCTGTAATACTATAAAACTCTTTAGCAATTAACTTTTGTTTTTTCTTTGTTAACAATTTATCAATAAGTGATTCTTTATATCCGTTGTTTCTTGCTATTTGTTTAATAATGCAGAGTTCTTTGTTAAAATTTGATTGACTTAATGGGAAAGTGACAAGTCTGTGAATTAAACTATGAAAAGAAGATAATTTTATTTTCCATGATTGGTTCGATGCGTAATTTATTACCGTGTCTGTCGTCGTTGGTTTCTGTAAATATCGAATTCAATGTGGTTTGTCAATATTGTTAATATCAAAACGAGTAAATTTATTATATAAAAAGTAAACTAATTTGCGTTTACTGAATTAGGCATTTATTATATTTTTTGATTTGACATTAATCGGTAGTTTAAATAAAGACTTTTTTTTTTGCGATTTCTTGATATCACTTTTTGACCCCATGTTTATAAGGCAAACTACACTTTGATATTAACAAGAAATTATTGCTTAAAAATTTTTCGCATTTGTATCCCTAATCCAAATTTAATAAAATTGTAGCGGTATATGTAGCATAAAGGGTTAATTTAGCTTTAGCTTATTTATGTTTAATTTATTATTCTAGGTGTCTTATTTTGAATACTAGTACTTAGATTTATAACTTAAAAGTCAAAATGCTCTGTTTTCGTAGTTTGAGAATATCCAATATACAACTTTTTAACCTTATTATATTCTCCACATATGGTTTGTAACAAAACATTAATTTAAAGCTAGTCTTGGTGTAAAAAGCATTAAAGAAAAAAAATAGCTAGTTTTTAAATGAAAAAGTTTCTTTTAATAACGTTACTAACCCTTTATTGCATAATTTTGCAATCTATTCTATTTTTCATATCGTTCGTTTGAAACGAATACTCTAGCAATGGCTGTTTTTCCCCTTTAAAATAATTTGCATAGCTACATGCAAAATGTGTTTTTGTATTCCATAATAAATATACAAAATATATGTATATTAATATAGTATGTTTTTACCGAAACTTGTTTAGGGTAAATGACAAGTTTATAAATTAAATACTAAATAAACTACAACAATATTAGCTTTATTTTAAAAATAATAAAAATTATATACGTGTTTGATTATTATTAAAAAAAATACTTATAGTAAACTTTATTAATAATTAATTTATCGGCAAAACTATTAAAGTTGGTAGAATAAGATTGGACTTAAAATATTGAACATTGGGCTTAAATAAATAAATAAATGTATACAGCTTCAAATATGCTACTCGTAAATAGAAATAAGCAAAAGAGTCACAAAAACTTTTTAAAATAAGTAGATTTTTGCCTACCAATGTTATGACGCATATTTTTAGATTGGAGAGAGATACGTCACTCAGGACTATTATTATATGAAACTATCTCTTTGGAAACAAGTAACCGGTTGACTTTAAAAACCATTTTTAATATTTACAACTAAACGGTCTTAATAAATGACAAGTACGAGCCTAATCACACTTTAAACTCCTTCTTGTAACACTTTTACTTAACTTTACTCCCATCTTAGTTAAAGAAAAATTTAAATATTTGCATGACAAAATCTAATACACCTAAAGTAGTTTGCTATACTTGGCTGAACAATAAATTGGCTTTAAATATATTGATTTCCTGTTTTAATAAATACATTATTTACGTTACTAAGCTAGTTAAATATTATCACAATCAATAAATAAATGCTTAATTAAATAAAATTGTTGTATACAGGGTGTAATAAATTAAAGGAGCACCATTTGGCTCTCAGAGGTAGTAAGAGATACAGAGTTGCTTAAATTAAAGCAAAGTTGCGCATTATTATGTCTTTTCTTTTAAAAATTAAAAAATTTGCAGCTCTTCCTGAATTATGCGGAATTTTTTTCATTTTATTTGAAAAAATATTTTATAACAAAAAACACTTTATATTTGCCACTTCTTCTACTTTACAAAAATATATCATTAAATTTAAGATTCGAAGTTTTGTCTCTGAGCCAAAGTCATCATTTTTTTAATTTACGTAGTATTTGGTTTTAAACTTAATAAAGTTGTATTTTATTTTTAATTTAACGACATATTACACTTTACATTTATGCGACAAAAATCAATCATTTACTATTTTGCCATTACATATAAGCATTCTATCTCAAAAGTTTAGAAAAAGTTTCGTTCGCAGGTAAGTACAGGGCCGTATTATCCATTAGGCTGACTAGGCTACAGCCTAGGGCGCCATGAAAAAAGTAGGCGCCAGACAGGGAAGTAATAGGCGCTAGACAGGGGAGTTTTTAAAAAGTTGAGGTTGAGTGGGCATGTTTGGTGACCAATTCTTCGGGTGGTGAAAAATAAGGCGCCTGGCACTCAAAATAGGCGATACAGAGGAAATTACCCTTTTTTGCTTTTCAAACATTTTTTGAGCTAGAAAAAAGGCGCTCCGGGAATTCTAGCCTAGGGCGCCTCAAACCGTTAATACGGCCCTGTGTAAGTATGCATCCAGGTTTTATGACAGGCTACAATTAAGTTGATCGAGGCGTTTGATTAAATAAAATGCTTAATTTTAATACGTATAGGTTAATGTCTGGTAATTACAATAATTCTAGTAGTTTATTAGTTTTATAACGAAAAATAATAATAATGAGTAGTGAAATAGAAAAATAATACTTACATAATCGTAAATATAGAGCAGACAAAGTGGCAACAATAATGGGTTATTTATTTTAAAATATCTTTTTAAATAAAGTAAGAATAAAATAAAAACTGTTTCGCAATATTTCGTTATTTTTTCTTTCAAATACTTAAATTTTAGAAACGGACTATTGCTCAGCATAAAAATATGCAGCTTTGCATCTCTTACTGTTTCCAAGATCCTAATGGTATCCCACGAATTTTTAACACCCTATATTATTTATCTTTAAATAGACTAGTAACAAATTAAAATATCATAAATAAAAATGAGTGTTTTATCATTAAACAAACAAAATAACCAATTTAGAGGTAAACTTCAATATTAGTATTTACCACATCCTTTGTTTTTATTGATATATCAGCAGGTGATAAATGATTATTAAATTAGAATGAGTCCATGAGGAATACAATGGCATTACGACCCTTTCAAATTACCCCCTATTATTTATTTTCACCATTTATCCCATTGAATCAAATATTTACCGTAGTAATAGTAATATTTCAATGTCTGATTGAATTGGCCCGGCACAATACATAGCCTTTCATTATTGTATGGCTCTCGGCCAAATTAATAGATTTATTTGAAATTCTTACTTAAGGTATTTTATCGGATTAACTGCGGTTCTACACGAAGAATGTTTTTATTTCCGCCTCTTTGACGGTATTATATAAGAATTACTTTTATGTTAACATAGTGCTAGTGCAAGTAGTCACATTTAGGTAGTTCGTTTTTAAAATACAAGTTAAAAATAAAGGTTATTACCCTATAACAACCATTTGAGGGTGCTAGATTTAAAGTGTGCAATCTCCAATTTTACCACATGTTATAAAAACTACAAAAGACGTTTAAATTAAATGTAATACATGTTTTTCTAATTTAAATATTTTGTTTTAAATGTAGTCATGGTCTTAAAAAAATTCTATGAGTATAAAAAGATATGGAGTTTGTACATCTTGAAAATTATGGCTTAAGTATTATCAACTCTTCTGTTAAAAATACAAATACATACTTTTTTTCTATACTTCTTATTCTTTATAAAACTTTAGAATGACTAAACATTTTAAGTAGAAACTTTTTACTTTATTTTATAATAACATTTAAAATCTAAAATATATTTTAATAGCACAAATACTTCTTCTGGTTAGTTAAATATTATAAGCCGAAAAAAGTGACTCTTAAAGCGTTAATAACTAAAATAAAAAACTCGTAATTAACCATATAATCAAAAAATGTTAAAATAAAAATGGGTATTTTATTTTAAAAAACGCAACATTTATGGCGTTAACCTTTTGTTTTGTATGTAATTGTGTTTTCATTACGATTTTTAAATTCTTGAAACTAAAATACATCGATTGGCTATCTTTAATATTTTAAAAAATACGAAAACAACAAAAAAATATGCCATGTTTTCTGTTCTTGCCATGATCTTGACAATCGGTAAGCTGTGCCGGTCAAATGGATCTCTCTGTGGTTAATGGTTAAAATATTGTTTAATTATTGTCGGCGGTTTTTGATAGTTTTTATTCATATTGCCCACTAAGCCAGTGCCTAAAACAAATCAAGCAAAATGAATTTCATATTTTACGCGTTTATTTCACCAAATAAGTGCGCACATTAAATATTATTTTAAAATTTTCCCTAAAAGACTATTATTTGCTCTTACCGTAAAAGACACTCAGATGTACTTGGCCGCTTAAAAGTAATAAATCAGCTGAAATGGCTCGCAGTAGATTACCCCAAACATATTATTGCGGATTTCTGTTGACCGTACAAGATTTTGCTATAAATATGGGCCGCTATAGCGACCTGACGTCCTGTCCAAATAAATTTAATATGGATTTTGTAAGGGGTTTCGGTTAATGGAATGCCTATATCATTTGTGACTCTTTTTAAATAAATACCTTACTTTAATACTTGCTAATTATGAATATACTTTTTAATGGACAAAGAAGAAAAACATTTTTAGGAATTAAAAGATAAAATGAATTAATTTGGTTTAGGCTTTTTCTACTTTCATTAGTATTTCCACAAAATCATACAAATTGCGGGTAATATAACATTTTTGAAAAACATTTTTTAAAAAATGAAAGTAGAGGTAAATGAAGAGTTATAGCATGCGTCTTATGTAATAATTTATTATTTTCTGTAGAATTCATAAAAAAACATTAAAATGGCATAATAGGATGAACAGCCATACAAAATTTGATAGGCTGGCTAATTTTGTGGGTATTAGATTAAGAAAATAAGTAAAATCTTTATAAAGAAAAAAATAAATAATATAAAGTTGGTTATAACCTTTTTCTTTTTCTTTTTCTTAAAATATATATATATATATATATATATATATATATATATATATATATATATATATATATATATATATATATATATATATATATATATATTAGTTTTTCCCATAAAAATAAAAAATTTACCATTTAAATTCTTATGCCAAATATTGTGCAGTCCACAAGAGTCTGCTATAATAGATTTATCGTAAGCTGTGGTTAGCAATTTATCCGTAAATAAAGGCCATCTCACTCAAATTTTAAAATCGTATACTTCTAAAAAAATGATAGGCTTGCTTAGTAATTTCATGAAATCTCGATTTGTTTTTAAAAGTTCTGATTATGATCAAAACTCTTTATAGAAAGAAACCCGTTTAAATTTAGTTTTTATTTAATAAGGGGGCGTTCATAAAATACGGGAAGCGTTTTTTCCATTTTTGAACGCCACCTGCCTCCTGGAGGAGATGTGGTGAGAGTTGTTTCAACCCCTCTCGTCATCCCCCAATCTTATTAAAATCTTACGTGAGACTGGACTCAAACCCGAGTTGATTTTGTCGTTAAAATATTTCTGAAGAGCAAAAAAAGGCCCAAAACGTGCTACTGCATCATAGGATGCATTTTTCCTGGAAGGACCAGCTTATGTATATCTCTTTAACTTTATCCTCTTTCTGGCGAAAGGCAAATTACGTCATTTCCCCCCCTTCCGTACGGAGAGATTGGGTAAGATTTAAGTCAACCTCTTCCATCCCTAAATGCCTCACGTAATTTAGGGACTGCCTCTAATAGTTAGGGATCCCTGGACCATGGTACTAGTCATTACTAACAAGCTAATTTTTAGTGAGTAGCTTTGTTTTGACAAGACGTCCAACTGTTTTCCTTACAAAAATTTTCGTTGGTGGTAGCTTACAGGGAAAGCAGGAATTAATTAACTAATGTGGTAATTTGACAAATATTACAAATTTATTACAAACAGAAATTTTCTCTGGTAATTTTCACAAATAATTATTTAAATAATTCAAAAAATATTGGTCCTACAAAATGTAAGGTTTCATCAGAGTCCCCTACCACCAACATGTATGGTTAATGATGTCCTTAAAAATAACTACTAACCAGCTGATTTTTTATCGGGTAAATAAATAAAATTTATATAATTTAACACCCACATTAATCTACAAATTGCGAGGTACGTCATCCTGATTTTTTAATATTTAACAAATCGACATATTTAATCTTTGATACCGTTGTATACTACCACCAACGTAAATTGTTGTAAGAAAAATTGGTCGTCTTGTCAAAATGAAGCTACTAACGAAAATTAGTTTGTTAGTAATGACTGGTAAAAACGGTCCAGGGATAACTATAACTATTGATTTTGTGAAAAAAAATTGGCGTTTTTCATAACAGATAAAAAATGAACAATATAAACTCTTATGCCCAATATTGTGCAGTCCACAAAAGTCTGCAGAAATAGATTTAATGTAAGCTATGGTTAGCAATTTATCCTGATTTATAACTTTTAAACGCCACATATATCTGGACATATTTTACGGTAAACGTAAATAAAGGACTCTGGGGTGGACTTTGCTGACTTGAATAAAATCCTCTATCTTAGCTTTAAACATGGTTTACGGAAGGCTGTAAAATATAATGCTTACTTTATTATGACTTTTTCAAAGTATTTATGTTAAGTTTGTTTTAGAACACTAAAAGTCAAGATACTTATTTTAAGTTGAATTAGTTTTATTTAGTAAACAGGAGGACGCATGGGTTAAAACATATTTATTTTAAATTAACGGATTTATTTGTGGGAAAAATGCTCGGATACGTCAATCTTTATTTTTGATTATTTTCAAGCTACTAAAGTAATCCACGGTATGTCCACGAATGGACTTCCTGAACCTGTTTTTTTATTTATAATTTTGGGAACAAAGTGGTTCCTTATAAAAATGTTTGCTTTATATAAAAAGCTTTAATAAAAATTTTATACTTGTTATGGCTTCAAGGAAAAATTTTGATTATTTTAAGAAAAAAAGTATAAAAAAACAATTTTTTACAATTCATTGGTAAAAAAGATAGCAATAAAGGTGCTTAAAGAATCGTCTTATAATATAAGGGAAGATTTAAAATACAAAAAAGGTATTTAGATTTAAAAAAAAAAAAAAACACTAATAAATATTCTTTTAACTATTTATTTAAAATTTCTGACTTTTTAAAAATTAATTACTTAGTTAGCTAAATTTTAAATAAAGTTGATTATGTTGCATATAGAAGTGATATAAATTATCTATGAAAAAATAACTTATATTTTCCCAGGTAATATAAGCAATAAAAAACATTTTACACTTTTTTATGCTTTGTGCAAATACTTCTAAATATGTTTTTCAATTTTTTTCCAAATTTTTTAAATAAATATTATTGATTCTATACCACCATATTTATCGTATGGCGATTAGTTGATATTGCTTTTAACTAGCATATTGGAGAAAGTAACAATTCTTATATATACTCCTTCAAACATAAATACAATACATGCGCAGAGACACCGTATATAGGGTGACTTAAAAATAAGCGATAAACATTAACTTCACTTACACTTCTTCATAACACCCTGTATAATTGCTGTACGGATTTCATAAGACCCTATGTACTTTAATAGCGTACTGTCACTGGCCATCCGTTTCCGGCTAGTGTAAAACAAGGGTTATTCTTGCTAAACTAATTTCATTACCTATTTAATACGTAATATTATTTTTCAGTTGTGTTCGTTTTACTTTAAAGACAATGAATTTGGTTTTTGTCTGATATTAGGTGAAGTTATAAATATTAACTTAAAAATATTTTTAATCACACTGCCTATTTTTAATAGAAAATGTGCAGTTTTTATTATTAAATATTTTTTAATGCCTTGATGCACACAAAATAAATATACGTTTTGGTTTGGGTACATAGGTTTATAAAACTTAAAAATACTCTTGCATTTACTTTTTTTAAAAGGTTCCTTACGGAGAATTGATTAATAATTGTTTGTAGAGGTAATGGCCTCCGCAGTCATGGCAAACTCAGGTCAAACATTAATTTTTACGTTTTTTGACTCAAAAATAACCATTTTTTTAAGTGTAATACATTATTTTAAAGACAAAAAAACTTCTTTAAAAACGTACTGAAAAACAAAATGGTCGTCATAAGAAAAACAAAAGTTGATGATGAAAACCGAAACGCTGTAATTAAAATCTAAATGCAGGGATGCATTACTCTTTAAAGTTGTCGTAATATAGTTTTTATAGATTTTTAAAATAATAATGCAGCACTTTTTCTAAAAGGCACATTTTTAGTTTTTTTTTCTTAATATGCCAAAAACTAAACAAGATACAGCCGTCATCAAAACGGCAATTAATTTGCGGGTAAATGGCCTACAAATTTCCTTAATTACCTTTTTTTATAGTTTTTAATACCCTAATCCATTCTCTACTAATTTTGGACACACCGTATAATCGTAACGATTGCATCAACATGTAAGTATAATGTATTTTTATTTTATGTCGCCAGAACGTGTATAGCACATACACGTCCTGGTCCTCAAAAAAGGCCATACAAATATCTTAGCAAAAGTAATGAGTTTCTGTTTAATTTTAAATTTATTGGGACAATAAACCCTGAGAGTTATTATTTATGAAAAAGTGCTATGAGGAACACGATCCTGCAATAATATTTTATATGCCCTAACCGCAGAATAGCACAGCTGATTTATATGTTTTAACTTATTGCGGGCAAACCAACCTGTAAAATATTTTTAGGGCTATGTAAATACTAATTATTATAAATTTGTTTTTTTATAGCTATATAAATTTTATTATTTTTTTTTACATTTTTCCACATTTAAAATTGTAGTTTAATAATACTCCTAATAGTCCCTGGGCCAGTAATGAAATTTAGTTTATGATAATAGCACTTTTAAAACCCTTTTAGGGGTGTGTTACTTTTGACGGGTCTACCATGCATATTCATACCGCCATATATGGAAGCGGCGCGTTAACCTAGCCTGTAAATGTCAAATGTTTCGGTTGTCTGACCGGGCAATCGCGTCTCTTTTTTGTCGGATAAGTTTACCACAATGTTTTGCATGCAATTTTTAAACATTGTGACAAAAATTGTGAGGACTACAGTTACGAAACCCGCCCAATCAAATACCCAAAACATGTCACTTACGATTCTGGGCACAATGTTAAAAGATTGCATGTAAAGCATTGTGATAAACTTGTTCAACAAAAAAGTGACGCGTTTTCCCCGTCTGACAGCCGAAACATTTGACATTGGCAGGCTGGGTTAACGCGCCGCTTTCATATATGGCGGTACGAATATTCGTGGTAGGCTCGTCAAAAGAAATACCCCAAAAAGGATTTAAAAGTGTTAATATCAAGTTAATTTTATTACTGTACCAGGGACTATAGTACTTAGGGCCACTGCAGCTCAGGTCACGCCCCATTTAAATTAAGAATCACAGTTTACATTAGTTGCTCAACTCACGGTACGCTCACGGTCCGGTCATTCTCATTCCCATTTAAATAGCATATAAGATATTTGACTGCGACTTGAGCGCTTGTGTGCAGTGACCCTTAATTTTTTTTTTTGTGTGTTATAGCGGATTAACCTTCATTTTTTTCTCGTACGACTATGCCAGGTCGCCTGCGGTATGTTTATGTGTTTTCGGAAAAAGATATTGAGATATTCAAACACATGCCTTTGCACATGCCTTATTTTTTCTGAAATTTTATTATGACGTTTTAGGCTAAAAACAAAGAGCAATTTACATTAATAAGGTAAGACCCTTAAAAGCAATACATTTGTTTTTAAAAAATTTAGGCAAAAAGTAAATAACAGTTTACTTTAATCATAAAGTAACGTACCAATTTCCTTACTCTATGCTTTAATACATGTAAAATCTGCTACAGGTATTCAAACCTTTAAAAATAACCGGCATTCCAAATCAGGTATATTTATTATAATTTTTAAGAAGTTTTTAGAATTATTAAAAAATGTTTATGTTTATTTCGGAAAACATTTGCAGTAAGTCATATTTTTGCGCAAACAAAACATTTTTTGTTGAAATTAAAAGTTAAAAGAGTTTCAGTATTTCGCGTCTATCTCTTGATGTGTCTTACTTGGTTTGCTTGATCTCGTTTTGCAACTAGAGATCCCAAATTAAAAAAATATAGTAAATATAGGATTTTAATTAAGGTGTAAACTACAAGCTTTATATTTAATGGTTTAGAGAACTTTTAAATTTAAACTTGGCTATGCAATATTTAATTTTCCGCAGCAATTAACAGCTTTAACTTTTAACTTTTAGCAGTACATTTTCTTCGTTTTTAAACTCTTTTACTTTATTTACTTTTTAACGGACTATGCGTCTATTTTTCTTCTACTTTCTGGAATTATTTTTCGTATAGCTTAATTATTAATAATTTTATTTTTTACAACTTTTCTGTAAAACTGGAATAACCAAATAATAGATGAAATACCACATGTTGCTACTGTTACGTTTCCGTTGACGTACACCTCGAGCGTATTCTGACCTCGCTTGTTTCAACGACATCGATAAAATAGCACTGCACTGCTTTAACAAAAATACAAGTCCTTTTGTATTGTTAAAATAAAATGCAATTTTGAACAATATTTTTTAAGCTTAAAATTGTTTTTTTTTTTTTTAATATATGTACAAACAAAACCTCTTTAGTGTTGGAGTAACAGCTCGTGAGCGGCTGACCTTCGTTATTTTGTTGAAGCTGAAAGTTTTTCAGCGCATGCTCCCAACATAGGCAGAAGCGATGGGAGACTATGAAGTTTGATTCATAGTGGCTTTGATAGGTACCAAGGCTGAGATTCTGTAAAAACATAAGAAAAGAGATCTCTTTGTATCGTAATGAATGTCAAATTACCAATTCTGTACCCCACTTAGGTCATAATTGACTCAATCGAACGGGAACCGAAGTTAAAAGGAAAAGGGACAACAATTCATGTCTCTTTTTAGCATTTTTCTTTGTCATTTACTCTCTAAAATAGGTATTCCTGTTCTAGCAGAAACAGAAAGGTCTGCCGCTCACCGGCATTTGGACAGAACATATTTACATATAAAAAAATTATATTTTTTATTGCGTGGCGTTTTTAAACATAAATTTATCCGTATACGGGTGGGGTGTCCAATAACTCTACCGACAAACTTAACTATAGTTAAACTGATTTGGTTAAAATATGTAATAAGTAGATTTAATAAATTAGGTCCAGTGGCGTCTCAGTGGACATTAAATCTAATAATGTGAGAATACATTTTCTTTTTTAAGGGAAAACGTAAATATGATTGTGCGAGTTTCGGGTTCTGAGCAGTGTCCTAGGTTTCCAGATGCCTGTCTGAAATTTAACCAGTGGGATCCAATCACTTATGGACCTTACGTTGGGTTTTTAGAGCACCATAATGCACATGGAATATGTGGGGATACGTTTCCTTTTAAAGGTAAAACGTAAATTTGATTGTGCGAATTTCAGATTTTAAACAGTATCCTATAGGTTATCCAGATGCTTGCCTGGAAGTTTAACCTGTGGGGTCCAATTACTAATGGACCTTACGTAGGGTTTTTAGAGCACCATGATGGTCATGGATTATGTGGGGATACGTTTCCTTTTTAAGGGAAAACGTAAATATGATTGTGCGAGTTTCGGGTTCTGAACAGTGTCCTAGGTTTTCCAGATGCTTGTCTGGAATTTAACCTGTGGGGTCCAATCACTTATGGACCTTCCGTAGGGTTTTTAGAGCACCATAATGCACATGGAATATGTGGAGATACGTTTCCTTTTTAAGGTAAAACGTAAATATGATTGTGCAAATTTCGGGTTTTAAACAGTATCCTAGGTTTTCCAGATGCTTGCCTGGAAGTTTAACCTGTGGGGTCCAATTACTAATAAAACTTACGTACGGTTCTTAGAGCACTATGATGCTCATGGATTATGTGGGGATACGTTTTCTTTTTAGGGAAAACGTGAATATGATTGTGCGAGTTTCGGGTTCTGAACAGTGTTCTAGGTTTTCCAGATGCCTGTCTGGAATTTAACCTGTGGGGTCCAATCACTTATGGACCTTCCGTAGGGTTTTTAGAGCACCATAATGCACATGGAATATGTGGGGTACGTTTCCTTTTTAAAGGTAAAACGTAAATTTGATTGTGCGAGTTTCGGGTTCTGAACAGTGTCCTAGGTTTTCCAGATGCTTGTCTGGAATTCAACCTGTGGGGTCCAGTCACTAATGAACCATTAGTGGTTGGACCTCACAAGTTAAACTTCCAGGCAAGCATCTGGAAAAACTAGGACACTGTTCAGGACCCAAAACTCGCAAATTCTAATAATATTGAAAAAACAAATACGTTCCTGACTTTTTGTAGATTTTTTTACTGAGTAATTAAAGAGCAACTTTTTGGTTGCTTGTTTTTTTATATCTAGCGACGTTTTTTAAAATTAAATTAAAGCTGACAGAGATCATCCTAAAAAGGCTTAATGGGTAAACCAAATAAAAACCCAAAATTAAAAAAAAAAACAATTTTGACCGGCATTTCAAAGCAGACATATTTATTTTTTGTAAAAGTTTTCTAAAATTTAAAAAAATGTTTACCATTTTTAAAAAATACTTGCAATAAGTCACAAATAGAAATCTCTTTTTTGTTAAAATTAAAAATTAAGGGAGTATCATTTTTTAGTTTGTTACTTTACCTTTTGATGTGTTTTACTTTATTTGCTTAATTTATATATATATATATTAATAATATATCTTAGAAGTTTTAAATTATGGATTTAAGTTATTTTTAAATTAAAACTTGCCTATGCGATATTTCTTTTTGCTGCAAGAAATTACCAGCTTTAAGAAACTTATACTTCTAACTTTAAGCAGTTCATTTTTCTTCTTGGTTTAAAATCTTGTATTTTTCTGATTAAAAACTTTTATTTTACTTTTCAACGGACTATGCGTCTATTTTTCTTAATAAAACTACTTTCTGGATTTATTTACCGTACAGCTTGATTATTAATAATTTTATTTTCCACGACTTTTCTGTAAAACTAGAATAACCAAATAATAAATGAAATACCACGTGTTGCTTTTGTTATGGACACAAATACTGTTACGTTTCCGTTCACGTACGAAGTATAAGCCACCCCGAGCGTATTCTGACCTCGCTTGTTTCAACGACATCGATAAAATAGCACTGCATTGCTTCAACAAAAATACAAATCCTCTTGTATTTTTAAAATAAAATTCATCTTTCGACCAAATTTTTTTATGTTTAAAATTTTGTAAAATGTATTAAAATATATATATATATATATATATATATATATATATATATATATATATATATATATATATATATATATATATATATATATATTTATATGTAGACCAGCCCCTTTAGTGTAGAACATATTTACGTACATATAAAAGTATTTAAAAGTATATATATGTTGGTACTTTTCAGCATTTACTATTTTTCTTGCCGAAATTTATTGCATGCAATATTTTAAATATAAATGTATCTTTAAGGGGTGATTCTACAATAACAAATTTAATACTAATAAAACTTTTATATGAACATATTATATATCCTAAACGTCTTAGTTTTTAAACCACGGGTTGGCAAAAATTAAAAAACTTAGTTTTTATAATAGGTTTTATAGCAATTTAAATATTTAAAAAAAATGGAAAACGTGTTCTATGCATTAAAAGACATTTTGTAACATACAAAAAAAAACAGTGTCGTCTAGAGGAGTAAAGGGTACTTTTTTTTAAATTTAAAATACGACGTTGCGTCTTTGAGCCACTATCATCAACTTTTTTTTATTAGGCGGAATATTTGGTTTTAAACTTAATAAACTCGTTTTTTCATTTAAAAACAAATGATATAATATATTACTTTACATTTATGCGACGTTTTAAACCGATAAACCATCATCATTCACCATTTCGTCATTACAAATAATGATTTTACCCCAAACGTTCGAGAAAATTTCCGTTTGCAGGTAAGAAGCTATCCATTTTTTTATGACAGTAAAGTTAATAGAGGCATTTGATTAAATTAAATTAAATATTACGTATAAGTAAATGTATGTAAATTACCCTAATTCTTGTAGCTCGTTAGTTAAATTATGAATAAATATATTAATTTAATAAAAGGAATAAAAATGAGTAATAGAAATAAATGGATGCATATTTACCTTCAAATGGAAATGTTCAAAATCGTTTGAAATAAAAACGTTATTTTTAATGAAAAAAATGGTGGATGGTGGCTTTTTTGTTCAAAACGTAGCATAAATGTAAAGTGTAATAAATCGTTGTATTTAGAATTAAAATACGAGTGTATTAACTTTAACACTAAATATTCCGCCCATTTAAAAATACAAAGTTGATGATGGTGGCTCAAAGACGAAACGTCGGATTTTAAATTTAGTGACATAATTTTATAGAACAGAAAAAGTAAAAATAATAATGTGTTTAAAGTTTTAAAATATCTCTTTAAATAAACCGAGGAAACAATAAAAATGCGCAACTTTGCCCCAATTTAACCAACCCTGTATCTCTTACCGTTTCCGAGATCCTAATGGTGTTCTTTGAATTAGTAACAGCCTGTACATTTCTTTTGTGTTTTTTTTTTTTTTAATTTAGAACAAATTTGTTATTTTACCTAATTTTTAATTGACGTTCCATTTTCGCGTAAATACAGCGTATCTACTTAAGTTCGCACCATATGGAAAACTTTTTTATTATTGATTTTATGAAACAAAGTTAGCTCTGCATAGTCTAAAACCCAAAATGCAATTACCAGATAATATTTTTTGCACTGATATACGCACTGGTATGTCAAAAAATATGAATTTTTCTAAGGAGAAAAGTACCCTTCATTTCCATACTATCGAATTTTTTTTTCCAAAAGGCTAAAAGATGTTTAGGATAAAAAAAAACATTTATATATGTAAACACAAAAAAAAATTCTGCATAACGGTGGAAATTTAGGTTGGTACTTTAGTGCATACTTATTTTGAAATGTAATATGAAGAGAAAGCTTTAGAACTATAAAAACAGCAAAAAATCATAGAAACGCTTGTTATTGCAAAAAAAAAATGTTACATGTTTTTTTCTTTTCAATAAACCAATTTTTAAATTTAAAAGCTATTTTTAATTTTAAACATTTTTTCCTTATAAACATTTTTGATATTGAAAATAAAGGTACTTAAATCTAGAGCAAAATTAATATTTTTTGACATACCTCGTATAACACTGCAAAAAATTATTATATGATAATTGCATTATGTGTTTAAGACCATGCAAAACTTTTAATAAAGAATAACATTTCTTCGTAAAATTAATAATAAAAAAGTTTTCTATCGGGTGCGAACTTAAGTAGACACGCTCTATATACTAACCATTTCTTGGCATAGTCATCTACAGATTGTCTACGAATAACACAAAAAAACAAATGGATAAAAATAAGTTATTGCTTCCCCTGTATATAAAATCAACATTTATTTTTTTGTTGTTTTGATAAGCAAACATTTTTACTAAGAATATATATTTTTTTAAATAACATTTTTTATCCATTTGTCCTCTAGTAAACCCCATCCGAGGACAGTCTGTATATTAGGGTGGAGTGAAAAACCGTCTTTTTTTATAAATTCTAATACCCCAAAAAGTTGCCTACAACCCCACTTAGTATTTTGACAAAAGTTTGTTGTGTTGAAATCGGTAAATATCTTCTGCCGCCACAAGCTTATTAAAATTTTTAACAATATTTACAATGTTTAAGGTAACAATACAAAAATAAAAGATTTTCTATGCCCCTTATAACTACCTTAGATTACAGAATTGCTGCACAGACTAATGTAGTTAATATAAAAAATTATTATTTTAATTCCGCCCCCTGCCGTCCTTTTATAGCGACCTTAAATTTAACATAATTTTTTGAATAAGTTTGTCTTTAATTTACTTAAAAAACAACCAAATCATATTTTACTTTAAAAACATGGTATATACAGTGTCGTCTTAAGACTTACAAAAACCAGTTTTTATGACAAATATAATGTGCGCCACTGATTTTTTGCAATTTTTATATTTTACTTAAAATTAGGTAAATGAAAATACAGCTTTTTGTTACGTAATATTTTTCGTAGCTTTCTTAGTTTTCACGTAAAAAGTTAATTTTATTACCCTGTATAAATATACCCTAAAATTTTTTACCCCAATAAGGAAACACCCAGTATACTTTATAGTAAACTCCTATTAAGTAAAATACAGAGTTTTTCGGTGAAACACAGTTGCGTTGGGAAGACAGAATAAAAAGTTAAATATATATTAAAAATATTTTTCACTTATAGTAAGTAGCATTTGAGGTTACCTTTTTTATTGTATTACATGACCCTAATTTTATTTTTAACTAAAAAATAATTAAAATTAAAAATATTAAAATACTTGACAATAGTACTAGCAACTTTTGCGCACTATTTGAAATAACATTTTTAACTTTATTTTTCGCTCCACCCCACTGTACAGAGTGGGCAAAATTAAACTTGCAAACTTTTTAACTAATAATACATTTTTTTCTGTTGCTCCTATCTTTTTATTTTTAAAAGGCTAATAGGTAGATATGTTTTCTCTAGGTTTGCCAATTTTGGTCGAATAGATTTGGGCAGGACTGAACTTACAAGACTTTTCCAAAATACTGTATTTAACCTCGTTGAAAAAAAAATCTGATTTAGCTGCAATTAAGCTAATAAGTACGTTTTTTTGTATAGACAAACTATGGAAAATGATTCAGTAAAAGCGAATCTGCCAACAATTTAATGCTCCCCATAAATCATGCATTTCTTTTGAACTTAAAAAGAAGTTTTTTTAAGTCATCTTTGAAATTCAAAAATGTTAGGTTACCATGGTTACTGAGTTGGATTCTAACCAAACTTAACATTATTTAAAAATAAACTTATTAGCCTAATTGTAGATATTTTTTTTTGCAAGGAAGTTTAATACATCATTTTGGAAAAAGTCCCGTAAGTCTAGTCCTGTTTAAATTCACTTGACCAAAATTGGCACACCTAGAAAAAACATATCTACCTATAAGCTCTTCAAAAATAAGAAAGATGGGCGCAACAAATAAAAAGTTATTATTAGTTAAAACGTGTGAAGGTTTAATTTGAGCCACACTGTATATGTATAATTGTATAATTCTACAGTAATAATTATCATCTTTCTACATAAAATTTTATTTTACCAAAGGCTTACCAAATGATTTTTTATTTTAAAAATAAATAATGAAAAAATTTAACTTTTTTATGGAATTTGGTTCAAACCACTATAAATAGTGTATTTTACAACCTAAACAGAATATAAATTATTGAATAAATCAACAAAATAAAACATATTTTTAGGTATTTGGTGTATTGTATCTTTTCTTTTAGTGTTTTTCTTTGTAATAATCGTAAACATGAATAGCTGGTTGAAAATGGTCCAGATAAATAAAATGTACGGTTTTAGTGCGCCATATAAAACTTGCTTAAACGTAAGATGTTACATGAAATTTTATTTAACCTAGCTAGATTTACCCCTGAGACTATTATTTACGTTTAGGGTAAAAGATCTTGAGATACATTTCGCAGTTCTGCAATAAATCCAATAAAATTGCTTACAGTTTATTTTATGTAAATGACATTGTAGATTTTCGTTATCTTAGAAAAATTAAACAATACATGGTGCTGCGTAATATGGCATTTTAATACGGCAAATATTTATATAAATATTTAAAAATAATTTAAATACTTATTAAAACAGAACTTTCCGTGCTACTGTAAAATACACCCTAAGGTATTTTTTACATCTTCAAAGCAAAAAGTCTTATATACAAATCGGTGCAGTGCAGTTAAAGAATTCTTCTTTAACAAAGTTTCTAAAAATTAGGGCTTTGCGTTTTAAAAATATAGATCTTTGTTTTTTAATTTTGTGTACAAGCCCACCTATAAATTAAAAGTATAAAAATTTTAGAATTGATTTTTTTACAATATGTGCTGTATAAATCCAACTTTGGCATTTGAAGGAAATACAAACACACAAGAAATGTGGTTGTATTTTACTGTTTACCCTTTGTGCGCGATCTCAAGGATATGAAGATAGAGTTTACATAGCTAATAACTCTAGAAACTTAATAAGCCTAGATAAACAAAGCTGAGTTGGGTAGCTTCATATGCGAATAATTTGTTGTTTGCTACTGAAGAGATTTAAATAAAACAACTAATTATAAAGTTATCCTGAAATACTTACTTAATAATTAAATACTCAGCCAGAACAACGTGTTAGTTTGCAAATAAATAGTTTAAAATTATGTTTATCATGGGATAACGTTGTATCGCACCTAAAGCAAAAGTTATAAGGTTTTTTTTAATATCGCTTAATATTTATTTTTACCAAGTAACTTTTTTTTTTTTTTCCCAGGGAGCCGTCTGCATGTCCGGTGGCACTGCAGCCTGAAGGCTTATTGTACCAAACTCCCGTTTTATTGTACCCATTCCAGTACCCTAGTTCCTTGAAGAAGGCGGTATAGGTCTGCTGGGTGCGTACCATATGTTTCCGGGGCACTCTAATATCCCCGAAGATTGCCTGTCTTTTGTGATCCAGTGCCTCACACTCTGACAGTATGTGGGATACTGTTTCGGTCTCTGCTCCACATAATCTGCAGTCCAGATCTCCGTTGTATAATCCCATTTTATTTAGGTGTTCTTTCACTGGAGCATGTCCGGTGAGGAAACCTGTGATCGTTCTTAGCTGATTCCTACCCATTTTGAGTAGTTCTTTAGCTCTTTTTGTGCATGGTCCACTGATGTATATTTTCCCATGCATGTGTTGAGGAAGCCTTTCCCAGTGCAGTCTTTGCTGGTCCTTTACCCAGTTTTGTACCGCACTCCGGAAGGTGCTCTTTGGCACTCAAGGACTGGTTCTGGCCCGACGTATGTCGTGGCTGACCCCCTTCTAGCCAGTTCGTCTGCGTTTTCATTGCCTCGAATTCCGCAATGCCCTGGCACCCACATCAACCTCGTGTTGTTGCGTTCCGCCAGTTCCCTGAGTTCCTCGAGGCATTCTAGTACCAGCCAAGACGATACCTTGGGATTAATTAGTGCACCAAGGGCTGCTTGACTATCCGTAAGAATGTTGATTGTACAATTTGTGCGGGGCCTTTGGTTGTTAATCCTGGCACATTGTAAGATCGCAAAAATTTCTGCTTGAAATACAGAGGCGTGGTTTCCCAGTGGAAAGGTCAAACGAGTGTTTCCCATCTCACTGTAGACACCTGCTCCTGACCCTTCTTCGGTTTTGGACCCGTCCGTATACCAGGTTTGACCTCGAAGAGAGAGTCTGAAATTTTCGTTTGCCCAGTTCTCCCTTGGGTGTATTGTCACCTGAAAGGGTCTTCTGGGTACGATTTGTGGGGTCATATAGTCTGTCCTCATATCCATTATGGGACTCCTTATGATATTTTTATTTCCATGTGTCCTGATCTAACTTTTGTGTTGCTCAGGTTATGTTTCAGTCTGTATACCCCCATTCTCGCCTCCCCTTGTACCACTATATGCAGTGGCGGGAGGTCAAGTAGGGTCTCCAAGACCGCTGTTGGTGTACTTTTAATGCATCCCGCTATGCCAAGGCAGGCTAGTCTTTGCACCTTGCTCAGCCGAAGCATAGCCGTGTGCTGTCTGGTCTTGGTCCACCAAACAATGGATGCATATGTTATGGCTGGTTTCACCACGGTATTGTACAACCAGTGAACCATTTGTGGTCTTAGTCCCCACGTTTTGCCATATGTTCTGCGAGCCAGAATTAATGCTATTTCCGCTCTTTTGATTACTTTATCCAAATGGTGGTTCCAGGTGAGTTTTGAGTCCAATATAACCAAGTAACTTACATGAGATTTTTTTTTGACATGTTGTAAATAAAGAAGTTGTTTATTTGTTACAGACTTAATGGACCACACTGGATATAATATTACCGTAATAGGTTTTATTATTATTTATTTTTTTTTGTTGGTGCATGATCCTAAAATATGTATAATGGCCGTGGTAAGTTTTATTAAAAATCCAATAATATACAAAAAAAACTAAAAATCTGAAAATAACTTAGGAGTAAAGTACCTCAATTAAAGAGCAAAATATGAAATAGAAAACTTCTTCAAAATTAAAAGTTTTGCCTAAGAACCAACATATAGCTTTTTGTTTGAAAATTATTTTTGCTTTGAAAAATTCCCCTGTATACCTTATAAATAATTTTAATATTAGGATATAAGACTTGTGGGTAGTTATAACCAGCTTATTTATTTTAAATAAATAAGGACCTTTTTGTTAAATTTTGCTAACTTTATTTTATCCAACGCCTACTTTAGGTTTGTTGCAAGGATATTTTACAATACATTAGTATTTTAAAGATATTTTATACATGTGTATATTAAAAATATATAATTTAATAATACTGTTTATGTAAAAATAGCCTATCAAACATACAAAAAATTATATATTTTTTTAAACAAGGTAAATTGCCTCTTTCCAATTTCAATTTTTTTTTGCCCTACCCTGTGTATATTTAATTTTTTTATAAAACTGATCACTTGTAAAATAATTTGGGACCATGCTGTAACTTTGATGAGAAATATTTTTTTACAAAGTACAAATAAAGAAGTGTTCTATTTTTGCAAACTTAATGGACTACTCTGTATGTTACCATAGTAATAGGTTTAATTATTTAAAATTTTATTATCACCCAACACATAGTCGTGAATAATTTTTTAAAATGTTAAATAGTTTGTTTTTAAAAATTAAATTTTTAGATCTTTGTTTGTTAAAACTTTGATAGTTCTATTAAGAAAAATAATTTGTATTAGGCGTCATATTATACTTTAATATGACCTTTTCCTAAATAACTGTTTATAATTTTATTTTTTAGATTCCAAAATATTTCATTAAACTATAATAAAATATTAAGTATATTACAGTTTTAAAACTGATATTTTTTTTATATTTAAATATAGGCGTTTTTAGGGTTACAATTTTTTTATATCTTTGTAGTCGTAGATTACAATAAAAAGTTAAAGGTATACATTCGTTGCAATCAGAAATAAATATCTTTGTAAATTATCTTGTTTTAAAAGACAATATTTTTAAATACAATAAAACCAATATTAAATCAATAATGTTAAAAATAAAATTAGCAAAAAAAAAACACAAAGTTTAATCGCACCAAAGCAAATTGTGTTTCCGCAAAGCATAAAGTTCTAATAGTTCTAATATACATAGAAAACTAGAAAACTTTTTAAGCGTCGAATTTATATTTACCCTAATATTTATTATTATACATTTTATCTTGTAAAATTGTTAAATTTACACTTGGTTAGGTGTATTAGAAAGAGGTAGAAGTTTCATTTATTTCCTAAAATTGATTCTAGCGTCCTCTATTTGCACTTACTTACATGTGCACTTAGCTGTCTGGCAGTTAGAGGGCTCCCTAAGTATCAAATGTCGGGATATTCTGGATGCCAATATCGATTTCTCTTAGAGCTTTATTACCATTGTCGTAGAAACATTCGGAAAATCTGAAAATACTTTTAAACTATTAAAAAAAAGTTGGAGCAGCTTTATAAAATGGATTCATTTTTTATATGGTAGAAGAAAGCAATTGCCCTCGCAATACACTTAATTTTTTTTGTGGATTTATAACTTTGGACATAGGTCACTTTTAGCCACAAAGAAACGTGATAAAATTACAAATAAATTTTATAAAAGGTGTGTCAAAAATAGATAAGAATAACCAACGTCAAGCGTAATAGATTTAGAATTCTTTTTTAAGTATACAGGGTTTTCATTTACGTTTTGCCAACCACTTACAACGATTACTAAAACAGATAGAAAATAAACTTTTTGTATAGAAGTCTTAAAGATTTTTTTCTATCATCTTTTATGTATAACAAAAGCAACAAATACTGATCATTAAAAAGTTTTAAAAAAATGAAGAGGTAAACTTCTTTTTAAGTGGAACACTCTGCATGTAATGTCACAATTAAAACAGTCTTTAAAAGATATAATGAAAACTATATCCAGATTTAAATGGCCATATTTACAAAACTGTTAAAGGTAGATATATTAAATGTTGTATATTTTTAAAGTTCTTTTAAAGACCTTTTTAATGGAGACATGCATAGTGTTCCATTTAAAAACAGATTACCTCCTATTTTTTTTTAACATTTTGATATTTATTTGTTTTTTAGTTCTGGTAAAAATATATTAGATAGAAAACTATGAACTTTTATACAAGACGTTTTTTTCTATCTTTTTAGTTATCGTTGTGGGGCAAAATATAAATGAAAATCTTGGACATCTTTTGCATATAATAAAATTAATGACAAAAAGCAACACTACAAATTTGTACACTTATACCTATTCGGACACCCAAAGAAAGACGATACGTCACCGATCAAAAAAGGTTAAATCAAGCCCCATTGCATATATACGTAACGTATCCACTTTATGCCACCGACTAAACCAATCAAATTTATTTGGGTTTTGTATTTTTAACAATATTTTTAGTTATTTTGTAGTAATGGTTGCTGTTTGTGGTTTTTCTTTTTTTAAGTTTTTTTAATTTTGTCGGACTAAGGTCGGAATACGTTACCGATCGCGATAGAATACGTGTGCCGGATGGCTAAGCAACGCAACTTATTAAAACCAACGTATCGGTTTTCGAAAGGACATTACGATACGGATACGGATAAGTGATGTTTTTTAAAAGAGCTTTTCATTGCACAGCTTCACCGATGATGAGCAAAAAAATATTTAAATCGTGTTCTCCGATAGCGCTATATAATAACCTACATATAGAAAAATATAAAATTACTTTTGCATTTTGCTTTTAATTATTTTAAACATTATGCAGTGGTGCTCTATATAAAATCATGCTTTTTTACCTAATAAGTTTTTTTTAAATCCCTACATATCTTGAAACTTACAGAGTCTTCCTATACTGGATAAGCTAAATAACATAACACATAGGCAATGTGAAGAAAGAGACAGTCTAACTAAAAACTAAACATGGGTGACTAATAGTTCTCGTTTTGTTATGTCATTACCGGCCGATATACCAAAACCTATTGCTCATGCAGTAGAACTATAATTGTACTACGGTAAAATATAAATTTTGCCGTTGATGCTAGACTAAAAAAGTGTCATTTAGTAAATTCAACATCGAGTTTTACTAAAATCGGCAAGTATGGTGTTTAAAAATATAAATAATTCCTTACTACCGCTATAAAAAGTGCCCTAATATCGGATAGTAATGATTTTCAGAAATCTGTAATTTAATTATGAAAGAATCTTTTCGCAGTTTAGTATGGCGCTAAATTTAAACCAGAAAAAAATATTTTATTGCTAAAAATGAAACATAGAGGGCGGTAGAGTCACTTTTTAAAACTGTAAAACTTCAAGTTTTTAGACGTATTAATCGGTGATACAGTTTTTGGATATTTAGGTAAATTAATTAATTTGACTGCAGTTCAAATAAGTCTACATAATGTTCACTTTAATTTGGTACATGCAAATAAAGTAAATAGGTATACATTTTCTTTGTCTTATAAACTAAACCTTTACCAAAAGACAATTTGCCTAATATCGGATGGTTAAATGGGATATCCAATATTATGAAACAATAATTTTTATTTAGAATACCATTTCTCTTCACTAGGTATCCAAGGCCCTATTAATAACTAAATTAAAATGTTTCTGTTCTATTTCTGACTTGAATGCTTACTTCATAAAGTTATCCTTTTGTCAAATACCCTATCAGGTATTCGGAATATGTTTTGGTATCAACAAAAATTGTCCATTTTTCTTAAATTTTTATTTTAATTTTTAACCATGCAAAGCGGTCTATTTTTGTTTAATTTATAATTACCTAGAGCCTATACTTTGTTTTGGTATAAAAACATAACAGATTTAATAAAAAATTGAAATTAATATAGGGTTTAATAAAAAAGTATCCGATATTAGGGCAATTTATACAAAATATAGTTCTTAATTTTTAACAGTTAAAGGAAAAACGCCTGATTTACAGGAACTTATCAAAGTGGTAGTGTTGTATCCCATATATTTTTACAACTACATTATTTAAGTATTTCGACGTAAAATTTAAGTACAATTTCTACCTAAATATACTTTTAATAGCCTGAAAGCAAAAATTTAACTGAAAATCATCACTTTCACCATAGAGGTTTTTGAACGTAGTGTTTAGCGATTTTAGCCCTCCTTTTACAGCGAATATATCGGTGTAGGATTTAAACAAAAACCAAGTAGGCCATATTTTCTCACGGTCTTACCCAAAGAAATACTTTAACACACTTTTAACTATAAGGTACCTTTTTTATGTCTTGTTCTCCACGTATTTTTTAATGTTAATGTAGAAGTTGTGGAAAAAGGATTGTGCAAAAAATTAAATTAACTCATATTTTTTATGAGCAACTTTAAAAGATGAAAAAAATACACAAGGAGAGACTGTTGTTAAATCCTTTACATAGGTTATTTAATTTTACAATTAACAACTAACTTTTTTGTTTTGGTTTCAGCTCTCGAATTGGAGCAAAGAGTATTGGAGGCGGAAGGTCGTGCGGAAGAAGCGGAGGATAAGGTAGGAATACGTTTTTTGAGAAAATTTTAAAAATAAATATGAAAGATGATTAAAAAATTAGATAAAAAATAAACATTTAGTCCTACGTAATTTTTTTATAAAAAAATATTAGTATTCTTTTTTGTTTTTGTGTTTTTAAAATTAAAGTCTAAAAAACTGTTATAATACTTATGCTAGAGATTTAAAAATTATATTTTCTCGCAATTTTTGAATGTGTGTCCAATTGTCAAAATGTTTGACTTTAACTGCATAATAATAAGCTTGAAAAATAAATTGCAAACTACTTATATAAGTACCAGATATTTAGGCGCGTGACCAAAACTTTAATTTTACGAGTATAAAAGCGAGACATAAAACCCACCCCCAATATGTACTTAAAAACAATATTAAAAAAATTATTTTAAAATTTAAAAAAAGTTGATCTTTTTATTAGAACCTCTAAAAAATCAAGGTTTTTAAAGCGAGTCCTACTTTTTTTATAAAATGAATTTATATTGACCAAGCCACTATTTTACGCTTTAACTTTTTTCATAAAAAATTTTTAGATGCAGCTAATTGTTAAAAGGGGTAGATAATTTTTTAAGATTGGTGATTTGACTATAAAATTTACATAAAAAATACAGGTAGAGAATTTACTTTAAAAACTTAAATTATTGCTGGACGGGAGGATGACCTTCCATGTAGGAAATGTGTCCATGGTTTATTTATTTTCTGAATGCCAAAGAAACTAAAGTTTCTATAGTTTACCGACTCCGAGGAAATTAGTATAGTTAAGACCATATTTATTTCATTCTGAAAGCGATGCCGCCAAGTACACAAAAAATGATAAAGTAAACAAACCTTTTCGAAAGCACATAACCTCTGACAGAGCCTAATTACATATTTTTGAGATAAATTAATAAAAATACTGCGAAAACACGTACCACGTACTTAAAAAAAAATCTCTTATTTCGTCCCTGGCGTACCATAAAATCTGTAATGCGTGGCGTAGTTGTCGGGTTGAATATTTTTGCTGCAATAAATCATTGTTTACAAAAGGGTTTATTTGTTTTATCATTTCTTGTGTACTTGGCGGCATCGCTTTCAGAATGAAATAAATATGGTCTTAACTATACCCATATGGTAATAGTTACTAATATGGTCACAAGTCGTCACACAGAAATATTTTTTTTTTTTTTGTAAGTAAAAGTATTTTAAAAACTTGTTTTATTAAAAGTGACTAAAGCAAATAAAAATTTAAAGCTTTCAAAACAATACACATTATCGTACGAAGTTTGTTAAATCTCTCGTTTTGTAGGACCTAAATTACAGTCCAAGTAATATTATTTGTAACTAAATTTAATAATATACAGGGCAGTTTCTAATTGCGGTAAAAAATTAAGGGCGTATTCCTAAGCCAATTAAAAAAAATCATATAAACATAGGTCCGGGGATACTTTGTTTCTAAGGTACAGGGTGTTAAAGTTTAAAAATTAACTCGGGTTTTAAGCAATATCCTAAATATGCCTTATCTGATTCTAATAAAATTTAGCTGTGGGATTTGTTAAAACAAGAAGTTAGTTTAGCCTGTAACTAATTTTAATTAGTGAGAGCAGTGGCAGCGTGGGACGAATCTTAGCTAATATTATTGACAAAAAAATATACGCCACTGACTTTTTGCAATTTTCATATTTTTCCGTATCAAACATCTAAAAATACAACTTTCTTGTTTTCATATTTTTACATAGCTTGATTTTTAATCCTCTAAACTACATAATTCTGGACCGTACAAGGGCATATTTTACTTTTAAAAATTAAGTGTTACAACTTGTTATTAGCAATTGTTTAACAAAAACAACAAATATTTCTTCCCGCAATTAGAAAACACCCTGTATATAATTTATAATTTATTTATAATTTGTTTTTTTTTTTAATGTAAATATGCATATATTTACTCACACTCTTACTTTTAGTTAAACCTTTTTAAATTCAAAGTGGTCCATTACCATTCAGGTATTACCTTTGCCTCATGGGTATAAAAAATAGTTCATTCAAAAGCACCCCATTCGTACCGTGCATGCATCGCGAGGGATGAAATCGAGTCGAGGGTTGCTTAGCGACCGTTTCTAACTTTCGCTATCGCACTTTTATTGATTATTTTTCGTCTCGTCGGGGTCTGTCGGCCATGGCGTCTTTCAGCTGACAGAAAAACAGAAAATTGCGATCGGTTTTTGTTTTGTGGTTTGGTTTTTTATATTTCGTTTGTTTGAGAGATAGTTCTCTTGTTTCGGTAAAATGGAGCTTTGGAAAATGTAAGTTTTTCTTTTCTGTTTTTTTTTCTTTGATGCATCCTAGTGACAGATTTAGGTTGTTTTTTTTTATTTTTCCGTAATGAAGGTTTGTTTTCTTTTAAAAGCTTTATTTTAAAAATAATGTTTGCCTTTTGGGCTTAGAAGAATTTAAATTTTTGCGATGTTTTATAGGGTATTTAAGAATATAACCATAAAAAGTTGTCTCATTTCTAATTTAATCATAATAAAGATTTCTCTTTTGACATGTATTTAAAATACTTAAAAATAATAAATTGAAAAAAAAAAGAATAAGTACTAGTTTTAACAAAAACCAAAATCGAGTTATAACAATTTAATTTTTAGTTAAGGCTATGGGTATAAAGCTTTCTTCATAGCCTTGACCTGGAATTTTAGGTAAGCAGACAAAATGTTTTAAGGTAATGCAAACAAAAATGCATTTTCATTGATGTTTTTATAATAAAGTAGCTTGCTGTCGTTCAAATGTAATTTATTGCAAAAAGCATCTCATAATTACACACGTTGTGCCATCTCGATGCTTCAATTGACTTTTTAGTGTGTTAAACACTAACCTATAGAGATGTCGATTTTAATTCATTATTCCTTACAAAACAAAAAAGCTTTATTTTTATTTAAATAATCTAAAAAAAATATGAAATCGCACCAGAGCCAAGGGCGTAGATTATTTTGTCTAAAATATTTGTGCAGATGCCACGGACCTTCTTAATGTAAGGTGTGTTTGGTATAGTGAAAAGTGTAGTGTAGTGTATTGTAGTTTTGATGCCAAACGCGTTTAACTGAGTTATGTCACAAATGTCAAAAATTTAAAAAGGTTTATATACTTTTATTTATAAACAAAAAAATTAAATTTTTACATATTTGGCTTTCTTGTTCTCTATATTTGTTTGTACGAGTGGTCCAAAGCCTTCATCGACAAGAATTATCGTTTTAATAAAATTTACCTAACTTCAACCTCAAAAATAGTGTAGTTGAGTTAAAAAAGTTATAACTTTTGTTCTGCCAAACAGAGCTGTAATAATTAACACGGCAAAAAAGCAACAAATTAATATCTACCAAAAACTAAAATTTTTAGTTTAATATTGTTTATTTTAAGGATGAAGAATTTGCAAACCCGTGTTTTTTTATAAACTTTGTGTTTTAAAAATAAATAAAATTCGCATTTTAAAATTTATTAAATACATGAAAACATATGTGAAAAAATCAATTTTAAGAAACAAAATATAACTTATTTTTACCAAAGCTTTTGTAGTGCTTTAAAGAAATTGCTTTTTTTATATATAGTTCTTTACAGCATGTGTAAGTTTCTTATGCAAAAAAAAAATATCTCATTTGGGGTATCTAATAAGGAAAATATTTTAGTGTTATAGATATAAGACCAGTGGCGGCGGGGCGGATTTGGAATTTTTTTGCCGTCCGTACGCTATGATTTTTGCCGGCCCTGATTTTTAATTTTGTGGTTGGGTAATAAATTTTGAGGAGCAAAAAACAAGTGCCTCACTTCTATTTTTCTTCTCCTACAATATAAATAATTTAAAATTAACAATTTATGTAGTACATCTACCGCCCTAAACCAACCTTCAAGCAGGGTGAAAAATAGATGTTGGCCGATTCTCAGACCTACTCAATATGCTCACAAAATTTCATGAGAATCGGTCAAGCCGTTTCGGAGGAGTACGGGAACGAACATTGTGACACGAGAATTTTATATATAAGTAGTTTTTTAAGACATAAAAATAAGAGAAGCGGAAATTTAAAAGAATTATATACATTTTTACACTTTAGGACATAGTTAAAAAAAATAATAACGGAAAAAGAAAAGTGAATGCAATATTATTTTTTCATAAACTTGGCACACCAGGACCAGTCAAGAAAAATATAAGTTCCTTATTTAAGAATTCTTGTATAATCTCCTAAATTTTGACATAAATTGTGTTAAGGATAAAAACATATTTGAGCCAAAAGTAGAATGATAATCTTTTTAAATATACAGTTTTGGAGGATTTGCGATGAAAAAAAACTTATTTGACTTTATATTAATAACGTATTATAAAGATGGGCATTTTAAATATCTGCCACCTTGCATTACTTAAAGTTTGTCCAAGATAATACAGCAAATGCACAACAAAAACCTTTTTTATCAAGCAAAAACTTTGTAAAATTCAGCTTTTGTGACATGTATTTATTTAAAAACTGTAACAAAAATACCCAAGTAAACCTATTGCCATAATACGTATTTTAGGGACAGCAAGTAAATTAATTCAACTTTAGATATCGCAGTTGATATCAGTTCAGAGAGCAGATCATTAAATTCTTTGTATCATTAGTATCGTTTATCTACATGTCATGTTTAAAAGTAATTTATTTTTTGGGTCTGTGGCCACTTCTAAAAATAAAGCAAAATGTAAAAAAGTAAGAGAGTTAAACTCACAGCGCTTTTATTTTCAATAAATAATTTATCGATCAGATTATTTCCAAATATTATAAAAAAATCTTCATATCTGGTTATAAAGTACAAGTCGTAACAGTACTAAAATTTCTATAGTCGGTGTTAATTAAATAAAATTCTTCTTAACCAAGTAATATATTTTTTTGCACCACTAGAAACAAAACCATTAATTTTTGAAAAAAAATACATATCTGTTTTTTAATAGGGTTATTTATGCAGGGTGTTATTTATTTGATGGCTGAAAATGCAGGGTATGATTCCTTAGCTTATTTTAGGAAGAAAAGTTTATATAAACATATGTCCTAAACCTCTTAACTTTTGAGATACAGTGTGTTAAAATTTCAAAAAAAAAAACCTAACTAATATTTACCCAATTTTGTTTTTTAATTTGGCAATATTATGAATGACATTAAGGGGGTAATTTATCACTAACCTAATTACATTCCAGTGGCGTCTTGAGAGGCAACTAAAGAAATATTTCCAAAAAAACGGTACGCCACTGACTTGTAAATGTGTGTAAAATTTGTGTTCTTTCATTAGATTAAGCAAACAAAAATACTGCTTTTATGTCTCTTAATTTTTTTCAGTATCTTGTTTAGTTTAAGAAAAAAAATCACTTAATTGCATATTTTTAGACCATTAAAGAAGCATTGCGGGATCTTTTTCTTTTAAAAATTTGGTTTTATAACTTTTATTTAGCAATTCCAGTAAATACTTTTTTACTAAAATAAGTCTCCTTGAATTTTTTGGTTTTTTGAAAATTTTAACACCCTGCATCTTAAAAGTTAAGACGTTTAAGACATATGTTCATAAAAACTTTTCTTCCTAAATTAATCTAAGGAAACTTACCCTGTATTTTTAGCTATCAATTAAATTACACCCTGTATTGTACCTATTTCTTTATATCCTTACTCTATCACTCGTTTTTCTAAGAAATAAGCAAAGTACAAAAATACAAAATTATGGATCTTAAACAGAAATGAAAAAGACTAATTTTTTGGGACGCAGTGTATTTGTCTGAGCCTGCCTGCTATAGGCGTTTAGTTCACTAATAGTGACACTGGGAACACGTTGCTATGCGGGCAATACAAACCTTCTGTCTCCGTCTATCTTTAACATTGCCACACATACAGTAAAAGCAGGTTACGGAGTGAGCATTGTTGCCAAGTTTTGAGATATGTTATTCAATGCATGTAAAAGAAGCCAACCAACAGTGTAAATATATGTCGATGTTAGCATAAAATAATCTGTTCTGCTTCGCCTATCTTTTTTAAATCGCCTTGCTGATAATTTAAAATTTATTAGTTGGTGTCTATATTTTTTTGTAGTACATTGACGTGAAAAATTTAGCAAAAATGTTAACTGACAATGACCAGTTGTAGAACTAATGAAATGCTTAAAAGAATATAAAAAGAAATGTTCTTACAAGTTTATTCACATTTTTTTCGCGAATTACTGAAAGAAACTAAATTTCAAGACAACTGTATATTTCTTAAAAACAATTGTTTGCGTTTTGTCATTTTTTATTTCTTTTGTTCGGGATGATTTAAATATTTGGCATTGCTCGTGCAGTGATTTATTACGAAATTGTTGTTTAATAAAAATTACATTTAAAAGTCATATCTGTTCTGGTGATCTCCGTTCTCATAATTTTTTTATATTTACAACTTTGTTTTTTTTTATGGAACACCCTGTATATTTTTGTTTATGTGTATGAAGCTTTTCTAGGGCTTCTCAAAAATATATATTAGTACATATTTTTTATTTAAAATTTTACTTTAGCTTTTCCCATTTTGGCTTTTTTATGAAAGGCCATGATCAAAAATGACAAAACATTATTTTTTAGTACCTATTTTTTTGGTTTAGCTACGGCAACTTGATATTTTGTTAAAAATTTATGAAGAGCTATTCGTCTCATTAACGATCCTTCACTTACAGTAAGACTTTCCTCTCTTGCCCATCGTCGGGTTGTGGGGGATCTATCGCTTTTTATAGGTACTTCCTTGGCTTCTGCTCTGAAGAATTGTCCAGTATAGTTCCTCCACTCACGGTTCCTAACAGAGAAACTCGTGGTTCCGCGCGTATGCATCCCAATACGGTCCAACTGGACAGGCCCCGAACTTCTCACTTTGTTCGTTCTTTTATCCCTAGAGTTTCTAGAATGTGGAACCTGCTGCCCGCGGAGGTCTTTCCTTCCCCCAAATCTTCAAGTATTTAAGTCCCGTGTCAACAAACTTCCTCTTACCTCGCTTAAGACACCCACAGTACGTTAGTATTTAGGCTTTTAGTCTTCGTGGTTTGTCCAAAGATAAAAAACTTTAATAACAAACCAATTAAAGAAAAAATGGGCATCATCTTAAAATCACCCTGTAGCTTCGATAGATCGCAATAACGATAAACTGTTTTTACTACAGGTTTTTCCCTAGATATTAGATTTTTAATATTCCTTATGGTTTTCGAGATACCCTGTAAAACCGTCGAAGATGAAACACCCTGTACATGCCTAGTTTGCGTAGCCCTTGAGCGATTCTACCTATGTACATTCAACTAAAAATAATTGATAATTCAAGCGCTACTTTGTATACCAATGGCTAAATTAATATAATTTTATATTCGGAATAAATATGGGTCTGTACAGAATCCTAATAGTATGATAATTATGTAAAATTTTATATTGGTAATTAAGAGGTTCGTGTTACCTTGATATCTCATAAAAATACATAAAATAAAATTAAAGCGATATTCAGCCGGCCCATAATTTTCTATGATTATTCTTCATAAAATACCGGTATTTATAAATTATAAAACTTGTGGCTTTTGGGACATCGCCTTGCATACAATACTGTGTGTCTTAAATATACGGGAAAAAGAACTACTTGTCTAAAAAACAAAAAAAAACCTCTTGGCAGAAATAAGTAGGTCAAATTTTTCCAAATATGGCTTTTCATAATATTGTTTTTTTCGACTTTAAGATTCATTACTAAATAATTTTTTTGTGCTTTGTTTTTTTTTTTTGAATCTGCTTAAAAATACTTTGTATTATGGAATTTATATTTAGTTTCTTCTAAAGCCTTTTCAGCTTTTCTTACCACAAACATGATTGAAAATTAACCAGAAATTTTATATTAAATAAAAAGCCCTATAAAGGAGAAACGGCAATAATATTAAAATAATGGGCATTTTTTGATTAAAGACTTTTAAAAAGTGAGCATAAAAAGCTCCGTTTGCTTGAATTCCATAAATTTTTAAAAATTTTACTTAAAAACTAGAATAAAGGGTACAGAATTGAACAGCAATTGTTTTTTTATCATTATAACGGCCTGCACTACCTATGCGTCCAAGGATTTATCAAATCAACATAAAATTAGATTTTTTATGAAAAAATATAAAATTGTTACATCTCCCGCTAGTTGACCCTGACGTATGTCTTTTACTAGCGACGCCTGAACAGTTGCCATTAAATTGTGTCATTATTTAATTACGTCTATTTTTAATGTATTACTAAAAATATACATTTTAGAATATATAAGTTTATAATCACCCTTTGCAAATATTGGAAATACTTTTTTAAATACAGTTTTTATATGCCTGATTTTTTTTCAGCCCATATCCGAATGGACATGCTCCAACGTTATAGAATGGATGGCTGCTCTAAATCTTTACCCATACTCGGACGTTTTCAGATGCAAAGACATAAAAGGATCAGATCTAATCCAACTTGATCGAGAAAAATTAATTGTAAGTAATTAGGTGCCATTTCGCCCCTGTATGTACAGGGTGTTAATTTATAAGTTTGTTGAATTAATTTTGAAGTTTTTATATCGGTAATCAGATAAGAAGAAACTTGGAATAAGGTGATGGCACGTTGATACGTAAAGGTTCACCATCCCTGCCCTATATATTATATCACTATTAAAAAATCATTCACAGAGCTTTTAAAAAATACAATATATTTATCTTAATTAGTTTCGAAAATATAATTATCCAAATCTAAAGAATAGGTGTAGTAAATTTTAATTGGGTCAATAATGGCAAGTAGTAGGCTTATGTTCTGTTATTAGGGCACAAGGCCCTTGTCTGAACACAGGGTGTGCAAACAATGTACCACCCTCCCGCGTAATGTGAAAATCTACAGTCACAACGGGCTAAGGAGATAAGAAACATCAAAAAGTGATAAACAGGCATCGTCACATTTGGTATAATCCCCTGATGAGTTTAGGAAACGAAACGCGAAACACGGTGCGTTTCCCTGGTGAAATGTAGGAAGATGCGGTGCAAAAATTTTGCATTTATTCAAACTGCAGTAATATGAGTCAATTATACATGATCGTAAAATAAACCTTTACAAATAAGTTTTAAGGTATAACCACACCGAGTCCTGCACCGTAGCACGGCCGTGTCTCGGTTTTGATGTACCGTTATAATCAAATGCCGTAGGCTTAATACCACCGCCCGTGCCCGACCACATACCCCGCATCGCATTTTGACCTTACCTTATAAAAACCTTGTAAAAAAAATAACGAAGTATTCGTAAGTTCTATTCACATATTATTCACAAGATACAATTAATTTTACACTTTTTAATACCTTTAACCACTGACTTGTAATTTTTATACGTAATGAACTGAAATAAAAGGTGACGCCCGTAAACTCAAAGCATTGTTCGGGGAACATCGGCGCTATCCGATCGACGTATGATTTCATTTACTGGGCATGTTTCAGACTGTACGAGACACGGTCGTGCTAGATAAGTAGGAAAATCTGTGTTATTTAAATAAAGAGATATACATACATAAAACAATAGACTTGTCTAGACAAAAATGCTTTGTATATTTTTGAGGGAAGTAAAAGTTCTTTTAAATTTTTCCGAAATAATTTTCCTCTATCACCGTGAAATCGGGCTGGGTGCGGGTATGTGTGGCCCGACCTTAATAGTGAGTAATTATATGTATCTGCCACCTCGGACCTATTACTCAGAGAGTTCTACAGAGTAATCTCTCTCATGTCCTTACCGACCCCGTTCCCGTTTTTCGCGTTTCGTCTCATAAACTCATGAATATTTTACACTTTGTATGTGTCCCAAATTCGACCCTCTCTGGAATATTGTTCTCATGTCTGGGGAATGGCATCCCCTATAACCCTCACCATTCTTGATGCCATTCAAAGAAGGGCTGTTCGTCTTATTAATGATCCTTTATTTACTCAAAGACTTCCTTCTCTTGCCCATCGTCGAGCTGTGGGAGATCTATCGCTCTTCTATAGATACTTTTACGGCTTCTGCTCCGACCAATTATACAGTATAGTCCCTCCTCTTGCAGCTCCCAACAGAAACTCGTGGTGCCACGCATATGCATCCCTATACGGTTCAATTGGACAGGCCCCGAACTTCCCATTTCGTTCGTTCTTTTATCCCTAGAGTTTAAAGACTGTGGAACCTACTGCCAGCGGAGGTCTTTCCTTTCCCCCAAATCTTCAAGTTTTTAAGTCCCGTGTTAACAAACTTCCTCTTACCCTGCTTAAGACACCCACGGTACGTTAGTATTTAGGCTTTCAGCCTTCGTGGATTGTCCAAAGATAAATATATATATATATATATATATATATATATATATATATATATATATATATATATATATATATATATATTTATATATATATATATATATATATATACAGAAACATCTAAATAAATTGATATATTTGTTTATTTTGTAAGAATAAAAAATAAAAAAAATTAAGGGTAGTGTAAATCTATAACTTGACACCCGGTACTCTATTAAGTTTAGCTGATTTTTATCGATCAGAATAGTAACATTTATTAATAATTCATAGCTTTCATCATTTGTAGCCATATTTATAAACTAAACCGTAAAAAACTCCTAACTTGGTTAAAACATTAATTAAGATCGAAGGAATGTAGTTTACATTGTTTAACTTTATTTTTATAGCATATAAATTAGCTCTCTACGTCTTTTTATATTTCTATTAAAATTTGCGTAATGAGTTTAAAAATGCACTTGCTGTATTATGTTCGGTGTAGGCATTACATCCCAGGGTAATTTGTATTTGCATTTTCCTTAGCAATTTAAGAGTTTGATTTACTCAGCTAAAATACATACATACATATTTACTATTTTAGCTGAACCGGCTGTCTAAATGTACATTGTACATAAATACTTACACCACAAATTAATCTATTTACTTACTGTTAATATTATCAAGATTTATTGGTAGTGAACCGTTAGTTATGTAACTTACAAAGGAAATAAGGTTTTTTATTAAAATTAGCTACTCTAGTTATTATTTGTCAGATATGAAGTAGTATCTAATGTTTTTTTTTAATATTGCAGTGCATGGGTATAAAAGATGAGTTTCATCAAAAAGCTATACTAACTTGCATTGACGAATTGTTAAACAAAACCGAAGAAAAAAAGGGTGAGATTAATGAGCCTGGGGAGTGCAGTACTGCAACCAATGGATTTTCGCATAGCCTAACACAACACAGTTTTAGTTCTTTGGAAAGATGTGATAAATGCAGCAAATATTTGCGAGGGTTACTTCATCAAGGATTTATTTGTCAAGATTGTGGATTGGTTGCCCACAGAACTTGCGCAGCCACGGGCCTTCCCTCTTGTACCCGTCGACCAATGGATGACGGGAGAACACATTTATTCCAGTATAAGTCGTACTTTGGACAAGGGCTGTGTGTGCAGTTTAAATGTACTAACACCACTCCAGCTCCATTACTTCTTGTAAAATGTGTTGCCGAACTGGAAAATAGAGCACAAAACGATGAGACTTTGGAACTGTATACAATGTACAGTGCTACTCCACCAGCGGATCAAGTTAATAAGTTGGTAAAGCTGATAGACATAGATCTAAATAACGTAGACTTAAGCATATTTAGCCCCGTTGCTATTTCTGGTGTCATTAAAAAATATTTACGCGAGTTACCAGATCCCTTAATACCTGTTCAGTGGTATGACAAATTTTTAGAAGCACAAAAGAAAAGAAGTGATGAAGAGTGCACATCTATTCTAAAGCAGTTAGTTGAGGAACTACCAGAACACCATACGTCTACACTTAAATTTATTATGGTCCACTTATGTCGGATTTGCCAAATGGAATTTGCCAGAGGGAATAAAAATCCTCCAACTGTTCTTATTCAAGTAATGTGCCACATCTTTCTTCGACCTCCATGGGATCGTATTATGTAAGTAAATGTTTAATAGACTGTGGTATACACTAGGCTAGAATAATTTATTAAGCATTATTAATTTTAACGTAGAACAATAGCTTATCTGATAGGGTGTGACATAATGCAACACTTTTTTAATGTGCAGTTTTTCTTATTTTTGGAGTTAAACAGTGTGTAAACAACCAAAAATCCTCACTATGCGCAGGCTTTTCCCAATGTGAATGTGCTTCTTCTGCTTGAAACCAAGAGCAGCAATTTCTCTTACTTTTTGACGAACGACTTTCAAAAATACAGTCGAATCGAATTTTAAGAGAACCGCACCCAAAGTTTCATTGATGTGATCATTCTCACGACTCGAGAATAGGGGTCTAGGCTGGTTCGCGACGTGCGTGCTTAAGTCATTCGCGAGGAGCAACGCATGCGGCGAGAAGCCAAGCGTGTGCAGATCTGTAAGCGGCTTAATCATTCTTATTTTTTAACCGGCTTCAAAAACGAGGAGGTTTTTATTTTGCCATGTATGTTTTTTTTGTGTGTATGTTACGCCATTACTCCGTCAATTGTGGACCGATTTTATTTTTTTTAATGGCAAAAGATTATATTATTTGACACAGTGACACAGTAATAATAAATACATGCTAAAAGCATTCAAGCTGGCTTGAGACTAACCTAATACATTATAGGAAATGTGTTTTTAAACTTACCCCATTGGCAATTCAAAATTGCGTTTTTTTTTCTTAGTATGAATATATTTATTTGATTGATTTTTTATACCAAACTATCCGCGGCAGATCAAAACAGTGGCATTTCGCACACGAAGATCAAAACAGTGGCATTTCAAAAACAAACCTTTTTTGAGAAGTGTGTAAGTTAAGTGAGTTTTGTTAAGGTGCATTTATTAAATTAGATTAAAAACAAGCAACCGAACAAACGATCGGGTTCGTTCGTTGGTTTGCTTTCTGTACACTTTAATGTAAATAAACATTCGCATTCGTTGATGTTCCGAATCAAAAGTCATTTTGGACTTAAATGATAATAAATTTATTAGCGCCAGTTTTATTATTATGACAAGTTTTTCAAAGAAAAAAAATTTTCAAATTTGTTAACAAAAAAAATGTTACACCGCAGGAAAAACATTATTGTATACAGGCCTTGATATGCTAAAACGGACACCACATTCAGAAAGGCAGTATCACCAAAGACAGATTTATTATTACCACTTCGTTTTTTCGGCTACAGGAAAATTTCTATCCTATTTGTCTATGCCAATTTGTAAAAATAAATCGTCTACCGATATTTTTGGACCGAATTGGTTCACTCTAACCAACCAAATTACCCTGTTTAATTTGAACGCGAGCATCCTTTAATGATTCGCTGACTTACCGACACTGTGAAGTCGAACGAATTCGGTTAGCACATCGAGAGAATTCGTTTGTTCGCTTGTGTTAGCTCTTATTTAAAGGCACCTTAATGTGTATAAAAGGGAATAACCAAATACTACGACTTCCTCTATTAAAGATGTATGACTGAGAGATATGTTAAGATAATTGACTATTGAGGTCCTAATGTCTAGGTCACTGATCTCGATGGATTGCCAATGTTATTACCTGCGCAAAACAAAAGTTACTTTTAATGGGCGAAAAATGTGTTTCTGCGCTTGGATACCACTTATCTCCGAGGTTTGACGCGCACGGAGTACGGTAGCTAATGACCGACTCGGTCATACCGCGGATCGGTGTGACGGTGTTTGTATTCAGCCATAGCTTTTAAGTGCGCATGTTCGTCCACCCTCGATTTGTTTACAAAAATGCTTCTTGCCACTGCGGATCTAAATCATGTGGGTAATCTATGGCCTGGGCCCATTGCATTTTAAGTGATTTTAAACGTTATATTTTACATTTGATTTTTTTAAATATATTTTTGTTTTTGCAGACAAGTGGTGTACAATACACAAGCCCACAATAGGATTGTCGAAGTACTGCTTTTACACTGTGATTGGGGTGAACGGGTTCCAGCGTTTGCTTCAGCACCAGCTATACCGCCAAGAAAAGTTTCAAGACAAATGGGAAGAACGGCAGCAAGCGAATCTTCTACCAGTATTACTGCTGAAAAAGATAAAAACAACATCCCTTTACAAGAGGCCGAGTGGTATTGGGGTAATATACGAAGGGAAGATGTAAATGACATGTTAAATAATACGCCAGATGGTACTTTTCTTGTTCGTGATGCGTCTAGTAAAGGTGGGGAGTATACTCTAACTTTAAGAAAAGGTGGTGCCAACAAATTAATAAAAATTTGCCATAGGGATGGAAAGTACGGGTTTACTGAACCATATGTGTTTAATTCTGTTGTGGAGCTTGTGAATCACTTTAGAAATGTCTCTCTTTCACAGTATAATACATCTTTAAATATTAAGCTTACCCACCCAGTATCGAGAAGTAACCAAGAGGAAGAGGCTTCAAAAGCAGAGAAGGTCGAAAAACTAGAGGAAAAATTAGCAGATGTAAATAAATGCTTTATACAGAAACAAAAAGAGTCTGAACGGGTCTCTAAAGACTTTAATGAAAGTTTACAAGAGGTACAAACAAGACGCCATGCCCTTAATGCCTTAAGGGAACTAGTAAAAGTGTTTCAAGAACAGACCTCAATACAAGAAAAGTATCAAAACGAAGCACAGCCTCATGAAATTAAAAGTTTAGAGATTAATTCGGAATTGCTCAAAAAGAGACTCTTGATGATGCAGGAAAGCTGTGAACAACTGGAACAGACTTTACAGAGAAAGGAAGCTTATAACAGAACTTTAGAGAGAGAACTAACATCGTTAAAACCTGAAATTCATAGTTTGCGACGGGAAAGAGAGAATCTTGCTAGATGGCTGCAGGAAGAGGAGTTTCTGCCGCTAAATTAAATGCAATACTAAACAAAAACACTGATGACAACATCGAAGAGGTAGAAATAGACACAGACACTCTACCACACAATGATCAAAATACCTGGTTAATGCTAGATTGTTCGCGAGAAGAAGCCGAAAAAAATGTTAAAAGATAAGATAGACGGGACATTTTTAATAAGAAAATCGACAAATCTTTTTAAACATATTTTGGTTGTTGTTTGTAATGGCGTTATTAATCATTGCATAATAAACGAAACTTCAAAGGGATATGGCTTTACAGAGCCATACAATATTTATCCTTCATTAAAAGACTTGGTATTACATTATGCTACGAATTCTTTGGAAATTCATAATGATCTTTTAAATACCGTATTGAAATACCCCATTGGTGCCACAAGTAATACATATAACCGCGATGGCTATGTCTGTTAGTTTGCAGATCATTTTGTGATAAAAGCTGTGGTGACTATCAATTTCCATGTGATGAATTTAATTTTAAAATAAACTTACGAATGAATGAAAAACTGTATATCTTACAAATTTATATTTACATTCAAGACTAGATTATATATTTTAAATCGCCATGATTTAAATTGACTGTGATAGTGTACTAAAGAAAACGTTAAAACTTTAGCATGCAAAAGTGAACAAAGCGTGCGATATTAAACAGTTGTGTGAAACGAAGCTCATATGAACACAAGAAAAATAAATAACGAGCATGCCGTTGCCTGAAAACTATTTTTAAAATGATCTGTTTAAAAAAAAATATATGATTTTTAATTATATAAAAAATGTACTTGCTTCAAAGCGAAAACCATTCTAGATAATATTATATTGTGATCTGTGTAATTTCAGTCATATTTGTGCAATGATTAAATTTTACATGAAATATTTTTTTGTTAAAATAAGTCAGCTTTTTAATTGTTTGTTTTACTACTTTTTAAGACTTTAACATGGGTACATGTTTAAATATGACCACTTTATTTTCTGTGATTGTTTATTTTTGTGTAATGGTCAATATTTTAAATTATCTCATTTAACTATTTCATTTCACAGTATTACAGTACTATTAACTTAAATTCTTTGGAATTACTGTAACATTTTTTTATGTTTAGTTACGGTATACCCAGTGATCATTTAGGGCTGTTGGGCCTAAAAATAAACGTATGTTGATAAAGTGGTGATTTATTATAACTATAAAGATAGCCGTGCTTCCTTAATTTTAGTTGTGACTTTTTTTTATATTTATATATCGATTGTTATTAATCTGGCTTTTTAAAATGATTTTATACTTTTGTTACGGCATTTTTCATAACTCTGCTGTGCAGAGATTTATCTAGAATGTATTTTTTCTTATTTTGCTAATACTTAATTTTAATCAGTTTTCAGTGAGATAACAAACAGTTTTAAATTAGTTGTTGGCAAATAATTTATTGTTGTAAATACATATTGTGTCCTTTTTACCCTTATGAAAACGGTGCATCCAGTCTTTTTGCTATAAATTTAATAAAGATTATTTCAAAAATAAGGCGTTGAAAACCAAAGTGGACCATCCCAAAAATAAAAAAAAACACTCTGTAACATGTCTTGAATTTTCACTGGCATAAAACTTTTTAATCAGGACCAAAGTTGACCAAGTGTGCTATAACTATCTTAGTATCTTATAATTATCCTTAGTTTATTTTTGCCCTGATAAATAGATTTCATGTAATTGAAAATAAGCGCTTTAGTACGGTTTTTGATTTGTGGGATGGTCCGCTCTGGTTCCCAAAGCCTCAAATAATTAATATGAATTTGGGTGCAGTGCATTTTATAAAGATTTCAGAATTGAATAATTAAGAAGGTTTTTGAAAATGTGAATTTTTAAAGATTCATGGATATAAATGAGAATAATTGTAATATTCATTACACATCTCAACGCATCAGTGCGTCACAAATTGTATATTTTATGATAAAGGCCAATATTAGACTGCAAAAGATATTTCATGCCAATGACAATTGGGCACTGAACATATTTTATAAATATGGCCTACATATTTTGATAATCTTATTTTGGCTTTTACCATATTATATTATTCTTCTTATTTGTTAAACAGGAAACAAAAAATGTGGCATTTATGTAAAAGAACTACATATAGGATTTTCATGTTGTATAAATTATCCGTTTTTGATAATAAAATTAAGAATATGCAATAATACAATAAAATACCCAATAAAAGGGAGGACAGCTGCTTCCCAACAGAGCACCAAACAGTACAAGCATGTACTGTGCTGTATTTAATGTTTTATTTTTGTTACACGTCGGTGTTAACTATTATTACTGGGTGTCAAATTTTTATTAGATGTGCTGAAATTTTTCCCCAAATACGCTGTAGAACAACTTCCGTCGAGCTATGTACATACAAGCTTTCTTGTGATAAATAATTAACAGTACATTATTTGCTAAGTGTCAGACACATCTACATGAATGTCACATTTTTCCAATAATTTCAGTGCTTGTATGGATGGTGGAGGGGAGGATAACCATCTTTTATGGCGGACAAGTTGAAAAAGTGGCCATCGGAATGTAGCAACTTCGGATGGCGCCACAGTAGCCAGTGGAGGGATTTTGGTATTTCTTTCCTTTTTATTTTGTATCTATCTGTCCTTTTTCATTTTGTATCTCATTTTAATAATTCATGCTCAATAGTTAAAAAATCACCTCTGGCTACTGTGGCGCCACCTTAAGTTGCTCCTTTCGACGGACACTTTTTAAAACATTCAGATGGTTATCCTCCCTCCACCATCCATAAGTGCTTGTAACAATATGGTCAGACAAATTCAGAGCTCTATAAAATTGTTATTACGCACAAATATATTTTTTTATAATTTTTGTACAAAACATTATTTCATAAAAAATGTTTGGTTTAAAATTTTTTCATTAAAATATAATAAGATTTCTAAAATGTTTTAAAATTACTTTTATTGAGAAGGTACGTCATTTTGTAAAACATTTTAATGTTATCGAATTCATAAAAAGAAACTAATTTTGATGGTTTCTAGATTTAAAAAAAACATCCTAAGCCACAAAAATTAAGCCTGAAAAAATATGTAAATAAATCTTTTTTTTACAAAATTAAAAGATTACTATAAATTGTAAAATTTGTGGAAAGGCGGTACGTTTTAAAAGGCTCAAAATAATTTTCTCCTAAAGTAAGAAAATTAACCCAAATATTTCACTGAAGAAAAAAATTCGGTACCTTACCAAGTGATCTAGTCATACTGTGTCTGTAACAGCACCAAAAAATTTAAACTTTATTAAATATTCAAACTTTATATATTGTACAGGGTTTTCATTTATATTTTGTCACCCACTTTTAACTAAAACTAAGAAGAATAATTCATACTTTTTATCTATTATCTTTGGAGCATAAAAAAGAAATAAATGAAAATCAAAAATAAAAAGGTCAACATTTTTTAAATGGAACACCCTGTATATTATATGACCATTAAAAAGTCTTTAAAGAAGCTTAACAAAAATACCATATTTGATATATTCACCTTAATAGTTTTCGAAATATGACCACAAATATTAGATATAATTTTCATTATACCAACCATGACACTAAGCTGAGAGTGTAGATTTATTAAAAATTATATCCAGCTTAAATGGCCATATTTCCAAAACTATTAAAAATAGATATATATCAAATGTGGTATTTTTGTAAAGCCTTTTAAAAGATCTTTCTAAATATGACACTATATACAGGGTGTGCGATTTAAGAAAAGTTTACCTCTTAATTTGTATCGAGTTTTTGATGATCATTTGTTTCCCTTTTTTTTGCTCTAAAAAAAATAGATAAAAAAGTATGAAATATTTATAAAGGACGTTTTTTCTGTCCTTCTTGGTTATAGTTAAAAGTAGGTGGCAAAATATAAATGAACCCAGTACAAGCAAATTTTTATTTTCGTATATTTATAATTTTGAATTTTTACCATTTTTTTATACTAAAATTAACTTAAAAGTCCATCAAATTTAGTGTCTTTTATATGAAGTATCTTTTTTGCATTTTATAACCACAAGGTCTTTTTGCCCTTGGTTAAGAACGCAGTTTTCCTGTGTAAACATATTTTCTACAACATGTAGGTACTTTGGTAAATTTATTAAGCAGAATTTTTTTTCAAGATAGGGTAATTATTTTTTTAATTACTCGATAATCTTAATTTACCAAAATGTAACCAGTTAATCGGCTGTTTACTACCTATGCCTCTTTTACCGTATAAGCAATAGATAAGGTGTATCAGCCAGTAAGTCAACAACAAAGGATGTACATCCACTACGAAATGTTAACATGCAGTTATTTACGTTAGACTGTCTCTTTTCCTCACATTGCCTATGTGTAATGTTATTTAGCTGATCCGGTATAAAAGCATTGTTAAAATTATACCTGTTACAAGGGAGATACGATTTCATTGTAATTTGTCCTAGGCCAAGTCGGTTAGTTCTAGTTAGTTGTAGTTGGAATTAATCGATTTGGCCCCAATCCAAACTAGAATGGCCTAAAATCAGATATTTCCTGTAACATATACCGGTTGAGCTAAATAACATAACACATCGGCAATGTAAGAAAAAGAGACAGTCTAACTAAATACCTGCATGTAAACATAGGTGACTAATACTGCTTGTTTGTTTACTACATTACTAGCCGATTTACCAAAACCTATTGCGTATGCAGATATTCAATAATACTGGGTATAATCTTGGACTTCCATTGCCTTTACTTATGAGTTATACACTTTTCAAGTAAAAACTAAAAAATATTATTTAACAATTCGGTGTTGCCATTCCAGTATAATAAGTCTTTAGTTTTATTTTAAAGTATATTTTTGTATTTCTTAACATAATTCAGATTTTGCAGATAGAAGGTATTGGTGATAAACAGTGATTATATTTTATTTTATGAAATTATTTTTTTGCATACAGTCAGTATTAGACTATAATAGATCTTTGACAAATACCTTTTATTAACTTTGGAATACATTTAATAAAAGCTAATTTATTATACTATAAAATATACTAAATCAGCTTTTTTAAAGGTATATCGGCCAGTAATGCAATAGCAAAGCAAGCACTATTTTTCATTCAATCCGAAATGTTTACATGCCGGCATTCGGAGTTAGACCTTCTCCTTTCCACGCATTGCCTGTTTTCATTTCTGACTGGCTAATTCTGTATAAAATATATTTAATAAAAGGTGTTTCACAAAAATATTTTATAGTGTAAAGCTGGCCTAACTATGCAAAAATAGAACAATATTACAAGTACCAGTTATATCTAAATAGTTTATATTATGGAAACCTTCAGTCTTAATGGGATTCTTAAACAGCTTAAACAATAGTGGTGGTATCGATTAAGAGTGATAACTTTAACAGGCTTTAAGAATCCCACTAACAAAACTATTATTTTAAAAATATATAGTGTCTGTAATTCTCGATTTATAGGCTTTTTAAGACCAAAAATTATTGTATTAATTTAAAATATTGATTGTTGATTCTGATGTTTCAAGATATATTTACTGTTTTTATTTCACTTGAAATCCGTAAATAAAAAAATTAAGTAAAAATGTTTTTTCCTTGTCTACTCCTATACAGGTCAAGTCGTTTTAACATGCATTTGTAGTACATCTGTTTTTCTTCTCTTTCACATTTACGAAATTTATGTGGTAATGTTTTAAAGATGTATAGCATTTAATAATGAAAAACACATTTACTTTTTTAATTTATTACATAACAAATTTAAACAGATTTACACTAACGCGTATGCAGCATAATTAGCAACGCCACATCGATTTTTATGCCTACTTAGCCTCATAAAGCCCTGCTCTCCCCAGTGGTTTCCCCACCAATTTTTAGAATCCATGCGTCTTTGGTGTATCCTACAAGCAGCATTGCGTGATTTACCGAAAATGAGGTACAAACAGGGTCATCATAAATCCCCTTACTAAAAAAATAATTTCGCCTTAAGGACGTAGTTTGTACTAAAATAAGGAGATAATAATTACTAAATGATGGTGAAGTTAATCACGTAAGGTATTGAGGTTATGTTTGTTGATTTGTTGTTTTTTGTGAAGAATTGGAAAATATGAGTACGTGTACATCCTTATATTAAATCCGATTCAACCGATCGGATAGAACTTAGGAACATATTCTAATTGGTCGATTTCGAAGGTTTGTTCGAAATTGACCAATCAGAACATGTTCCTAAGTTTTATCCGTTCGGCTGAAGCCGATTCAGTATAACGATGTACATGTAGTCTATTATTGGTGGTCTTAATTTTAGATTACCTTTAACTAGTATGTACCCTCAATAACTCACCTGATTAATTTGACCCATTACACGAACGCAAGATGGTAATATGGCCCGCCGCCAATTGAACCCAGCCCACGCACAGCACATGTGTAGCCCACGCTCAACCCATCCTTCCCATGTCCACGTTTTTGATCAGTTCACCGCATATTGGACCCAATTCGGGATCAACCATATTTCAGATTTTTAAAACAAACCCATGCTGCTCAAGACCCACGAAATCTGTGCGGCGAACACAAAGCTATCCACGCGTGGCTGGCAGCAGAATGGACTAGCTCTGGGCTGGGTCCAATATGCGCCACTCTATTTAAAAGCATGTTTTACAAAAGTTATGCACGCGTGAGCTGTGCGTGGGCTGGGTTCAATTTGCGGCGGGCCAATTGTGAGCTCATCTATTATTTCGCTACGCCAGCAATGTCAACAGGCTCGGCACAAGTGAGCAAGGGACAAGAGTCGTGTTTGGCGTAAGAGAAAACGTGGTAACTATTTGTACATACTATTAGAAGAACGGGCGTGTCAAACAAACGTGAAGATCGTGAAGCCAACGACGCTTTTGAACAAGCAGGCGACAAGGTATTCCGATAAACAAAATATTGACGCTCGGTTCTACGTTAAAAAACAACCACAATAGAAAGTTTTCTTTGCTTTAAAGTTTTGGTAAAGAATAAAATAAGAACGTGATAACCTTTTATGCTGTTTCGGCTGTAGTAACAACCTCGCACCTACCTTACGCCAACTGTCCATGAGGCGGTTTTCCGCTCGCGGATGATAATTCAGCGATGTGATTGGCGGGAAAATGTTTTTAAAATTTGCATAACCAATCTGGCACTGAATTTATCATCCGCCAGCGGAAAACGCTCTCATGTATCACATAACGACTACCCTTGTTTTACTGCAACCTTTGTTTTGGTGTATGGCTTAAAATGCATGGGCGTAGGGAGAATAGGGTAATGGGAGCTCTACTAAGGAAAAATTTGAATAAAAACCAAATTTTTTAACATTTGAATTACTTTAAAGTAGAAAGTCTTACCTTTATTATAAGAATATATTTTAAGCAAACTTATAAGTAAATACAACCAAGTATAAGAATACAATCGAAGTTTTACAAAAAAGTCAGTCGCTCCTATTACCGGACACATGCGGAAAATGAGGACCCATTTAACGTTTATATGGAATATGGGAACTCCCTTGGATTTATCAAAAATTTAATTAAAAGTATGTAATTTAAGTGAGATCTTACATAAAATCTAGTTAACACAAATAAAGAAGACAACTTACTTAAAAACAATATAACAACCTGCTATCCTTAGCTCTGACAATCTGCTGTTTTCTTATAAGTTTGGAGCGAAAACACACAATTGTCCCTAGTGACTTAACTCATTGCACTGTCGATTCGAGCGCGTCAGGCGAAGTTTGTCAATGGATGACGGAAGCGGCCAAGTACCTACGATCATGCCAAAGTGGGATACGTTCCGTTCTACCAGTAGCGCTCTCATTACCCGACCGCTTCCATTACCCTGCACTCCCCTATATAAGGGGCGTGTAGCGTAAGAATAAAGGAAGATTTGTAGTTTGTTACTTATGTTTTTATTAAGGACGGTTATGTGGACCCCCTTGGCATAGTCGTAGGAAAATCAGTAAAATGAGTTTTTTTGCTCTTTAATAATTTTTGTTTCGCAAAAGGAAATAAGGGATTAGTAGAGGTAGCGAGAAAAGAAAGAATGGATTTTTAAAAGGGGAACCCTTTTTTTTGCTCTTCAAAAATATTTTGATACCTAATTGTTTTTTAGTTGTCAACCCCTCCCTCTCCTTTATTAAAAAGATGTATATGTATGTATGTCTGTGTTAAAATGGTTACCACCGGTACCTCTTGGGGGCGTCCATAAAATACGTAAACGTTCTTTTTCCAATTTTTGACCGCCCATCCCACATACCCCAAACCCACGTGAGATTTTTGCACAATTTCTCAAAAAAGGTCCTTGAGCTGGTTCTGGTTGTTACCGAATAACATATTTTTCCTTGGGGGACCTGCCCAAATCTCGTAACTTTTTTCTTGTTTCCAGAGGAAGAAAAAAACGTGATATTTGCACCCCAAAGTGAGATTCAACTCGATTCCTTCTTCCCCTAAATGCCTCACGTAATTGATGGACGCCCCCTTATGTCAATTTCTTTTTAAATAATAACTATATTTTTTTAATATAAAGAAATAAAACTAAAAAGTAGAAACATTTAATCCTCACGAGTATATTATTCCATTTAAATACTAACTTTCCTGGCCTAACTCCCCATGGTGATCGTAAATTCACTTTGTTTTAACTGTATTCATATTTTATTCATTGTAACATAAGGGAAGTAACTTTGTCGAATTGTTTGTCTCTAAAATATCAAGAAAGAGCAGGTAGATTTAAAGCAAACATTCCTTTTTAATTATTTATCACTTTTAATTTATTTTACGTAAAGCTTGAGCTTTTCACTTTACGGAAGACTCGCAACCGGATCGTTCAACTCATCTGGAAAATTAAAAATTTAACTTGTTTCTTGTGCACTTACTAACTGGAAAGTATATTTTAAATTTATAAAATAAATTTAACAAACTTTTTAAAACACCATTTTGATCTTTAATTTTTAAATTTTCACAAGTATCTAATAAATTACTATAGATGTGCCCATATTTAATTCATTCTGAAAGCGATGCCGCCAAGTACACAATAAATGATAAAGTAAACAAACCTTTTCGAATGCACATAGCCTCGAACAAAGCCTGAGTACATATGTTTAGATAAATAATAAAAATACATTGCTAAAACACGTATCACCTACTTACAAAACATTCTCTTATTTTGCCTCTGCCTACTATAAAACCGGTGGCACGTGGCGTGGTACTAGAAACTCCTCGGGTTAAATATTTCTTGCTGCAATAAATCATTGTTCACAAAAGGGTTTCTTTATCATTTTTGTGTATAGAAGGAACAGTTTAAAAATGTAACATTCGGTGCTCTTTGATAAGAAAAAAATCACAAAAAAGTTTAAAGCAAATAAATCAGCATGCTTGTCTTCGCGGCCGCCTTTGCTATATTTCTTTTATGATATGCCGGTTGATGCAGGTGGTCATCACATACCTGGGATAGAAATTAAATTTTTTGGTCAAAATTCTGAAACTTACCAATCTAACTTAAAATGAGGTGCTTTTGCTGGAAAAATATTGAAAAAATATTATGCATTATTACAAATGCTTTTTGGAAACCTAAAACTTATTATATGTTATTATAAATTTACACCCCACTTAACATTATTATTTTTTATTGTACAAAATAAACTAAAATAGCAAGCTTGTTGGTTAATGCTGGTAGTATTCTAATTAGTAATCCGATGATTATTATCTCATATAATATACAGGAGTACGACAATAGGTATGATTTTTTTAAATGGAATACCCTGAATATTATATCACCACTAGAAAAATCTCTTTTAAAAAGCTTTAGAAAATACTACATTTGATGTGTCTATCTCAATTAGTTTCGGAAATATGACGATCCAGATCTGAAAAATAATTTTAAATTATTCTTAGTAGCGTAATAGAGTTACATGAATCCATATCTTTTATCAGAATGCTTTTTATCTTTTAAGATATACAGTGTAGGACAAAACATATTAAATTTTAAAATGGAAAACCTTGTAAATTATAAAAAAATCTTGTATCTGTCACTCACACTCAGAAGTAGCAAAAAGTAGCAAGGCAATTGTAAGTACAAAAACTGCAAGGGTAAATGAAACAGAGACATAACAATAGCTCTTATTATTTAAACTCTTGTACTTTTTTTTGTATTAAGGCTAATAATAAACTACAGTGATTAAATGTTGTTTATTTATGTCTGCCAAGTACATCTTCAAGTTTCTTATTACCCAATAGAAATCATGTCACTTTCCGTACACATGTAGTTTGGAGTATCTACTTTGAAATACACAGCATGACCCACATAAAATTTCAAAGTTGACTTGCGGCATCGCTTTCAGAATGAATTAAATTTGGACCCATCTTTAACTATTAAGGTACTTCGTACATGGGTGAAACAGCGACGAGACCCAGATTCGACGAGCTTTCGACAGTACCCAAGCAGCAAGCTGACGTCTTATTCAGGCCTCTTTGGTCAGCAAAGACGTCATAGGATGACGACAAAATGACATTAAAATTGCCTTCCCAAGTCACAGACAAAAGACGTCCTGTTAATGACGTATTTAAGATGACAAAAAATTGACGTTTATACTTTTTTTTCAACAGCTTAAATGATACAATGTTTTATTTAAAAAACATATATTTTTAATTATGGAGTAAACATACCTGATAGTTGATTGGCTTTCCATTAAGACGGTATTGGATGGATGTGTTATGTCACGTGATGACAACGAAAATTATAAGTCTTATTTTTCTTTCATATGATATTTCGATTGGATTTTGACACAAATCATATAATGTCACAAAAAGTTTTCTGGCAAGCTTTCGAAACATGACGTCATTAGATTTTTAAAAGCTAGTATGACGAAAAATTACGTCAAAAAGCCGTCACTTTAACGACGCCAAAACACGTCAGTAAAAGGACGTCAAAAGACGTAATAATTTTGGTCCGATGACGTCTTATGACCAAAATGTCTAATAAAATGATGTCATAATGACGTTAGCTTGAGTGCTAATGAAATTATATGGCAATCGGAGAGCGCCGACAACTACCCCCTTGGGATTATCCCACTGGGTCAAAGAGTGCTATATTAGAGCCCTCTAAGACAAGTACGGAGAAGCCTGAATACTACCGAACATTATTTTACAGGCAAAAAATAAAATATTTTCTTACCTGACAGGTTGAATTGTTTTGCTATTTCATTCCAAGCTCTTTCTGTGTAATCTTTTCGCAAATATTTTTTAAAATGTAATTATAAAGTACAGGACGTTTTTTAACTTCTTCCACAAATCCAATATTAAATAAATCCATATTTGGTCCAAAAATGTCTAAACGTAATACTTATTTTCCCGTGTAGCAATCAGACACAATCCCAACATGAATCACACACACTGTAAACAAAATATAAAACGGTTCTGTGCTGCACTTGTTTACGAAAGGACGCGGATTGCTGAGATATGGATACGTGCTGTCGAAGGCTGTAAAATCGCGGTCTCGTCGCTGTTGGCGTGCCTAACAGAAATAAAATATCATTTTATAATACCTACAATACCTTGCGATATAGGGATAATCACTATAAGCCATAACTCCTCCTGCTTTTTCCAAATACCGAAGTGTGTTTCGTAAGGAACCACCTCCACAGCCATAGTTTCCAGACGATACACTGCAATCAACGAACTGCTGAGAACTAAAAAAACTTTTTTAGTGTGTTATTTATATTATTAAAGTGCTAATTTAGCCCTAACTTCATAAAACTTCATAAGGTCACTAGTGGTGTCTCAGGCGGGATCTGAATAATTATTTCTGACAAACAAAATGTACTTGTGAATTTTTTAGTATTTTTTTTAAATAGGCAAGTAAAAATATATTTTTTGGTTCCTTGACTTTTTGTGTATTTTGCTTGGTTTTCAAAAAAAAATAATAAAAACCTTATTGCATCCCCTGAGCCAAACTAAAAACAGTGGGAAAAATTTACAAACCTTAATTTAGCAAGTGTCGTTCGTTTAGATGTTATTTATTACTAAATTTAGAATTTGTCACCGTTGTATATTTATTAATAACAAATTATAAAAAGAATATTTTTCCTTTGTTTTATGTGTAGTCCCATGCAATGGGCCAGATTTTTACTCGAGCTAGAGTACATTTTGCTCCTCTAATAGTACAAAATACATCGCCAAATTACAACGATATTGGGCAAAGGATATTTCTGATATTCAGAAAAACCAAGTTGTCTTTTAAAGTTTTTCTCTGCATCTTTTAATCCTAGTTGTTCATAAGCTTGCGAAATGCAATTTGCGAATCGCGAAACGTGTTCTGATTGGTCAATTTCTAACGACTTTCGAATATTTCGTTACAAATGGACCAATCAGAACACGATTTGCAATTCGCAAATCGCATTTCGCAAGCTTATGAACTAGGCTTTAAAGGACAAAAAGTTTGCATACCCATGTTTATATAACATTTTTGTAGACTTTAGATATGTCAACAGCCATTACACGAGATTCGGAAGGAACTAAAATAATATTTTAGGAGAAGAAAAATCGGTCTACAAATTAGAAAGAAAAGTCTTAAATCTTTTTTTTAAATATGTAATACAGAGTACCGAGTGACTGATAATGGTCCTAGTCGGACATTTTTAATATAAAATTGACTCAGTACTTGAGGACAGGTACGTACTGGCATTTTTATTTGTATATTAAATTTAGTATTCGAATACTTAAGGTAATACTCCATTATATTAAGGTAGGTACATACAATGCTCTTTGGTTAACACTAATTATCCGGAATAACTCCTATGACAAAAAACCAGCAGAGGCACAGGTACTGGTAAATTGGTTCCCAATTAGAAGAGTGACCACCGCCAGCAATTTTGCATTTTTGTGCTGTGACTTGTGTGTTGCGTATTAAAATAAATTTTTGTGTTAAATTTTCGCCATAAATCCCCATATTGCCCCAAAATTCTGGGAAAAACAGTACTGGCAAAGACAATTGTAGTTTCGCTATAGACTCCCAGAACAATGCTAATTTTTGGTCATCAGTTTGACGCTGACTTGGCTGAATCTATGAAGCAGCAAGTTATACGTACTGTTTACGTGTTACTTGATAGATACCCGCTTCATAAATTCCACGAAGCGAGCATCCAAGCTGATGACCAAAAATTTAGCCTTGTTCTGGGTGTCTATAGTGAAACTACAATTGTCTTTGGTACTGGTTAGTTCAATAAACAAGTTTATAAATACTTACACAAACCTGTTTTATTACTTATTAGATATTCGTAACCTATTCGGAGGTGGTTAGGTACCGTAAACATGTTAGGAACCAATTTACATATAAGTCCTCATGACAACTAAAAAGGTTGGGAACCAATTTTCCTTATACCTGATTCGGGAACCAATTTACATCAATTTTTATAACGGTTGCCCCTAAGTTTAAGCTAAATAATATTAGGTTCTAAATTAATTCTATGTAAGTAAAATAGGTTCATGTCTTGCTTGACTAAGGGCCACTGCACAATAGCGCTTAGGTCTTGGCTCGCTCAAGCCGCGGTAAAATACTTTACATAATATTTAAATAAAAATTAAAATGAGCGCCTAATGTGAACAGTCCTATTCGAGATCCTATTTATATTGCTTATTAGAATATTTGAATAAACCGTGAGGTGAGCGTCACCTGAGCTATAGTGAGCAGTGACCCTTAAGGTATGATTCCGAGGACCGCGGCAGGAAGCTAACTCGCCGACGCGGACAGCAGAGCTATCCATCATTAGTTTTAGGCGTTCAACCAATTATAACCGCGGTAATAATTAATGACAACTTTGACGTATAATACATTGTTTAAACGTCAACATAAACCGATTGGTAAATACCGTTTTAAAATTGGTTCTTCGCCTAAAATTGATGCATATTTCTCTTGTCTTGGGGAGTAACGAGTTGCGTTGCTGGTAATATCAATGGATCCGGTGCTTGCGTCGGAGGTTTGCCGTCTGCAGCGGTCCTCGGAACCATTTACGCTATGCGAAACGGGGTTTTAAGTGTGCACCCATACTCTGGATAGTAAAGATATTTATTCATTTCAACATTTTAAACCTCTTAGTAGAATAATTACCTTATTTAAATTACTAACCTTAACGGAATCAACTTATTTGTTTGTTTAAAAATTTGTCCTTGAACAACACCAGCTATACTAAATGCATAACAAGAACCACAATCCTTTTGGTTATAAGTTGGAGTTATAAAACCCTTATCAACCCAGTTAATTTCTTCGGGAATATGACGAAATTTGTGATAAATGTCTCCTACAACGTCGGAATCTAGTTTTCGATGTCGACTCTTGGTTAATTTTACCATCTTTTGAAGATACGTTTGATAACTCTAAAACAAGAACACAGCGTCACTTATTTATTTTTGTTCTCGGTTGTCCTAATCCCTATGTTCTTTTGTTGGTCTGTTTCTTCATTCGTCCGCCATTCATTCATTTTTTTTGGAGGGGTGGGGGCAGGCAACACCTGGGGTGGGGCGGTCCCCCTGTAGCTACGCCAATGGTCATACCACAGAAAATATATCTATATAGTTATTTTGTATGTTGTTGTACCTAAACCATATTAAGGTAATAGATAAATTAAATGAGAAACACTTTTTATTTGGTCTCCGTTTGGTTGTCGTACTGACAGTTCTGACGCTTATAATTAGTAAGAGTTTCTAAATTCATCACATGACAGGTCGTCTTAAGTTAGCTATAAATGTTGTTTAAAAAAAGTTTACCTTATTCTGAGAAACAGCAAGGATTTTTGAGGTCTATGCTGGTTTGGGGACTTCTTGTTTGGGCACCTAATAAACTTTACCTGACTTGACCTTTTTTTCTGGTTTAGTCACCTCGACAAAAATGTTTTGGTTTGGTTTTTGTTGTTTGGCACCGTAAATGTGGGCATAGAATTCCTAAGAAGATTTATAAAGTATCTATTAGTCTTGGGTAATTAAGGAATTAAAAAAATTAATTACCAGAAACTACCTTGACCTCCCACCTATACTCTGTAATAATAAAAGAACTATTGTAATGCAAATGAGACTTATACTGATTTAGGAGTCTCCTACACATGGGGTTTTTCAAATTCGCATTTGGCTAATGCGCATTACAGCGCTAGAGAAAACTTAGAACGAATTTGTCTGTCTATTTTATTAAATTATATGCAAATCTTTAGGGTACCAAACAAGAAGTTCCCAAACAGGAAAACACCAATAACATGCAATGAGGAAGATTGTCGATGTGATAAATCAATAGAATATTGATGCTCCATAAAGAGATAGATGTATAAAATACAGGGAAATACCTCACTTTTTTATGAATTCATGCACCTACAATACATATGTACATTTGAAGCTATGCACGGTGAGTGGGTGTTCATTGTTTTTTTTTACTTTACGTACTTAACAACTGACCAACAAAGAGGAACGCGGATCACCAGGGGCCACATAATGCTTAAGCATTTTAACTCTTCGGGCATTCTTCTCAAACCAATTCAATTATCATAGAAAATTCCATATCAAAGTTTGGTTAGACCGTAGAATAGGACTGGGATAACCTATGCACTGAAGCCGCTCGGCTTATTGTGCGTCTTTTTACGTCTGGGTGATATCAGCCAGACGGGACCTACAGTTTATCGTGGGTTCCGAACCACGGTCCCATGCGCGACAATTTAAGAGCTCGTCCCCAACCAGGGGGACTAACGAACCCACCAACTGAGTGGGGTCCGCATGTCTACGGTTTCGCAGGACACGGCAAAGTGTGTTTCGGCGCCTTAGCCCTTGCTGGCTATTAGCGTCATAACATTTCGCACTTTCTCCGTCTTGTTAAGATAACCACTAAATTTCTGACCTTAGCCGCCGGCAGGATTCGAACCCACCTCACGTAGGTTGTGCCTTCAACGACCTGGCGCCTTACACGCTCGGCCAAACACCCGAAAGTTTGGTTATTTAGTATTGAAGAAATATGGTCAATGTAACAACGAATTATTTGATTAAAAAACTGGCTGTTGTAGTGCTACCAAAACTGTATTGCTGGATATACAAACATTACATCTAGCTGATACACTAAAACTTGCTTGCCTCAGGAAATAAACGCTCCATAAAATTAATATTAAACTCACGTCTTGACAGCTATAGGTTTTAGCAAGATGATGCTTATAAAGATCGATCCCATTAAAATACGTAATTTTTTGCAGCTTCGTTTTTTTTTTGGACAAACCACGACAAAGCCTAAATACTAACGTACCGTGGGTGTCTTAAGCGAGGTAAGAGGGAGTTTGTTGACACGGACTTAAATACTTGAAGATTTGGGGGAAGGAAAGACCTCCGCGGGCAGCAGGTTCCACAACCCAGAAACTCTAGGGATAAAAAGAACGAACAAAGTGGAAGTTCGGGGCCTCGTCCAGTTGGACCGTATAGGGATGCATACGCGCGGAACCACGAGTTTCTCTGTTGGGAACCGTAAGTGGAGGAACTATACTGGACAATTCTTCAGAGCAGAAGCCATGGAAGTACCTATAAAAAGCTGATAAATCCCCCACAGCCCGACGATGTGCAAGAGAGGGAAGCCTTTCTGTAAGTGAAGGATCATTAATGAGACGAATAGCTCTTCTTTGAATAGAATCAAGAATGCTTAGGTTGTGGGGGACGCCATGCCCCAGATATGAGAACAATATTCCAAGGGAGGTCGGATTTGGGACACATATAAAGTGTATAAATTAGAAGGGGAAAAATACTTTTGGCTCGAAAGAGAAATCCAAGCTTTTTGAAGCTGCCGTGGCTATAGATACAATGTGTTTATGCCAGTTAAGGTTACTTTCAAATGTGACGCCCACAAGATTAAAGGTGTCTTTGCTCTGTAAAACTTGGCCGCTCATAAGTAGAGGATGAGTATTTGATGACTTTTCGCGACAAGGAACATGATTGTGTTTTGGATGCATTAAAATGGACGAGATTTTTAGCGCCCCAATCCAATATTAAATTAAGATCCTGCGAAAGAGATATCTGCATCGCTCTGCGTTTGTTTTCCAAGTCAGGTTTAGTAATGGGTTTAGGAACCTGAAAACTGGAGTGAAGGGTACTATCGTCGGCGAAACTATGAATGGAATTAGTTGTGGACGAGAGAAGGTCGTTGATGTGAAGAAGAAACAATGTTGGTGCCAGAACTGAGCCCTGAGGGACTCCAGCATTTACTTGGTGAAAGCTTGAAGAATGGCCGTCCACAATAACTGATATACGACGATCAGATAGATAACTAGAGAGCCAAGTACAGAGTTTAGTTGAAAGACCATAGGAGGGAAGTTTATTAAGAAGTGCGGCATGCCAGACCTGGTCAAAAGCTTTGGATATATCAAGAGCAACGATCTGGGACTCACCTAGAAACTCAAGAGACTTATTCCAGCAGTGTGATACGAAGGAAAGAAGATCTGCTGTAGATCTAACTTTTACTTGAAAGGAATACCAGTTTAACTACGGTAAATAAACATCTTAGATGAGATGGCAATTTTTTAGTTGTGCCCTATGGCGTATCGGATATTTTTCTTTTACATTCAGTTTATTTACTTATCACCCACTTAACCTAGGTATACATACTTAAAATATTTACATGTTTATCTTGAGAGCTGTTGCTACTTATTTTTGTATGATAAGAAAGACACCCAAGCAATTGGAGCTAGTTGCTACAATAAAACCCAATGTAACTGATATAGGCTTGCTGATAATAGAAGACAGAATACTCATCATGGGTGTCTATGAAAAGGAATTTACCAACATGTGATTCTCAAGCAGAGATTGATAGGGCACGAACTGATCCTAACTTCCACATTGGTTATTGATGTAAGAGAACTGATAGAACTGCAAGGAAGTGGAGCACACTCCGGAGTGCTATTAATATCCCATGTAAGTGTTTTATAACTTTTTTACTAAGATCAGATTAGTAGGCTTGTTTGTCCGAAAAAAAATGTTTGGAAACATTGTACACACCACAAAAGCCAAAGGGATGCTCAAAAACACTGAATGTTTTTCCCTAAAATAAGTATTATTATATTTATTTTGAAGCTGAGGCCTACCAAATGTGGATTTTTAATAGAATTTGGTTCAACCAGCTTGATGGCAACTAAAAGTGTCATTGAAACTTTTTGTTATTGTTACCATTATTAAGATGTTTTTTAACTAATTGCAAATTAAAAGATAAGAAACAACGCTTAAGTGTTTCAAAAAATCACGTTTTTTTTTTAAATAAAGAAATCACGATTTTTTTGATTAGATGTGATTTTTTAAAAGTGACTATCCTTATTATTATTATTATATAATATTTGTTATAGTGTACCTTAAATATGGCACAAATATGATTTATAATGCCAAAGCATCCCATTTTCCGGTGTCGGACTGAGCATATTGCACTTTAGCGTTTCAACCATTTTTAAAATGGTTGAAAATGCTGACTGCCAAGCAACAAGCTGACGTCTCTATGACATCATTTTTAAGTCATTGTTGGTCATGGGACGTCATCAGATAAAGCCGCCGGGAGACAGGAGAGGCATTTGAATGAGCGTGTTTTGACGTCGTTGATGACGTCTTTTGGACGCGTCATTTTTTTCGTGTACCCAGCTCATAAAAACCTAATGACGTCATTTTTCGAAAACCGCCAGAAAAATTTGTGTGACATTATACAGAATCAGCTGAAATAACATAACACATGGGCAATGTAAAAAAAAAAGACGATAAGGCAGTAAGACCACCTGCGTGGCAACCATCTCTGATTGGATTAATTTTATACATCCTTTTTTTGTTGCTTTATTCGACGAGTATCCCAATACCCACACCTGCTTAACCAGTATGATTGGTGTCAAAATCCAACGAAATATCATATGACAGAAAAAATAAGACAAATAATTTTACAAAATTGAAATAGGAAAAACTCTACCGATAGATGGCGTAATGGACAATAAACTTCTACGTTTATTGCATGCTTCGCTTTTATCATACTACACCGTACCGATGACACCAAAACGGTTCGAGACCGGTCTGCGGTTGGTTAGCTTTAAAAAAGAAATATCTTCGGCTAGTGTAAAGATTTGTATCTCAGGTTGGACATTATCCCCGAAAGATGCGACACGTACAAGAATTTTGTTCCTATTTAATTTTTAAAATCCAAATATCGTAACATTAAAAAAAAAAAAAAGTATATGCGTCAATTTTTCGTTATCTTAAAGATGTCATTAACGGGACGTCTTTTGTCTGTGACTTAAGGAATTATCAATTTTTACGTCATTTTGTCGTCATCATCTTATGACGTTTTTTGCTGACTAAATGTGGCAAAAATTACTAAAAGAGAGAGAAGTCAATGAGACTTGGGTTAGCAGCAAATTATTTTTAAAATTATCACCCCTTTGTAAGGGATATGTTTTAAACAAATTTTAATATGTGACCTGTTTGTTTGTAATGTGAATTACTGTTTTTAAACTTTTAAACTTTTGTTGACCGACTTATGTACTCCAGGGCTATGACTCCTGTTTGTGACAAGTAGCACTGAAGATGGTTTTACCGAAAGCGCTCTGCTACGCTTATTAATATTTATTTAAATTTTGCACCAAATACACCACTTTCATTTCTTCTTCCTATAATTCCACGTCCACACAGCCACACCCTTTTCATTTTATAAATTTGGTTACATTCTAAGATCCGAATAGGAGCGACCTGCACCCTGCACCCATTTACCGGATAAAAACTATTTTTTATTAAATATAGTATTTAAACAAAGGTGTTGCTACAGGGTTGTCTAAAAAATTATGGTCAAGGCTATATTTAAATTAAAAAAAAACACCCTAAAATTTTTGACACATCCTTACCTACTTTTTAAATACATTCTAAGGCTGTTTAAATAATACAGAATGTACCAACAAATTGTAAAAAAATTCAAAACCTTTAATTGCTCGCAATGGTGTACGGAGACTTTTTGTGCTGACTGTAAATTTCATTATTAAAATTTAATTTTAAGTCTAACTACCAAATATTTTTCTACTCTGGGGGCCATTTTGAAATTTTACCGGTGGGCCAAATGATCCCTAGTCCGATACTGAAAGTGCCGAAAATTGTGAAAAAGAGTTCGTAAGTTGAAAGACATTTAAATTGTTTTCTGGTAGTAGTTTATGCACAATATGACATAACTAGTAGTTTTTTTTAAGGTGTAAACCTCTTTGTTTTTGCTCATCAAATTTTTTGGACGATTTGCAATTTTGCCATACAAAACGAGATTAAAACGTACTTCAAGCCAAAGTCGATTGATGAGATAAGGTCACGACATTCGCCATATTGGCTAGCGCGGCTGTGACGTCAAGTCGGGCCATTTTCGGCCATGTTTGATTTTAGGCAGATCAGTGGCGTAGAATTAAGGAGAAAACAAAAAGAACTGTATGTTGTAAACAAAATTTATTTGATTATTTTAACAGGCATAACCTAAAACAAAAACATAAATGTGGTTTAAATATTGAAAATTAAAAATTATCAAAGCGACGACAGGACGATGAGGTACCTGGCAGAGCTAAACATTTTCCATGGTTCCGTAAGTCAAAAACCATTTTAAAAACTTTGTATACAAGGTGTCCGCTAATGAATGGTACACAGAAAAACCACAGATTCCTTATGCCAAAATATTAAGATTTAACCAAACATACCTAATATCCAAAAGTTTATAATAAGGAAGATACGGGAGGGGTCATAGTAAAAGAAAAAGTAAATTTTGTTCGATAATTGTTCCCCCCTTTTCTTAAATATCTTTCCAAACATTAGCTGTTCAGATCGAATATTAATTTTTGTGTGTAGACTAGAGGGCGATGGGTACACTATTTAAAAATTCTCTAAAACTACTAAATTTTTGTTACTACTCTGTATGTATGTAAACTAGTAAGCTTCTCTATGCTTTCTGCACAAAAAAGGTATACTTAGTAAGAATCGGTCTTGACAACCGTTTTTAAGGTATTCACGTTTTAGTTGTTCAGTGCACCCGAAAGTATGTACCTTCAATAACATCGTATTAGCTATAATTACAACTGCTCATATATAAATAGCTGATAGCTAAAAACTCCTGGATACCGAGTTTTATTAAAATGTTTAAAACATATCAGAAATTATCGAAATGCATGAATAAAAAATATTTATATCCCTTTAACACCCCGTATCTTCCTTATCATTAACTTTTGGATATAGGTATGTTTGTTTAAATCCTAAATGGGTATTTTCGCATAAGAAATATGTGGTTTTTCTGTGTACCATTCATTAGCGGACTCTCATCAGTATCATATATGTATATAAAAACACGAATGACTAAACACTATCAAAATCTCTAAAATAAAACGAGTCCGAACCAATAATAGGTGAAGTCTCTAAACTAACCAAAAACATGAACAACTGGAAATCCTTGCAAAATATACAACCAAAATGAAAATGGCAAATTTTCACAGTTTTTACCAAACAAAGCTTCTACAAGGCACGACTCTGTCATCAGCTGATAATGCTACCAACTTTGAACAGAACTGCCAACCGAAATCGTAATTCTCACACCCTTACGTCCCTGACAAAAGCTATCACCGGTCTTGCTTATGTCTAAACCCCTTCTCATAAAAAAACTGCTTCAACCATTGCATTACTCCCCCAGGAAATAAAATTATTTATGCCAGTGCCCTGTTGTATGTAAACTGTGTTTTCGGAAGTTTAATTTATAAATATTTACGTTGGACCGATCAGGATTATGTAGTTATTCTTTTATCCTTACATTATGTATGTAAATTTCCTGATAAGTTATTATAGTTAATAGAGAAATACTGTACAGTAAAATAAGACCAGGCACTAATAATACCGGCCTTATTTTGACATCTGAGCTTGCGCAGATGCATGGTGGGATAAGGACTCCCTTAATAAGGATAGTGCCTGGCTTTATTTATGTCGGTTTTAGGTCGTGCCTTATTTTGGTCTTATTTTAACTTCAGAACTGTTCGTGTAAACCGAACGGCTGCCGACCACAAAATCCAAAAGTTTTTAGAAATAAAAATACTTAAAACCTTGCTTTTCACATGTAATTCTGTAATTGTGTAAAACAAAACCCTAAAACACAAAACAATAGAGAAACACAACTAAAATTTTTGCCTATTTTTTTAGGTTAATGGTACTGTCAACATGATTTGCAATAACTCTAAATTATGGGTACAAGCAGTATTTAAATAAGGCCGGTATTAATAATTCCCGAGCTTAATAAGGCAACTTGCAATAATTCTCTAATGGCTTGGGCGACTTGTTTTTATAGCAATTTATAACTTGATATAAATCGTCGTATCCCTGCAACACTTGGTGTTTTGAACAAGTTCATCAATTTTTTTAGTGGGAACAGTATCGGCAGCTTTGGGGCCCGAAACAACAAATAAATCATTTAAAACCATGTACGCCAGAGACAAGCCCAGCTTGAATTTTCCAATCATATTTACTTGTAGATCTGGCAGAAGAAGTGGTATAGCTCAAAAAGAAGCATTGGAATTGGGGTACACAAAGTAAGAACTAGAGTAATTCATATTCTAATAGGGTAGAGGTATAGAATTCATTCTGAAAGCGATGCCGCCAAGTACACAAAAAATGATAAAGTAAACAAACCTTTTGAATGCACATAGCCTCCGGACAGAGCCTGATTACATATTTTTAGATAAATAATAAAAAATACATTGCTAAAACACGTATCACCTACTTACAAAACATTCTCTTATTTCGCCTCTGCCTACTATAAAACCGGTGGCATGTGGCGTGGTACTAAAAACTCGTCGGGTTAAATATTTTTTGCTGCAATAAATCATTGTTCACACAAGGGTTTCTTTACTTTATTATTTTTTGTGTACTTGGCGGCATCGCTTTCAGAATAAATTAAATTGGGACCCATCTTTATGTCGCCCTGTAGCTCGGAAACAAAAGGGCTATGCCTATGCCATTTCTGTTTCTAAATAAACTTGTGCAGCTAAAGATATAAAAAAATCAAACTTAAACTTATATTTCGTGCAAAATTTTATTGATAAGTGGGACATCGACATTCTGTTACAATTCTTGCAAAAACCACATATGTCAATTTTCTCAAACATTGAATTATGAAAGCTCTGCGTTGACGGACTAATTATGAACGTCCCTTGAATAAAACAAATCCATTTGAACCACTGTAGTTAAAGATAATATAAACTTATATATAAACAAATAACTTTTTTTCCTCAAAAGTAACAATTAAAAAATCACATTTTCCGCTAAAAAGCGGCTAAAATATAAAACAGTTAATACTTTGCTCGAACGTTTTGTTGGAAAGTCTGTAATATCTTTTACGTAAATTCTGTCTTAACTGAACTTATTCCTTGAAACGAAAGGCGATATTTACCTACTGCTAAAAACACAATATTAAAAAAATTGTTAAAATCCTGTTTAAGTATATTTAATTATGCTCTGTTGTACAGTCACGGGCGTATATATGATTTTCAAATATTTATTTCGAAAAACTGGTACATGGGACCCACACCAAATATATACCAGATGCTAGTGGTGCGAAAAAAGTTGATTTTTTGTTGAAACCCCCTTTCCCCCTATAAAATCCAAGTCCCAAAAGCAAATCCTCTTTTAATTTTTTTTTCGTAAATTTAATAATATTTCATCAACAAGTTCCAAATTTTGCAAAATTTTTCAAAAACTATAGTCAGCTAAATTTTTTTACTCTACAATTTTCTTATGCAAAATTTTCCGATGCCTTCAATTAATTTTTACTAAATTTATAATTTGTCGATAAAATTTAATTAAATTTATAAAAAAAATACAAAAAGAGGATCCGCTTTTAAAACTTAAATTTTATAATATAATAATGAATGATTTAAAAATAATAATTTTTTTTTCGCAAATTAAAATTTTAGCATCTGGTATAAATTTGGTGTGGGTCCCATTTCCCAGTTTTTGAATATAATCATTTAAAAATTATATGTACGCCCGTGAGTACAGTTGATTATACAGGGTGTTTCACAACTTATCCGACAAGCTTTAAGGCCCAATTGTACACAAAATAAAACAAGAAAAAAACTTCATATGAATATATGTCAAACATCCTAATTTTTAAAAACTTTAAAAAATATAGATTTTTTTATAATAACTTTTATACCCATTCAGATATTTTTTAAAAAATTTTGGGACTTCTTCTATGCACCAGTAGACATTTTTTGGCATACAAAAACAACATTAATTTTTACCAGTGTCGTTTATGAGAGGTTTAAAGTCAATATTTTAAATTAAAAAATGGTACGCCACTGCATTTTTCCTATTTTTTTATTCCCAATAGGTCTGCAACAAATTTGATCTTTTGACATTTTTTATTTGATGTATCGATATATCAAATTCTACTATTCTTCGGTAAAAAATCACCTTTGCTATTTATTCTTTTTTAGATTGGGATTTGACCATGTCGAGAAATGGTTTCTATTTACTTACGCAAAAACCGTGCATCAAATAAAAACGGTAAACAGATCAAATTTGTATCAAACCAAATTAAAAATTTGAAACATTTTTATCTTAGAAAAATGCAGTGGAAAACTATTTTTTTATTAAAAATATTTACTTTAAAGCCCTTATGAGCGACATGGTAAAAATTGTTTTTTTTCTGGTATGCCAGAAAATGTCTTTTAATGCATAGGAGGCGTACCCCAAATTTTTTATAATTCTGAATTGACATAGAAGTTATTACATAAAATAATATTTTTAAAACATTTTTAACCCTAAGACGTTTAGGACATATGCTCATATATGAAGTTTTTTCTTATGTTTAATTGTATAATTAGCCTTTAAAGTTTGTCGGATAAGTTGTGAAACACCCTGTATTTAAAAATATTATAATTAAGGGGCCTATTACCAAAATGTACAGTATTTAAAGGAAATATACAACTATTGGGACATTTATCTCATTTTACTTAAAATTGTATATTTCAGCATGAAATTTAAATAAATTATTCTTTAGGCTATCACTATATCCACAACAGAGTAAGTACTTAAAATTAAGAAAGGTTTTTAGTCTAGTCGAGAAGTTGGTTTCCTGCAAAAAATAGTTAATAGTCTTCTAAAAATACGATTGGCGGCCAAACTGATACGAAATGGCATCTAGAAAAAGACATTTTTTGGATTTTTTCTGCAAAAAAATACAGAAATTATTTAAAAAATTGCTCTTCAGCTTTTGGCCCAAATCTCAAAAAGTATGAGTGATAGCTTAAATATCATAAAAGTTTCTGAAAGAGCAGCAACTTTTGGTAAAAAAGTTCCGGCTTTCCGGAATTGTAGCTTCAATATTTATAATTTTTATTTTACGTTGAAAATCGACTCTCTCACGTCGGTTTCGGCATACGCGATCCGCCGTTGTAATAAGCATGGTTTTTAATTTTTTTGTTCTAATTAATATTAATTTAAGAATTTCAAAATAGTCTTCTGTCATCTAGACACTTTAAATAATATAATAATAAAAGTTGTATCAACATTTTTCAAAAAGTTACTTACTTATTAATTAATTACATATTAGTTTGTTACGGCTTTCGGTTGTTATAAAAGGCGGTATAAAAGTTTAAATAATTGATCTATAGGTTTATTATTTTGGTAATTGTAATTTTTTAAAGTGACATTATTTAAACAAAATCTTATTATTTTGTAAACTTAAAAAATTTAATTACCAAAAGAATAAACTTAAGAAGAACTTTCTTGCGTAACCTATTAAGTACCTAAATTAGAAGAACCCTCACAAAGCAAAAACTTATAGATTAATTATTTTAACTTTTATATCGCCCTTTATGACCACCGAAATCCGTATAAAAAACTAATAATTAATAAATGAATTACTTTTTGAAAATGTCGATACAACTTTCATTACCGCGGAATCATATTCTAGATGACACTAGAATTTTTAAAAGTTTTAAATTAAAATTTAATGGCATAAAAAATCTTTAAAACCTATGCTCACTACAGCGGCGGATCGCGCATGCAGAAACAGCCGCGCGAAGGCTGATTTTTAACGTTAAATAAAAATATTGAAGCTACAGCTGGAATCTAAAACTTATTTTTTAAAATTTCCAGCTCTTTAAAAACAATATCTAAGCTATCACTTATTCTTTTTGAGATTTTGGCAAAAAGCTGGACGACTATTTTTTTGTTAATAACCATTATAATTTTTGCAAAATAAATCCAAAATACATCTTTTTCTAAATGTCATTTCGAATCGTTTAGGCTATCAACCATATTTTTAGGGAGACTCGTTACTATTTTTCGCAGGAAATCAACCTCTCGACTAGACTATATGTGTTGATTTTGTTATAAAATGTGGTAATATTGTACACTTTGGAACTAACCCCGTAATTATTTAGAAAAAAAGTTAAATCATAACTATTATTTCTTTTAGCGTAACAAACTATACCGGCAGCTGGTTAGATTGGGAGAAACAAACTAAGAATAAGACAACTTACCAAGTCGGCTAAGTTATTATCTCTTAAAAAATAGGAATGCAGTCCTTTTGCAGCTTCTTCATTATGCTTTTGAATTTTTTCAAGATTTTTTCAACCATGCTTCTTTTTTGACTTTATCATGGTAATCCGTATATGTTTTGTTAAATGTGCTCTGGAAATAAAAATATACATATATTAAAATTATGAATCTATCGGGTGCCACATAACCTACGCATCAATTTTTTTAAAGTAAAAAGTGAGGTCGAATAAAGTGATTTACAATTTTATATTAAAAATGTATGAAAAAGAAAGCGTTCCAATGCAAACCCAGACATTGGACATTAAAAAAAAAAACTCTTTGTATGGATTCCATATTGAAAAGTTGCCAGGAATACGATTTTCTAACCCTTATGTGCATAATCGAATATTTAAGGCCGTTATTCGTAGTTTAAATTTATACGAAATGCAAAAGCGAGACATTTGTGTGCTTCCTGTAGGTGCAAAAGCAGACATTTGCTTCCAAGCCAATCCGGGTGCGAATTTTTAGTCAGGTGATATGGCGGTATCCGCCATGCCGTCGAGTTTGAGCTTACCTAATTCTTGTAATCAGATTTAGGAGACACAAAATTAAATTTCATTGTGTGATAGTACTCATGTATTTTAAAACAAATTTTTTCAACAACTGTAGTATTAATAATAAACTTACCCATATAACATTTTTTCCCGGCATTGGCAAAAAGGTATCAAAAGACATCAAATGGGCAATTGGCCGTTATTAGGCCACGTGTTGCAGAAAATGTGATGGCATCCATCATAAATAAGTTATGATGAAAAAATGCGTTTAGGATGATGGCATCCATCATTAATAAGTTATGCTGAAAAAATGCATTTAGGATGATGGCATCCATCATTACAAAGGTTTTGGCAAAAATATGCCTTTTAGATGATGGCATTACATTATTTTTTCCTAATGACAATAAAATGCATTTTTACCGTCCAGGAACTAAAATGTGCATAAATAATGCACATGCATAATGTGTGTTTATGTACAGGGTGTCCCATATAAAATTAAATACTATAATTTTGGAAAACCATAAGAGATACAAGAAAAGTTAAATGCAGAAGTTGTTCAGTGAAATGTATTTTTTTAGTATTTTTATTGTATCTCTTATGGTTTTTCCAAAATTATAGTATTTAATTTTATATGGGACACCCTGTACATAAACACACATTATGCATGTGCATTATTTATGCACATTTTAGTTCCCTGACGGTAAAAATGCATTTTATTGTCATTAGAAAAATAATGTAATGCCATCATCTAAAAGGCATATTTTGCCAAAACCTTTAATGATGGATGCCATCATCCTAAATGCATTTTTTCAGCATAACTTATTAATGATGGATGCCATCACATTTTCTGCAACACGTGGCCTAATAACGGCCAATTGCACATCTTGATGTCTTTTGCATACCTTTTTGCCAATGCCTTGCCGGCAAAAATGTTATATGAGTAAGGTTTTTGTAAATAAATCATGAATGACAATATTGCAAGCCAAGTCTGGCTGGTAAAGTCCGAAAAATAGCAGTAAATAAGCAACAATTAAAACAAAGGCTTATTTTAAAAGTTTTATTCGTACTCTCGCCAGCGGCTCTCCTAAATTTCCCACGTGCACTCATAAAACAAAAACTCAGGACAAATTAGGGCGAAGAACATCCTGAATATAATGAAGAAGAGAATATAATGGCGTTATTTGGATGAAAGAGATAATAATTTAAGAGTTTAGTTTTATTTCTTTATGTATTAAAAGTATTATGATTGCCATTTTGTTTTATTGAAATAACCTCTTATTATTAGATATTTTCATAAAAGTGCAAAAACCAATAATTGCCAAAGCAGACATTTGCATGTCTCAGGTGCAAAACAAGACATCTCCAATTTTTTGACCCAAATATTTAATTGAAATGAGATTTACAGCGATTTTCAGTTTTGGTATGTACACTCACCTTTTTGTATAAAAATCAGTCATCTATCATGCAGTGTGGTGGTGTTTAAAATGTATTTCTGAAGTAAATTTTATGGCAGTTCTTTGGTGACCCTGTAAGTTTACTTCGCCAAACACGTCTTGTAACAAGCATGCCGAAATAATTCTCAAAGTTAGTAAAACAGACCATTTTACTGACCAAGGATACAGGGTGGTAAAGTTTTAAAAAAATGTTTTTTAACCTTTGTGTATCTTAAAGGTTAATATATTTATGACATAGGTTTATTTGAATTTTAACCTAAGGATTTACTTTCTTAGAGATAAGCATCTGATTCTAAACACCCTGTAAAGCTTAGACCTGGCCATACAGGAAATTATTTTTTAAATCCAGATATTTCAAAAGCGGCTGCTTAAATCAACTTTTACCAAAAAAATACCTTTTTATGTAAAATATCATAAAGAATAAGATTTTTTTCTAAAAACTATATACAGAGTGTCACAAAAAAGTTATTTTGTTTGTAATTTGTGCAAGATACCGCAGGTGGCGCCATATAAAGTTTACAATAAAATTGATAGCAAATTTTCAACAACAATTAACAACACAAATATTTATTAAAAAAAAACCAAACCAGAACACATTTTTAATAGCCAGTTTCTTGAAAATCATCCACTATTGGACTGAGGTAAGTTAGGTTATAGGTCATATTTAGCCTCAGGAATTTGTGGTAGTACTTTTCTTGCATCTTTTCAAGATAATTTATCTTATTGCAGAAACAAGTTAAGTGCAAAAAATATATTTTTTTAACTAAATAGGAGCATGAAAGTATAACATCTGTTTTGAGAAGTTATAAAGTACTATTCTAATTTTTTCAGGACAAAATTTTTTAATAATTAATAATAATAAAGATAGAAATTTTCTTGTCGTTTACCAAAAATTTAACAAAGTGGTAATACGAGGTTTCTGAAATAAACGATTTACTTTTAATTATCTCTAGATGATTTATAATTACTGCTGGGATGCATCACAAAGCTGTTCACATACCTTAAATTCCTTCCATTGTTTTTCTGTGTCAACTTCTAAGTGACGATTATTAAATAACTGACACGTGGAATATTTAAAAATCACTATCCAGAGACACAGTAAAAAATAATTCATTATTTAAGTTTTAAAATCACTTGAAATCAATTGTGTCAATTAATAATAATGTCACCCAATAATTGCTGATACTTTTTAATAATTTATGTGTGTATGTTTATTTCCAGTTGCTTTTGTTATGTTGGGTCAGCAATTTTATAAAATATAATATAAAATATTCCTTTGTAGTGCTGATTAGGACGGAGGTAAACGGGGCGCGAAAATATCTCTTTTACCTGCACGCCTGTAAGGTTACGTTTATATCACAGGTAAATGGGGCGCCAGCCCTTCCCGAGAGGGGGTGTGGGTCAGGGCAGGTAAGAATTCCTATAATTGACACTAATAATTTGTATACCACTTAATCAGTTCAGTTCTCAGTGTAATAGTGAATAGATGTGCGAAAAGATTTTCGCTCCAGACATAGGCGCATTTACATATTTGCCGCCCGTAGGCTATTTTATTTTCGCCGCCCTTTTCTTTTTCTTTTATTCTTGAAATAATTTTGAAGACCAAAAAAAAGTCTTCACTTTCATTTTTTTCAATTCTACGTACTAAATAAAATTCGAAATCCACAAGTATATATATAAGGCTTAGTTACTATATCTTACCCTGCACATCCCGAGGTAAATGAATACATGCCACCACGCACCGTATGGCACTACAACTCAGCCGACTGGGATGGCCTAAGGGACTTCTTCGCCACTTACCCCTGGAATTCCATCTGCTTTTCTTCTCGTGATCCTTCCCAAATTTGCAATCAACTTACTGAATCAATTCAATTGGGCATTGAAACCTATATTCCACACACCATCAAAAACCCCAAAAATCCAATAACAAACCCTGGTTTTCCAAATCTTGTGAAAAAGCCAGAACTTTAAAAGTTCAGGCTCACAAGAACTTTCTACAGGATCCTAGTCCAGAAAACCGACAGGCCAGCATTGAAGCAAGAAACTACTACAATCAAACAATTTCTGAAGCCAAAGACTCCTTCGACAATCGTATCAAAAACAAAGTTCTTTCTTGCTCAAATGGTAGCAAATCCTTCTGGTCCTTTGCGAAAAACATAAGTAGGAATTTTTGTGCCAGTTCTTTTCCACCACTAACTTTGGAAGATGAAATTATTTCTACTGCTAAAGGGAAGGCAGAACTATTTGCCAAACAATTTGCTGCCAATTCAACCCTTGACCCTCCCGTAAATCATCCAATTCCAACGATTACCCCAGTTCCTCATAAAATGCCCGATATTATTTTTAAAGTAAAACACATTAAGCGTATCCTTTCCTCCCTTAACACCAAGAAATCGTCTGGGCTGGACGGCATACCAGCAATCGTTTTAAAAAATGTGCTCCAGAACTTGCACCAATCTTAACTCGGCTCTTTCGAATTTCTTACGACACAGGTATCTTTCCGGAGAGCTGGAAGGCTGCACGTGTTCAACCTATTCCCAAGAAAGGATCTAAATCGCTTCCATCTAACTATAGACCAATTTCAATTCTCTCAGTTCTTTGTAAAGTAATGGAAAAATTAATTAATTCACAAATTCTTAAGTACTTGGAAAAACACAAAATTTTGCACGACAGGCAGTATGGATTTCGCCACAAAAGATCTACAGCAGATCTTCTTTCCTTCGTATCACACTGTTGGAATAAGTCTCTTGAGTTTCTAGGTGAGTCCCAGATCGTTGCTCTTGATATATCCAAAGCTTTTGACCAGGTCTGGCATGCAGCACTTCTTAATAAACTTCCCTCCTATGGTCTTTCAACTAAACTCTGTACTTGGCTCTCTAGTTATCTATCTGATCGACGTATATCAGTTATTGTGGACGGCCATTCTTCAAGCTTTCACCAAATAAATGCTGGAGTCCCTCAGGGCTCAGTTCTGGCACCAACATTGTTTCTTCTTCACATCAACGACCTTCTCTCGTCCACAACTAATTCCATTCATAGTTTCGCCGACGATAGTACCCTTCACTCCAGTTTTCAGGTTCCTAAACCCATCACTAAACCTGACTTGGAAAATAAACGCAGAGCGATGCAGATATCTCTTTCTCAGGATCTTAATTTAATATTGGATTGGGGCGCCAAAAATCTCGTCCATTTTAATGCATCCAAAACACAGTCATGTTCCTTGTCGCGAAAAGAGTCATCAAATACTCATCCTCTACTTATGAGCGGCCAAGTTCTACAGAGCAAAGACACCTTCAATCTCGTGGGCGTCACATTTGAAAGTAACCTTAACTGGCATAAACACATTGTATCTATAGCCACGGCAGCTTCAAAAAAGCTTGGATTTCTCTTTCGAGCTAAAAGTATTTTTCCGCTTCTAATTTATACACTTTATATGTTTCCCAAATCCGACCTCCCTTGGAATATTGTTCTCATATCTGGGGCATGGCGTCCCCAACAACCCTGAGCATTCTTGATTCTATTCAAAGAAGAGCTGTTCGTCTCATTAATGATCCTTCACTTACAGAAAGGCTTCCCTCTTGCCCATCGTCGGGCTGTGGGCGATTTATCGCTTTTTTATAGGTACTTCCATGGCTTCTGCTCTGAAGAATTGACCAGTATAGTTCCTCCACTCACGGTTCCCAACAGAGAAACTCGTGGTTCCGCGCATATGCATCCCTATACGGTCCAACTGGACAGGCCCCGAACTTCTCACTTTGTTCGTTCTTTTATCCCTAGAGTTTCTAGATTGTGGAACCTGCTGCCCGCGGAGGTCTTTCCTTCCCCCAAATCTTCAAGTATTTAAGTCCCGTGTCAACAAACTCCCTCTTACCTCGCTTAAGACACCCACGGTACGTTAGTATTTAGGCTTTTAGCCTTCGTGGTTTGTCAAAGATAAAAAAAAAAAAAAAAAAGTACAAATTTTGTCGCCCCCTAAACAACGCCGCCATAGGCTTCAACCTTTTGGTAAATACGCCACTGGCTCAAGATTTTTAATAGTGAGAAAAAGTCCAAAAATAGACCAACATTTTATTTTCGATAGCTTTACTTTAAAGGAAAACATTTGCGCCCCGTTTACCTTTACGATTTTATTGACCCCAAGATCCCTGCGCCCCATTTACCTGTTCAATAAAACTTTAGCTTGAAGGCCTTGCGCCCCGTTTACCACCGCCGGCTGATTTTAGGTATTTTTTACCGGTGGGGAGGTAGCGTTCCCTAAAGGGGGTGAAAAAAACTTTAACCCGTCTCTGTCTAATGCGGTTCATGGTTCATTAGTAAAGTGCGGGTCTTGTTTATATAATACAAAAATAGTTTTCTGCGTATAATTTGTATATTTTAACCAAAATGGGGTAACATAAGTACTAGATTTAAAGTAAGTCTTAAGTAGTTATAAAAATATTAAAAAGCTTGTTCTTTACTTGTTTAGTGTCGGACTGGGCTACCGGAAAACCGGGCAAATACCCGGTGGGCCAGCAGCCTTGGGTGCCCCTCACGAAGGTGAAAACGGAAAAAATATCCAAAGTAATAAAAACTAGAAGATTAAAAACATATAATTGTTACTATTACTTAGGGTCTCAAATTAATATCTACAGCGTGTCTATCGGAAGTTCTTACCAAATGGGAAGCTTTTTAATTATTAACTTTACAAAAAAGTGTCTCTTCATACAAAGTCCTGCTTGATGAATAAATACATTTCCATAAAAAGATTTGTTTGTTGGATGTACAGGGTGGCTCTAAAAATACTTTTTATCAGATCAAAATACAGGGTATTTCCTAACAATGGGACCAAACCTTAAAGGGTGATTTCTTATGTCATTTTATGAACACAAGTTCCTATAAACATATCTCGGAGTTGCTTCGTTTGTAAGATCCAGGGCGTTATTTTTTAGGTCGGTATTTTATAAATATCTTAAATTCAAATTCAGATACGAAAAAATGTAAAACAGTAAAAAGTTGTATTTTTAGTGGCTTCATAGCACAAAAATATAAAACCACATAAAATCCAGTGGCGTACATTTTTCTCCCTAATAATATTGGCTGTGGTGCCCGCTGATACGCCACTGGACCTAATAAAGTCAATCTAGTTAGGGCTCTACAAGCGCTTAATTACATCAAACAAACGTACCAAATTTCAACCAAATCCATTTATGGTATTTAAGATATTTATAAAACACCCCTCAATTTCCAGTAAATTGCAAAAACCTAAAAAATTGGTTGCAATTTTTTTCTATTTCTTACCGTTTTTGCAATTTACTCAAAATTGGAGGATGAACGGTCTAAACTAATTTAAAATTCGGATTCAGCAGGTCGAAAAACATGCCTCGCGTCCGCTGTACAAAAACTATTTTTTTGTGCCGGTTCTATCTATAATACCAAGCAAGTTACAAGTGCCTGGTCAAATTGACAAAATTTTAAAAACACTGTATCTCCAAAACGAATTCAGTTAGCCATGATTACTTTTACCACTGGATTTGTTTTTAAAAATTGAAAACGAGATTGCGGGATTAAATTTGTTCTGTCTCTTTTAGTTTTCGCTATACTCCTGCAAGGTCAACGAAAGTCGCCACCCTGTACAGGGACGAAAGCATTTCGTATATAAATAGATTTGGGTCACCCTATATTTTTTCTTCATTTTGACACATACGTTTAAAGTTAACATAAATGTTATTGGGGAATTATTGGAATTCATATAAGGTTTAGCAGTAATAAATTCAGCAGTATTTTGACATTACGCATGCTCAGTAGTGGTTTTAAATAAGGGAAACTTTATTAAAGTTACTGCTAGACTTTAATTGTGCCAAAATATAGTCGGTCGTTTCCCTTCCTTATTTTGACATTTGAAAACAAAATGAGGTTAAGGGTTAAAGTAATTTTTGTTTATTTTTAAATTTTGTCTTTAAAATATACTAAAAAAGGTAAAACCTTCTCCATTTTTAACTATACAAAACAAATAAATAAAATAGACTATAAATAAAAACAAATAATATTTCAGTTTTAGGTTAAAAATAATACAAGCATGTCATGTTGACCAATAACACTTCTTCACATAGGCGCGTTAAGGTTTAGCAGTAATAAAATAAGGTTTTTCCCTTAATACTGCTAGCACTATTTGCCTATTAAGTTGTTGAAAAAGCCATAAGAAGAAAATATTTACTAGGTACTATAACTAACTGCGAAACAAAATGCATTAAGTGTTAAGTTCTGGTTATTTTAATTTTTTGACACTGTTAATAGAGACATTTTGCACCTCTTAAAATAACAGACTTTTTGGCCTCCTTATTAAACATAACGCTTACAGCAGCAGTTTTAGACAGAGATTTTGCAGCCTCTTCGAATAAATTTATCTTGCGTCTGTTGTGTTGTTGATTTTGTTTTTCAAAGTATATGTAACAATACAGTATAAGCAAAACACAAAAAGTAAGGTTAGGGTTTGGTAGTAGAATAAAAAGCAAGTGTGATAGATTGTAACATGTAAATAGATTACTGATTTAAAACATCCTTAAAAATGCAAGTCCGTTTTAATTTCTTTACACTATTTTATTTTTCTTACTGCTATGGATTTTTCGCTAATTAGAGCCTATGTATCAGTGATATTTTAATTAATACGGCATTAAAATGTCAACCTTCTTAAATAATTGATAATAAAAATTCTACAATCCGACAACCACGCAGTTTAACAATAACGATAACGATAAGCTCTTCGGTATTCATCCGTAATTAAAGGAGTCCGGTATGGTTAATAACAATAACGGATCATGTTTCGCGATACTGCGCAGACTCAGAATAACGTTAACCACAACGGAATTGCAAAATAAGAGGTGCAAAATGTCTCTAATAAAGCACACGTATTCTTAAAGTGCTTTGTGGCAATAAATATTAAGTTGATAATTAACAACCCACTCCTAATGTATTAAAAACACAATAGGAATATGGAGAATTTATAAAGGGAATTTTAAATAAACTTAACAAAACAAGAAAAACGTAGCAACAATCGTCTTGTTAGCCATGAACTAATATTATTTTTTGCATAGAGATGTACCGTAAAATATTATTTATAATAGGTTTATTAAATACTGGTTTTGGGTTAGCAAATATGAATGACATGAAATGAAAAGAATCTATTAGTTTTAATTATGTGCAAAATAAATGCTTACACAATTTATTACCGGCGGATATACAGGGTGTAACAAATTTAAAGCTTGCCAAAAGTTTTAAGGCATATCATAGAGCAGCAAGAAATGATATCATTTATTTTTAAAATAGACGTTTTGTTCTAGGCCATTTACTTTCGATTACTGAATAAGTTTACTAAATTTAAAAAAATGTCTTAAAAGTATATAGATACAACACTTATCTATTTTCCTCCTTTATGGTAAGATCGATATACCCTGTATATCGATCGTGTCGAATATGGCCCACCATATTCGACACGGTCTGTAGCTGAATAACCATGGGGTTTTTAAAAAAGTAAATACTGAAACATATACAGGTCGGATAAGGCCACAGTATAAAATTATTTTACTCTATACAGGATGTCTCAAAAAAGTATGACGTATCAAAGTTACATTTTTTTAAAGGGAACACCCTATATTTTATGACGGTTTTAGATTCTACATAAAAAATAATTTAAGTTTGTTAATAGTACCAAGTGTCTAATTTTATTCGTTTTTGTGATATTTGATTTTTTTCAAAATGCAGGGGTGCAATTAAATTAATTTTATTTTAACAATATAAACTCCTTAAACTTTAAAAATTAGGAAAAGTCTGCCTTATCATACGTAGGTCATATCGAAATCATAGATTATACAGGGTGATCAAAAAATAATTTCAATTTTTTAGAAAGTCAAATAGCAATATCTCTCTTATTTTAAATGGAACACCCTGTATTTTTTACACCACATGATGACAAACCAAATGCTCTTTCAAATGTTGTATAGGTTGCCTATACCTATCTTTTATACTTTTTAAGTAAATTTCGTTTTAACATATTTTTATTCCAAATGTCTATTTAAATGTAACTAGCTTGTGATATAGCTATGCCTATTTACTAAGCCGTTATTGCAAAATGTAAATTTGTTGGAAAAAAGCTCAAAATTAAAAGATTTTGTATTATCTGCCACTATTATTTATTTTACAAATTTTTTTCTTTAATACTGTTATGGAATTATTTTTACATTTTTTTAACAGTTTAGTGTACGGACCACAAAAATGTAGACAATTTTGTAAAAAGAGTAAGAGTAAGATACATAATTTCCATATAAAAACTTCCCTTCCTTTTTAGTTATTATTTAGCTCCAAAAATAATAATTTATACAGAATAAAGTGCTTTTTAGGTCCCAAAAACCTTTAAAAATGCAACTTGCGTTGTTTTTATAATCGGAATTTTTGAATAAATGTAATTTGCTTTTAGACCATTTTGTACAATTGTATAAATTTACTAAGGAAACCAGAATACACCCAAATATCGACATTCTCCTTTTTATTCTCACACTACAAAAAAAATCAGTGTTGAATTTACCAGCAGGCTGAGTAGGATGGAGCCTCGGGCTGCAAATTTTTAGGGGAGACAGATTTACTTTATAATTTCTTTATTTCGATTTAGCAACATTGTAAGAGTAGAAAAATGAAAGCTGCTCTTCAAATTTTTTTCCCCAACCAAAAACTAAAAAATTAGGGGCGGAAAAATTAATACCCTACGGACGGCAAATATGTAAATCCGCCACTTAACAGGACCTCACGTAATTTATAATTTGGCGTTTGTTTTTTTTGTAATAATTGTTAAGGTTTTTGGGGGTTAAAGAATTAATTATTTTGTCAAAAATACACTTTAAATAAAATGAGCTCACGTAATTTATAATTTGGCGTTTGTTTTTGTAATAATTATTTAGGTTTGTGGGTGTTAAAGAATTAGTTATTTTTTAATTTAAAATGAAAAGGGTAATTCATTTGATGGGTTAATTTTTAAATTTATTTCTTATTATTTCATAATTTGTTTAATAACTTCTATTACTTTTTGTATAAAAATCAGAAGTGAGCATTTAGCTTAAGAGTATATTGGTATTTACGAGGAAAGCTTTGAAAAACTATTTTTCGAGTACAATGGCGTATTTTTTTTCAGTTTAAAATTTGTCTATAATCAATATATAAGTTTATAAATAAAAGTTAATTTGGCTTTTTTATCAGAAAACTGTTGCTCTTAAGCACTCTTATCGTTTCGTTGTGTTATCCTGGATAAATTAAATCCAACCAGCAAAATCAAAATAAAAGAGACAAAAAACAGTTTTGTCCAAAATAACTAAGTTTATTTTTCGATTTAGCACAAATTTAAAAACATATTGGTTCTTCCGGTTGGCGGATAGTCATTTTTACGCTTCAGTACAAGCATTTTCAATTTGCTGAATTTTGCTGGAAGCTAAACCGATGATGCCGATATGGTCGGAAAAATATATCAGTACATGAATATACAGGGTGTCCCAACTCTATTTATGCACGAAATAACTTCGTCCCTGTACAAGATACAGAAATAAACTTAATAAAAAATGTTTATTTGGAAACGCTCTTTAACAGAATTATTTAAAAATAATTGGAACCAAAACATTATTTTCTTTCTTTACTTTTAATAATTAATGAGTACCTATATCAGCATGCTGCTGATATCACAAAAACCAGCAATAGTTGGGCCAGGTGAATAAAGTTAAGCAATTGCAATTACTATAGACATGTCTTTATTTTGCTCATGCAAATTTGTATATTTTATTTCTTTTTATTTTAAGTATTTGCTTACCTTTATTTACCAGCCCATTGATCAATAAATGTCTGACCACACGTAACTAGAGTTGCCATCCGTCCCGATATATCGAGACCGTCACCGTTATAAGGCCCTAGGTCCCGACGTCCCGATTCCATGGCGGAAAGTCCCGATTTACGATATGGAGGAACATATATAATTTTTGTATTAACTCCTTTATCAGAATGGCAAATGGCAAGTCAGCGAACCGACGCGTCGAACGGGACGGAAGAAATCGACTGTTAGCAGAATCTGTAAAAGCCATTTTGCAATATGTATAACCTAAAAATGCTGCTAAATTTTTTAATATATTAAAACGCAAAAATATATAGTGCAACCCCCTCCTCCCCCGCTAAATTTAAACATACCAGAAATTAAGGTGTCCCTGACATTGGCTATAGAATTTATAGAAACCGTACACATAACCCCACCAAGGCCGCACCGAGCCCGGATTTACTATAATAGAGGAAAGTGGGGCAGAATAATTCGAAAAATTAAAAAACACTTTTTAAGCCCTAAAAAAATTAAAATATTTTTGTAAAGCTGAACAATTGTTTTAAACCTGTAACCAAAAATAAATTTCTTATGCAAAAAAAATGATGACCAGGTAAAAACCACCCACCAGAAAAAATAATGTTGTATTTCAGTTTTACTTTTTTTTCTTAAATTTGCACCCCTTCATTCAGACAGCACTTTTTTAACAGTAAACAAAACTTAATTTCTTATCCCAAAAAAAAAGAGAAAAATAGGTCTTTGGGTAAAAATCAACCACGAGAAATGTATTTAGGTTTTATTTTTTTTTTTTCTTTAATTTGCGTTCCCCTCGACCTGGCGCTGAATCGTTTGCTTCACAGGTTCACGCTTGATCCGGCACTGAAAGGGGGAGGAGGGGTCTCCTCCTCACTGTATGTATTTTTTACCATAAAAATATTTTCAATACCAAACGATCAAAACGAACTGATAGAAACTGGTCCTTCAAGCCGAAATAGTCGTTTTGCTTTAGCTATAGAGTTTCTAGGACTATCGGTCGGCGAAAACCGACGGATTCCACGTTCGCCCAAATAAAATATACACATTTAAAATGCAACTACATTTAAGTTAATATTTGATTTGGGCGAACGTAAATCGCGTCGGTTTCGCGCTGACCGACAGTCCTAGGAAACTGTAGCATTAAGTCCACGAGTCGCGACGAGAAAGACAATATTAATTTCTAAATAATTTGTTCCCGTTTTTTTACGTCTTCTTTAAATATTTTAAGATTAAACCCTTAACTACTAACGTGACGTCTGGAAGACGCAGGCAAATGTTTCTCTGTCCGTTGCTGTGTCCCGCCTTTTGTTTTAGGGTTAATAGTCGCTCTAATTTTAAGTTTGCTGTTGCTTAGTATTTAAAAGGAATTTGTCATTGAACTTGCGAAAAATTCACATGTATCTCAACGAATTACATGAAGTATTTGTGATATTTATGTTTAACCCCAAAATCATTTAAGAAAATAACATTAAAGGATTGTTTAAAAGAAAGTCTTGCTACTACTTGCCCTTTCAAGCAAGTAAAGGCAAACTGCCAACTTTTTACAGTAAAAAATTATCTATTAAATATATTTAAAAAATTTAGTTTTAGGGGAATGTATTTTTTTGTTATGTTACCCTCTTTATTAATTAATTGGCACTTTGTTGTATCAATTTATGTTTCTTTTATTAGAATTAATGTTGGTTTTAAGGTTTTTACATGTATACAAATAAATCTTGATCGTTTTATCCTCGAATGTATTTTCATGGCAAAATAAAATGTATTTTCCTTTATTTCTGCAAAAACTAACTTATGCTTTTTTTTGTAATAAGTATAAATAAAAATAGTCCTTAGTAACAATGTTAACCATTTAATAAATAGAAAACACATTGATATGGAAAACTAATGATATATTGCGGAGCCTCTGAGGAGACGCTACCTCAGTAGTTGCGTTACAAAAATTGCACGTTAGTGGTTCATGGGTAAAAATAATAGAAATTTTACCAAATTAGAGAAATATGCACCAATCGGCAACATCGATCAAGTGTAAGTATAGATAAGTGCAAGCAGCGCGCGACCATCTTTAAACCATATGGCAATCCAAAAATTCGTATTTCCCACTAAAACTACTTGTTGTTATAGAACTGAACCCGAGCGTTGCGTTCGCTGAGCCGGCTTTGTCCGTGACATTGTTATTGGTAAAAAAATCAGTTGCTTTCGTGCTGTTGAGTTGGCTTAGCGAGTCGACACGGTCTGTCTAATTATCGAAATTTTGGCGCGTGTTTCTCTAAAAACATTCACAAAGATGATAATTTGCTAAGTCTGAGTTAGCGACAGCGTTAAGCGTCTTACTGTGTATTAACTTTAATGAACGAAAAACAAAACATGGCCGAGTCAGGCATTGACTTGGGATACGATCTGTCGGCTCTCTTGACAGACGACTTTGATATAGAAAGTGCCATAGATTTTGACGATTTGTTGGGAACCCCAAAAATCAGGAATATTATGAGTTGACATCCAAAACCATGCCAGTCTCTGAAAGGTATGCACTGTCAACATTCTTCGAACTCCTTTCATATTTTCGAAACATTTTAAGTAACTTGCACCAATATAGTGCATTTGAATGATACCATCTAAAAAATATTCAGTCACCATCCGCCAACTAAATGATTGATAACGTTTTAAATAGAATGTCATTATGTGGTGCTAAAACAATATGACGCATCAAATGCGTCACGAAATTTTTATTGTTTATTATTATTAAAACAAATAAAAATTTGTTACAATAAAATCCTAACAAATATTCGCATAATATAACGTTATTTATTTTGTAACAAAAAGGCACTTCAGATTTTCGGACATGGCTGGATAATAATTAGAAATTTAAGAGACGGAAAAACCACGACTCTTGCCAAAATATTTAAAGAAAATAGCAAATTGAACAACGTAAAACCAAATGATTTTTGCCAGCTGATTCGCATTCATTTTGAAACGTTCTCTTGAATTTTTAATTCTCATATATTTTTGCAGGTATTAAAAATAAATTCATCAGTTTACTTTAAATGCTCTGTTTACATTCAATATTTTAAATAGTATAGCCAATTAATAAAACATATACGTTTATAAAGTAAAATATTGGGAATCTGATAAAGATAAATAGGATAGGGTAATGATAATGGACCTTTATTTTTGTTGTACTTGATTAAAACTAAAAAATAGTTTTTTTTCTTTATATCACAAAAGTAAAATTTTAAACTTAATGTATACAAGGTGTTTCCTACTTGCGGTAAGAAAATTTAAGGGTGTATTTTTAAGCCAATTTTATGAAAAAGGTCATATCAACATAGGTTCGGAAATGCTTTGTTTCTAAAATACAGGGTGTTTTAATAAAATTTGGCTCTGGTGTTTGTTAAATTAGGTAGTTTATTAAGCCCTAAACTAATTTTAATTAGAGCAGTGGCGGTGTGGGATGCATATAAGCTAATATTATTGACAAAAAATGTACGCCACTGACTTTTTTGCAACTTTTATATTTTTGTCCGGATGAAACACCTAAAAATAGAACTTTTTAGTGCCTTCATATTTTTACGTAGCTTGCTTAGTTTTCCAGAAAATAAATAAGTCCGCTAAACTGCATAATCCTGGACCATACAAGGGCATTTTTTCCTTTGAAAAATTAGGTGTTATAACTTATTATTAGCAATTATTTAACAATAAAAACAAATACTTAATTAAACAAGATTAATATCTAGTCTAACAAATTTTACTTAAAAAGTTTAACACCCTTTATCTTTGGAAAAAAAATTGAGAACCTACGTTTATATGAACTTTTTTCTTAAAATTGGCTATATATATATATATATATATATATATATATATATATATATATATATATATATATATATATATATATATATATATATATATATATGTGTGTGTGTGTAGGTTATTATATCGATTTCGCAGAACCAATACAACACTTTTGAGGCAGGGGGTTCATATCGTGGTAAAACGTTTTGAAGCGAAACAAAATTTTACATCGTAAAAACACAAAATATTTTTTTATATTTATTTTGTTTTTACCATAATTTGATTATTTATTAGATATTAGATTTTTCTCAATAAAAATAAACAATAATAATTAGCATTATTACGAAATACAATTTTAGACCCACAAAGAGTAATAATTCAACACATTTTTAGATCTTTAGTTTCCAGAGTTTTAATCCCAAATATTATTTGCGTCTTTCTTAAAATTATTGTAAATGGACATATATTCTTAAAAAAAAACGCTCCTTATTTATTTAACGATGAATATGGAAATTATCAATGATAAAAATCTCGATAAAGATTCTTATCATAATAAATTTACAACACAGATAGAAAAAATTACATTTATGCTTTAAACCTAAGGATATTTTTTTTACAAAAAACTACAAAACCAAATCTAAAACTCTCTCGGTTGGAAGACATATTGGCAACCACCTCCGAATTTCCTATGACTTCTTTGTTTTATTATACACCTATTTTACTTTTTTAGTTTTTTTGCAAGGTTGTGGAACAATTAACAACTTTAAAATACTTACAAAAAATACATTTATTTACGTCGCCCGAGTCGTCACCTATGTCAAATCTGATTTATTTTCTAAAACTATTTTTTTATACAGTGTGTCTACGTTAGTTGGCGTCATATGGAGAACCCTTTTATTATTTAACAATTATTATTTAACAAAAAAAGTTGTTCTTTATATAAAGTTCTGCATGTTCCAAAACCTAAATACCAACCATCAGATATCAAATTGTATCAGGCATCTACGAGGTTTCACCCAAAATGTAATTTTTGCTTAAGAGTAAAGTACCTGTATTTTTACTAATATCGCAAAATGTTATAAAGAAAAAATGTTTAGGATTAAAAATTACTTTTAATATACAATTTTCTTTATTTACAAAAAATATATATTTCGGATTTTTTTCTGCGACAATGGTAACTATTTAGATTTGTACCATTAGTGGACTATATTTTATGATCATAAATGTCATGGGACAGTTTTAAATAAACTTTTTAAATTTATTGTTATTAAAACAAGAAGAATATATAATGCACTAATGTACAAACTTAAATTTTCTCGATTTTCGCAGAAAAAAGATCAAAAAAATGTTTTTAAACGTTTTTTCTTATAACATATTGCGATATAAGCAAAAATGCAGGTAGTTTTCTCTTGACTTAAAATTCGATTTTTGGCCAAACCTCATAAATGACTGACAAAATGTGATATCTAATGATTGTATTTTAGGTTTTGGACAATGCAGAACTTATTATAAGAAATATTTTTTTGTAAAATTAATAATAAAAAGTTTTCCATAGGACGCCAACAAAAACAATTTTAGTTTTTTCATTAAAAAACCATCTAAAGTATGTATATGCGACAATACATACTATATAAAAATTCTTTTGCATTTCAAAATCTACACATTTACATATTTTCACCTCGAATTAATTTCGCAAATGGTATTTTTATTAGAATTTACTAAAATAATAATAAAAATATAAAAACTAAAAATCTCTCTAAAAATCTTTTAAACTGGTTTTAAATATGGTGCCTTAAAAAGTTGTAAGCAAACAAAATTTTATTTTGAAATCAAATCATGAAACTATTTTTTTGCGATTAAGCCACCAAAAATACGAAATAAAAAATTGCATAATTTCTAAAAAATCAAGTAAACTCGGAATGTTTAACTCGATCATTAGCGTAAATACTTAGAATATTTAGTAAAAAAATAATATTTCATAGATAAAGTTTATATTACAAATACATAAACAAAATATTTAAATTTGTATAAGAAACGAGTTTAATTAACTAATATATATTTTAAGGATAACCATGAATTTTAATAAATTTCTTGCAATGACTTCTAAGAAAGAAGTTTGGCCATAATCGTCTTTAATTGTGTCGAGCTTATGTAAACAAATTAATCTGCCTGCTGCCAAACAAATTTGTTATGATATTTTTGATAGCGTTTTATTACTTAATAAATAGGTGACATCCACTGATATCGATGGATTGCCAATGTTATTACCCGCGCGAAAAAAAGTTACATTTCATGGGCGAAAAAACCGGTTTGTGCGCAAGCAAATCGAGGGGATCGCGCCTGGCGCCAAACAGACTATCCGCATTATCGGAAAGAATTTGTCGACGGCGTCCTGGTTTTCTGTTCGGAGTACGGTAGCTAATGAGCATCACGGTCAGACCGCGGAGGGAGGGTACGTGGTGCCGGTGTTTGTATTTTGCCACGGCTTTTAAGGGCGCATGTTCGTGCACCCGTCCATTTGTTTACTGCTGCGAGGTCGTAAAAATCCGAAAAATGCTTCTTGCCACTGCTGATCTTAATGTAGGTTATCTATGGTGACATCTTATTTTGTTTAGTTCTATTATCTTAATTGAGAAGCTCCAAATCAAACACAATTTTTAAATAACCTCAACATTTTTACTGAGCGTTTTCTATCTGTGAATTTCGAAAAGTTTTGTAATTAAAATATGTTAAATTTATACAGTGCATTTCTTTAATGTCCTTCCTTTTTTATTTGTTAAACGGATCAATTTAAAAAGTAACATTTTGGAATATGAAATTGGTGCATAAATACTATATTTTAGAGTGAAATTTACAGATGAAAATTTTAAGATGGCGGCTGCGCACCATCTTGGAAAAAAATTAACTGTAAAGGGAGATCCTGTGGTACATCATTTTAAAGGCCCTGACAGGTACTTTATAACCCTAGAATATAAAGTTATATGGGCCATATGAATAAAAAGAAGCAAATGCTTTTGCTTATAAGTATGTATTTACTTCAAACGTATGAATAAAGTCGAGCATTTGCTCACAAGTGCAGTATTTACTTATAGAAAAGTGTTGTCGCTATTTAGTAGCATAACATTTCTATACTCGCATTTGTAAGCAAATGCTTGACTTTGTTTTTACGTTTGAAGTAAATATTTCTATACCTTGTACTTATAAGCAAAAGCATTTGCTTATAAGTATACATATATACTTAACACAAAATAACGGTACGTTAAAAACCTGATTTGGATGGCCATATTTCCGAAACGAATAAAGTAAGATGTACCTTATGTGGTGTTTCCTTAAAGTTCTTTAAAAGATCTCTTTATTGGTGACACTGATACTGGTGATAATACAGGGTAAAAAAGTATTTTTTTAATAAAGTTTCTTGTATATAATATTACCAATAACCCAGACAGCACACAACATCCTAAAGACGTCGTGTTTATGTACATATTATGCCTGAACGTCTGAAGACTTAGAAGCGACATCTTTAATACATTTATCAAAAGACGTCTTAAAAACAGACATCTTAAAGACGTCCTGTTCATGTCCATATGCTTGAAGACGTCTTTAAGATGTTTTTTTTGTAACATTCGATGTCTTAAAGCTGTCTTGATGTCTGAACATAGTGTCTTTAAGAAGTCTTTAGTATGTATTTGTGCTGTTAGGGAAAAAGACCGTTAAAAGAGCTGCAAGAAAATGCTTTATTTAGTACATCTAACTTTATTAGTTTTGGAAATATGGCCATCCATATCAGGTATTTAGGTAATTTTTAAAGTACCAGCATTTTTTATTAGGTTAAGTTATTGACTTTGTATTCCAGGGGTAAAAAGTACTAGTCAGTTGCTTTAAAATAATGTATCACAAGAACCCCTTTCGATTTACTTTTTTTCTCAAGATGGCGCCCATCCGCCATCTTGAAATTTTCATCAGTCAATTTCACTCTAAAATATACTAGGTATTTAGGCATGAATATTTTATCCCAAAGTTTTACTTTTTAAATTGATTCGTTTAAAAATAAAAGAAATGCACTGTATATTTATACTATTATACAGGGTCATCCAAATTAAGTGTCTGTCATTTGTAACTTCGTTATTACTCAAAATATGAAACAGTTTAAATTAGCAAACTAGTAGCTTTTTTCACGCTCTTTAAGACTAAAGATTAGAAAAAACAATTGACAATCGGGTTGCTGAGTTATACAGCGAAATACCCTTTTTAAATGGATCACCCTGTATATTTTATCACCATTAGAAAGTTCTTTCAAAATTCTTTTAAAAAAGTCCGTATGTAATATATCCAATTTTTCATAGTTTCGGAAATATGGCCATCCTCAGGAGTTTAATAGTAAACTGGATTTTTATATAAAACACCCTTTAAATGGTATCATCATTAAAAATATATTTTAAAGAGCTTCAAGAAAATACCACATTTGATGTACCTATCTTTTTAGTTTTGGAAATATAGCCATTTAAATCTGAAAGAGAGTAGATATTTTCCCCGTTTTATTTCTGACACTTATTGCTTACAGCTTAAAGCTGTGATATAATGGAAATTTAACGTAATTTTTAGAATTGAATGGCCATATTTCCAAAACTATAAGAGATAGACATATCAGTTTTATTTAAAAATGCCAGTGTACTATGAAATTTCTGAGGATGGCTATATTTTCAAAACCATGAAAAATTGGATATATCACATGTGTACTTTTTTCAAGGATTTTAAAAGATCTTTCTAATGGCGATAAAATATACCGGGTGTGCCATTTAAAAAAGGGTATTTTCCTGTATAACTCAGAAACCCGATTGTCAATTGTTTTTTCTAATCTTCAGTCTTGAAGAGCGTGAAAAATGCTACTAGTTTGCTAATTTAAACTATTTCGTATTTCAAATAATAACGAAGTTACCAATAACGGACACTTAATTTGGATGACCCTGTGTATTTTGATTAAAAAAACTTTAAAAGAAGGTCCAAAGTAAGAATGAAGACGCGTCATTCTCACTTTGGACCGTCTCTTTTATTTATTGGCACACAAATTGCCTAATATAATTTTGAATTAGCACAACTGTATGTGTATATTATACATGAATTAAAGATAAATGTTGTATTGGTTCAGTGGATTTATTTAATTGATGGTATTTATTTGGGTACACGCTAAATAGGACTGCTTTCCTAAAAGAAAATAAAGAAAAAAACCTTCAAAAACCCTAAATAAGGAACTAATCAACTAAAAATCGACGTTTCAGTTTTTTTCAGAAATTTAAAAATTAACTAATATTTAGGTCTAAAATTTTAAAATTTAAGCTTTAGTTTGCAGAATTTTCTAAAAATCTTTTGACACAACAATGTCAATATTTTCTAAAATATCTTTGTAGATATGTATACAGGGTGGTGTCCGCTTATTAATGGTTCGCAGAGATGTTTACAGAGTGTTCTAAAAAAGTTATGGTTAAAAAGCTGTGTTTTTTTAAATTTAAACCCCTATTTTGCAGCTTTCACAATTCCACGCCTTTCAGAAAATGCCTGTTTCGAAAAAAATAATAAAAAAGTGAGAAGCAAGCAACGCATTTTGACAATGTAGTTTTATTATTTATACGATTGATAAAATAATGTTTGATTTGAGACATAGTTTCATTATATTGGTTGGTTGCTTTCATGTCGACATACGGCGGTAGCTACACCCCTGAAAACAGTACTTTATATTGATCAGCTCTTAAATAAAAAGATATTTTTTAAGTAGATTCTAAAATACTGTAAACCATATTCTTTAACATTAAAAATAATAATAATAACATACCAATTATTGTTAATTTTAAAGTGTCTCTACGTACGTCATTAATTTTTATTATAATACACCTATTATTAGCGACATTTAAAATAAGTTGAAGCCTTTTGATAAGCTGCCAGAAGTTAATAAATAATGCATTACCTTTATCAACGCTTCCTAGGGCAGGGTAATTAATGCACATTATAAAAAAATTAAAACACCCATATCTACCTATTGTATTTAGTAGATACAGTTTTGGAAAAAAATGAAAACCTAAAGCTTAAACCGAGGCTTAAACTAAACATTAGGTATAATGTATTCCAAAATAATTCGTTGATTTCTTAACCTCAATAAAATTTAAATGATAACCCTCGGTGATAAATCCCGGCGGGCGCATTTTCGACCAGAATCCCTTCGTCTACCTGCCAAAGAAAAAAGGTCAGATAAGGACTTGTACATTTTCGACCAGTGATATTAAATTGTATACCTACCTTACGGTACTACGGTACGGCGCTCGACAGGGTAATTAAAACAGTTTTAGGGAATTAAGAATGGTTAGTTCTTCTAAGCAAGTCCATTTTTTTAATTCCTTAATTAAACCCAAGACTAATAGACACTTTCAAATGGTTAGTTCTGGTAAACAGTCCTTTTCTTTAATCCTATTAAACTGAGACTAATACACACTTTATAAATCCACTTTTTTGCCAAAATCATGGAAAATTGCATAAATTTCTACAAAAGCAAACTTTCATTAAAAAATATATACAGGGTGTCCCAACTCTATTTATACACGAAATACCTTCGTCCAAGATGCACAAGATACAAAAATAAACTTAAAATAAAAACATGTCTATTCGAATATACTCTTTTTATAGACAGTAGTAGTTAATATACAAGGTGTCTAAAAAACATAATTTCTATTGTCAAATATGTTTTTTAATGCAACACCTTGAATATTTTAACAAATTTTGACTCTGTAATAAATTCTACATCAAGAATGTATAACACACTATACGCCAATTATTGCTGGTTTTTGAGATATCAGCAGTATGTTGATATACTCATTAACGATGAAAAGTCAAAAAATAATAATAATATTTTGGTCCTAATAACGCCTTGGGGGCCACTCACGGAGGACACGTTGTATATTAACTGGTACTATCAATAAAAAGGGTATATTCAAATAAACGTTTCTTATTTTTAATTTATTTTTGTATTTTGTACAGGGGTAGTTATTTCGTGTAAAAACAGAGTTGGGTCACCCCGTATATATTCCTTACTTTTGGCGTAGGAAAAACTAAAATTTTATATGTAAAAGTTAGACCCAGAAATCGTGTTGACCGGAGTTATCTCTCATATTTTTAAATAACACCTGCATCATTTTGGTCGAAAATACATAAAAGATAACCCGCACCATTTTACTTCTGGTCGAATTTCGACATTTATTTTTTAGTACCTGCTCTAAACTTGGTCAAAATTACATCCGCCCGTCCCTAAATCCAGCCATAAATAAGTTGCCTTACAAAAATCTATTGTGTGGGCACGCACTTTTTAAAAGGGTGCAGATTCTGATTACCCACTAATATTCAATAGTTTAGGTAAACTATTTTCAACAGCACAACAAATATAAAATAATAGGTACTTAACTATCTTTATTTTAATCATGTTATTAAATAGCTATTAGTAATTCGTTGTCCTTTCCTTTCGGAAGCTTTAATTTGCCATTAACCTATATATTATACCAAAAACTAGGCACAATAATAAATAAAGGAAGTCCGGACCTACCTGCGGGTACCCAAAGTTTATAAAGATTTACGACTAACAGTAGCAAGTTAATAGAGACATTTTGCACCTCTTAAAATAACTGACGTTTTTGGCCTCCTTATGGTTATCGTTATTAAACATAACGATTACAGCAGCAGTTTTAGACAGATATTTTGCAGCCTCTTAGAATAAATTTATCTTGCGTCTGCGCTTTCGACAGATAACCTTATTTTTACCTGTGGTCCACCGATTTTAAAGTTTACGAAAAATCAGTACTTACTTTTATTCTCCATAAGTTATATATTGATATTTAAATATATGCAAATAATTCTCTTGATTTTGTTTTTCAAAGTAGATGTAACAATACAGTATAAGCAAAACACAAAAAGTAAGGTTAGGTTTGGTAGTAGAATAAAAAGCAAGTGTGTATGTAAGATTGTAACATGTAAATAGATTACTGATTTAAAACATTCTTAAAAATGCAAGTCCGTTTTAATTTCTTTACATTATTTTATTTTTCTTACTGCTATGGATTTTTCGCTAATTAGAGCCTTTGTATCAATGATATTTTAATTAATACGGCATTAAAATGTCAACCTTCTTAAATAATTGATAATAAAAATTCTACAATCCGACAACCACGCAGTTTAACAATAACGATAACGATAAGCTCTTCGGTATTCATCCGTAATTAAAGTAGTCCGGTATGGTTAATAACGATAACGGATCATGTTTGCGATACTGCGCAGACTCAGAATAACGTATAACCACAACGGAATTGCAAAATAAGAGGTGCAAAATTTCTCTAATGTTGATTGCTCTTCAATTTTAACACGCTTTTATTAGCTTGGGTTGTATCTATCTATCTATCTATCTATCTATCTATCTATCTATCTATCTATCTATCTATCTATCTATCTATCTATCTATGTAACGAAATCTTTGAGCCTAATTTTTACCAACTCCCAGCGATTCAATTTCTTTGAAACTTTGCACACGTATCAAGGACCGATGACAATGCAATAATTTAAAAACAGTATCCCGTTATCCTGATTAGGACCGCCAGGATAAATAAATTCCTTTACAGATCCTAATACTACTCTTGACAAAATGGCGAAGGAATTTTTTAGTGAATAAACTGGAGCATTTTTACATACATACATACATACATACATGCATGTCGAACTAAAAAATGAAAAATAAATAATAGTTTAAAAAACTAAAAAACACGCTTTTATATGCAACCGAACTAAAAATTAGAAAATAATTTTTCATTACAAAGAGTTTGTCACTTCAGAATAAAAGCGTGGGGTGCTTAATATATTAAATGTTATAATTATTCTATTTGCAAATATCTATGAGGGAAAAGTTATGAAAAAAATAGTAAAATGCACCCCACGCTTTTTACTCTGAAGTGACAAACTCTTTGTAATGAAAAATTATTTTCTAATTTTTAGTTCGGTGCATATAAAAGCGTGTTTTTTAGTTTTTTTAAACTATTATTTATTAATTTTGAGGAGAGCGCCGTGGGATTAAAATAGGCGCCACGCAGGAAGGACCTTTTTTTTGCTCTTCCAAATTTTTGTTCCCAACTTTTTTTAAAAGCGCCCCAACAAGTCCAGCCTAGGACGCCCCAAACAGTTAATACGGCCCTGCCTATACTAAACTTCTGTAAAGAACATACTGGCTCAATACCTTAAATTATTTGCTTAATTTGGGTTAATTTCTCATTGTAATTTTCAAAAAAACCGGTTAAGTATTAATAATTATTTAATATATTAGCAGAGTTGGGAGCACTTTGGGTTAAACTGGATATGCTACATAAAATCTAAAACATCAGAAATCTTTATCCTATTCAACCAAACATCCGACCAACATATTAAAGTTGTAAAACACTTCTTAAGAAAATAACAGGCTTGATAGTAACCTCGTGGAAACTCGGTTAACACACCTTTCGGTTTGCCTGGCAGGTACTTGTGCACATCGGAAACGCCTGTCAATTTTTTTAAACCTTACTATGAATGAATTAAATCCTGGAAAAATTTCAAGCTTACGGCTCAAACTTTTTTTTACATTTTTAAAAATATACAGGGTGATAATGTGCACGGCTGATGCCTGCCAGGTAATGATTTTCGTACTTAGCATGCTATGAGTCATCACTATACAAATTTCTAACCTTACAGGTCTAACGTTACCCGAAGGGTTTACTAGCTCTGGGACTATAAGTTTTACCCAATGTTTTTATTATTATAACGTAAGCGCTATTATGACAGTTAAGTTATGCGCGATTCGATTTTACCGTTGCTGGTGGTAATAACGTTACCGCATGGAGTAATTTGCGGGCTAATAACGCCGTGTGCTATTTAAAATAGCGAATAAAATTGCCATAGGCACAATATTTTTCTTTGTTTATTTTTTAAGGTTGTATTATTTATTTTGGACGATTTCTACAAATATTTTTGTAATAGAGTCACAGAGTAAAGTAAAACTACTAATCTTTGATAAAGCCTTGCGTTTTTAGTTTAAGATAAATGTCGCAGGTGGAAAAGAAACGAAAAGGTTAAGATTCTAGGCCGACAATGACCTGGCTTTACTGACATAATGTTTTAGTCAAAATTCATCTGGAGAAGTGGGAAAATGTACAGTAAAATGTGTTTGAAATAACGGGAAAAACTTTAGTATTTGCACATTAAAGCATCATTTGTTTTTGATTTTGTTAATTCGCAGACAGGTGTAATTAACCGTTGGAAAAACGGCGTCTTCCATATCTCTAAAAACAAACAGTAAATACCGTATGCGGTATTTAAATAGAAGCCTTACGTAAATAACGAACGTAGGCGGTAACCAAAGTACCCATATCTCTCTAATGTTAAAGGAATTAACTTACAGCAAAATACTATTAATTTTAATAAAATGTTGTTTGAAATTTGTGATAAAACGATAAATAAGATGTAATTCAATTTATAGTGACAAGTAGCAAGCAAATACCTTGTAGTACTACATAATTAGATGCAGATCATTTGCTCTGTTAATTAGTCAACTGAAGCAGCTAATTTTGGTTTCAGATCTTGATAACTAAACGAACTACATAAATAAATCATACATTATTTGTGCTTGCTCAGGCTCCATGTGCTTGGATCTAGTCTCTACTTAACACTACTAACCAAAAATAGTTTTATATGTTGTTACCATTATTTCTAATAGTTACGAATACGGTTACGGTAATTCAAAATAAAATAAAATAAAAATTATCCAATAGTAAAGATAATACAGTTTATTTATTAAAATTAAATAAAATTCACACATTTGGTAAACAAGAAATAATAATGTCTTTAAAATTAAAAAAAAAAGAAATTCAAAAAAATCTATAAAATAAAGCGAAAACAGTACCTGACATTTTAAACTTAGAAACTGTAAGGTTTTTATTTAAAAACTATTAAATTCAGATGATTGACATTTGTCACCCAATGATATACTTAAACCTTTTTCTAGCCTAACAGAAATGATAGTTTTCAAAAAAAAAACATGGTCAAACCCTGAACTTTCACAGTTTCTGTAAATATATGGCCACCAGAACTACGTTTGGTTATTGTAATCTATACAACATACACACATTTTTTAAAGATATTTAAATTTTAAAACCCTCACACACAGAACCGTCCTAAATTTTTAGCAAACCTAAATCTAAAACACGAAATTTTCCGATGCAGAAATATTCGCATTCCCAACTTATAGCTTTGTTCGCGGGTCTAGTAATGAAGTGCTTCTGAACCAGAATCGAACTGGTTTAGAATTGTTTTAAAGCGCATGTCTAGTTATTTATTAGTTCGGAATTTTTATTTACCGCGAATGATTTTCTATACAGCTGAGGATGTATTCTAACCTAGCCTTTTGGTTAAGATTTTTCATGGTTAAATTGGATACTACACAAAAAAAATTCAAAGAAAAAGGTAAATTGTTATACTGTCGAAATCCACTCGAGGTCTCTCGGCGGAAGACGAGGGATTCCCTGCCTCCTCTCGTTTTTAACATAAGTATGTGTATTTAACTAAAGATAAAAATCAAACAACAAGAAATGGTAAAATCTTGTTATATTGTCTATATTTTTTAATTAAATCTTTATTTATTTTATTGCATACATACAATTATACGAAATACAATTAAAAATCCTTTGTTTATATACGCTCAGAATCACAAAAATATAAAAAAATATTCAACAGGTATATTAACCCGCATAAAAAGTAGCAGAAACAAATAAACTGTAATACAACGGTTTATTTCTGTACCACAAAAACAGAAAACAGCTGACCATGTCGACAATGCGCCAGAAATTCCGAACTGATTCCATTGTAACCCGCGAACACAGAACTGTTACTAAAAATTCAGGATTTTACTAACCGCGAACGCTGCTTTTTCACTGCGCATGCGAATAGTCCCAGAACCGGTTCAGAATCAAAGCCGCGAACAAAGCTTATAAATGTTTACACTTTTTGTGATTTTATGTTTGTGAGCAGTGACGTGCCCAAAATTTTGTGTCGCGTGCAATTGGTTCACTATCCCTGACCTAAAGCAATCTAATGATTATTACTTTATTTAAATCACCCTGTAAAATTAAAGTCTAGCTTGTTATTAATTGTTTTATAATTTTTTAACTCTCATTAAGTAGTTTTAAGCGTTAATATGATGTTAATGAATTTTTAATTTTATACCGGGTGCCCACGAGATTACTATTAAGCCTGGTGTTTTCTTGAGAAATGTTATGCAATTTTGATATATTGGTCAGATGTATGGTTGAAAGAGATGCAGATTTCTAATGATGCAGGTTTTATGTGGCACATCCTATTAATTTTTTTAATGCCGGTTTACTATAAAATTTCCAAAATGGCCATATTTCCTAAACTAATAAAAATTGAGAATATCACATGTAAACTTTTTTAAAGCTTTTGATAGATCTTTCGAATGGTAATATAGTTTACAGGGTGTTTCATTAAAAAAAAGGTAAACTTTTTGTAATACATCGAAAATCCAATGTTCAATTATTTTTCGGTTGGCAGCACGTTAATCAGGGGAAAAGTACTACAACTTTACCTATTTAACCGACTTCGTATCTCCAATAATAAGAAAGTTAGCAATAGTGCCGACTTAAGAATGATCACCCTGTATAGTGAAAACGACCTTTAGGGTTCTTTTAAAATGCAAAAATTAGGTATATTCACTCTTTTATTTCTTCACTGAAAAAATGATATCTTAAAACAAAAGTCTTAGATTTAATTTGAGAGAATTGTGACTTTCATATGTGTTAAAGAAATAGGATCTCAAACAGAAAAAATATGTTTTCAGCTTTGCGTACTAAATTCAAAACAAGGCGCTTTTGTAATAAAAATAACCTTATTTTATTTAGTGACCCCAATGGGTCTACATTAAAGAACAATGTATTCCGTTAAAAACATCGAGCGCTTTCCCACTGATAGATTCTTTCTCTAAGACAAGTTGGTAAATACCACAGACTGAAATAAAATTTAATTCAATTAAGATAATTATATTAAATAAACAACTAGTTCTCGTTATTCGACGGTAGGATATAATCGTACCGTTGATACCGTACTAAAAAGCATAATTCAGTGAATACTTATATTAAAGAAATAGGTTCTTTGACATAAGGTTAAAGATTTTGGTATAGGTTCTTAAAATAAGAACCTATTATTTTAAAGAAAATTCATTAATATTTTGATAGAAACATTTAATATTTCTTTTGTTTAAAATCTTAAAACTTATATTTAAGATATTTAAAGAGCTTAAAATGATAAATCTTTAGGTTCTTATTTCTTGATTCTGATATTCTTAAAATAATACTAAGGATATTTTAATTTAAAGAATTTCTTTTACATTAAAGACATAAATTAAAGTATTTTTTCTCCCAGTTTAAGAACCACTATTATTTTAAAGTAAGAAATAAATCTTGGTTTAAAAGCACAATTATTCAAAAGAGTGCATATTTTTAAAACCTTGTATTTGCTTAAAACAAGACATTTTTTTCTGTGTGTTCTTATGTTTTAGAATAATACAGCAACAACCAAATTATTCAAAATATGACTCGGTTCAAGGATTTTTAAAAACTTTTGTTTGAACAATTCAAATAAAGACAATAAATTATCAGAGTTAAATACTTTGGAATATGGATTTTCTGCTGCTATCTAATAAATTTTGCATGGTTTGTAAACAAAAGATAACTACTGAATACTTTGTTTAACAAGTTTAAATATTGTAAATACTAATTAAACATTGCACTGACCAGTTATTTTATTATCTATATGTCCTGTTGCTGAGAAGTAGATGAGAAGTCTCTTTTAAAAGGGGATATATTCAATTTGCATTTTTATTTAAAATTTCTTCTTTATTTTATTATTTCTATTAAAATGTACAAATTATTCACCTTATACTGACACAAAACGGTATGTGAAAGATGAAAGAGTAAAGTACCTTTATTTTTAAAAATAGGGCAAAATTTTATAAGTAAATGTTGTAGGAATTTTTTTATTAAAATTAAAAGTAAAAAAAAATATTTTTGTCATTTTTTAACATCATGCATAGTTGCATGCAACAGTTTATAAAATACTTGGCTTAAGGCAGCGAATTTTAAAAACATATTTAAAATTGAGGGTTGTATAAGGGAAGTCTTTACTCCACAAATAATTATTTTTATTTATAAATAATTATTTGTGGAGTAAAGACTCCCTTATACAACCCTCAATACTATATTGACTCCACTTCAAAATGGACTTCTTTCTAAATATTTAAAATTATTAAATTGCCTTTTAAATTTTGCTCCCTCTGGCTCATTATATCAGTTGTAATGCGTAATATAAAAAATTGTTACTCTCATGCTTTAACTTCAGATTTTGACATAAAATTCAATTCTCTACAACATTTACTTATACAATTTTGTTTCATTTAAAAAAATAAAAGTAGTTAGCTCCTGGGTATTTTTTATATTTTTAGTTATAACTCGCCCTGTATAAAATACTGGGTCAGGATAAACGATTTTACAGCAAAGATCCGTTGATTGTTTGGCCAATTTGCCATTGTAACACAAAATTTCCAACAGTAAACTTTAGTTTTATCACTATTTGACGTTTGTCAAATAAACAATATTTCCATGGCAATCTTTTCAAAACAGTTCAATCCTATTGCCGGACCTGGTACTAAGTAAAAAGTATAAAAAATAATGACAATGTATTTTCTGGTTATCCATTTGTTTTATTACTGTAACAATTAAAAGCATTTGTAGTCCGGAAAAGCCAAATTTAAAAAGGTACTTTTTTTGTATTAAAAACAATAAATTACTATTAATGCAATTAATTAATAAAGTAGCAGTATAGGGGGTTAGTTTTAGTCGAACTAGTTCAACTCCATCTACAGTGTGTCTACGTAAGTTGGCGGCATATAGAAAACTTATTATTAATTTTACAAAAAATGGTTTTTTTATAAAAAGTTTTGCATGGCTCAAAACCTAAAATGCAATCATCAGGTATCAAATTGTGTCAGCCATGTACGAGGTTTGGTCAAAAATGTAATTTTTGCTCATGAGTAAAGTACCTGTATTTTTGCTAATATCGCAAATTGTTATAAGGAAAAAATGTTTAGAATTAAAAATTACTTTCAAATATGCAATTTTGTTTATTTAAACAAAAAAAACATTTTTTGATTTTTTTCTGCGAAATACTAGAAAATTTAAGTTTGTACATTAGTGCATTGTACATTCTTCTTGTTTTAGTAACAAATAATTTAAAAAGTTTATTTAAATCTGTCGTAGGACATTTATAATCATGAAATATAGTGCACTAATGTCCAAACCTAAATTTTTACCATTATCGCAGAAAAAAAATATTTTGAAAATGAACAAAATTGCATATTTGGAAGTAATTTTTAATTCTAAAGATCTTTCTTTATAACAATTTGCAATATTAGCAAAACTACAGTACTTTACCCTTGAGCAACACTTACATTTTTGGCCAGACCACGTATATGACTGACACAATTTGATAACTGATGATTGTATTTTAGGTTTTGGACCATGCAGAACTTTATAAAGAATAACTTTTTTGTAAAATTTATAATCAAAAAGTTTTCCAGATTACGGCAACTTATGTAGACACACTGTATATTATTTAATATGAAAATGAGATGAATGTCACAATAGTCAAAGTTAGGCGCGCTTGTGGCGGCTTCGGTTGTATCGGCGAGCGTCGATCTCCGGAGTTAAGCAGTGGAATGCGCGCCCATAATTTGGATGGGTGTCCGGCGACAGCGGTGTTTTGGGCGGCGGCACACGGTGTTTCTGCTCGGGGAAGCGGACCGAGCAACAACCATCCAAGTTATGGAATGAATGGTGTGTGAATGAGAAGGAGTAGGGGTCAAGGTACAATAAGCCTTCAGGCTGCAGTGCACCACCTAGGGGGCGGTCGTCGGACCTGGGTGGGATGACCCCGAAAGGGTGAAAAAAAATAGTCAAAGTTGGGTCGAATACCGAAAATCGGTATTCGAATACGAATACTGGAAAAAGAAAGTATTCAAATACCGAATATTTAAATAAAAAAAATTCGAATACTTCTAAAGTATTCGAATACAGAATCCCGAATAATAACCAAAAAGTATTCTGCCGAATACCGAATACCAAACACACAAAAGTATTTGAATACTATTCGAATACTGGCAAAATGTATTCTAATCACCAACCGAAAAGAAACTTTTAGGTAGTAGTTATTTACAAGAATAACGTCCGTGGTGGCACTACCGCGTTGTCTGTGAAGTGCAAATACTACATGTTTCAGTGCTTGGACAACGTTGACGGAACAGGGGAAAGAATGGGTTAAACATCTAATAACCCCCACACACCCACGATACTCTGGTACTTAGGCGAAAGCCTGCGTGGGCTGACTCAAACATAAAAAAAGGTACACTGTGGAACTAGCTTCCTAACATAGGTATCGTATTTCATGTAAATTAAAATGACTTTCTAAATGATAAGACGCCACGACAAAATAAATAACCTATTAAGTATAATGAAACAAAATAAACAAAAAAATTAACTAGATCCATCACTAAAATACCTATTATGTTAAGCAAAACCAACCCAGATATAAAAAGATAAAACAAAAAACAATTTTTAAATTATTCTTGATATGGCAATGATTTTTGTTGTTTACATGACATATTGCTTAAAACTAAAAAGTAGTTTTCAAAACGCAAGTTACGCTAAATATCATATCTTATCATTTAATTATTATAGAAAAACCATTTTGCAAATAAAAACAGTCTGGCCGGCTATAACCTCTAGTTTAATCTTATACACCGACGTGCCAGCTCGATACGTTTAAATTGACGTTCAGTGTGTTAAACATCAGCGGGTAAAGATTAGACAAGGAATGCCTTCATGTAAACATTTCGGATAAAATGACGCATCGGTCTTGCTTTGTTGCTTTTAACTTTAGAAAAGACCAAGCATTGGTAAAAATTTCCCATAAACCGTTTAAAGTAGCACGATCTTCCTATAAATTGGGTAAAATACGTAGAATATAGGAAAAACAATTAGCAGGTTTAACCGTTCAACTATTAAACTTTTAGGGGAGGTCCGGGAAGCCCCGCCCAGCAAATACCGCGGTCCACCGTCCTAATTTCTAAACACATTCTCTAATCGGTCCGATATTAATAACTCAATATTAAAGCTACAATCCATACCTAGTTGAATTGCTCTCCGCGAAACCGTTTTTAATTCTTTGGTCGTTGTAAAACGTTTTTGGTCTAAGTTGATGTAATTTTTGATCTGTGAAAATTTAAATGTAAGTACGATACATAAGCATTAATTTGCATCATTAATAAGTACATGGGCGTAATTTGTGGGGGGCTAGGGGAGGCTTAGCCCCCAAAAAGGAAATTAGAAAAATTAACCGCCCCAAAATTCCCAGTATCCAAGCCGAAACTTATGTGACTAAAACCTAAAAGCGATTTTTATGTCAATAGTGCCACTTTTACCTAACTGTAGGTAATTTTTGTGGTAGCAATGACAAATAATTGCCTTTATCTTTCCCTAATTTTTTTGCAAAGTCTCGAAGCTTGTCTCATACCTTTCGAGACTACCAAGACTTCAGCCCCCATAAAAACCGAAGCAAATTGCGCCTATGAATAAGTATATCAAAATGTAGGTAATAAATTGTATTTTATTATGCATTATTTAAATATCTCTTTTTTGTAAGGGTTTTTAAAGAAAATTGCAAAATTTAAAAAAAAATTGCGTTATCGGGCAAGACCGCCAAGAGAAAATTGGTCTGGCCATGATGGCACCAAACCATATTATGTATATGTATTTGCGATTTAGTTGTGTAGACATTTATTTAACACTCTTTGTTTGACCTCCGGACAGTGCGGACCTGCGTAGAGGACTACAAAGTTCTTTCCGGAGTGGCGGCTAGAGGTGTCGTACGAACGTTTTTTACCTTCGGGGATCAAGGAAAGATTCACGCTAAATTGACGGCATCTTTCTTCTGGATCTAAGCGCTGTGAGCGAAGATTCCTATAAGCTGATGGTATCCTGTTTGGTGGTGAACACGAGGTATTTCTCAAATGGCGGGAAACAGATGGGCGTGCCATGGGAACTGTCAGTAGTGAAAGTGAAGGTTATACGTTACACCAGTAGCAGATCTTGGTTTGACAGCCAACAATTTATGCATTGCATCGATTGTTGAATTATTTGTTTTCTTTTGAAATTTCTGGGAGCTACGAGCTCGATTATCCAGATTTTCCGCCGACGAAGCCCTGGAAAGCATAGTCCGGAAGGGGGAGAGTGGTGGATTGGACCTGAAGGGACCAAAACCAAGAAAAAAAGAGAGAGAGACATTTATTTAAAATCTAATTAATAATAAAAATATTGTAATTTATTTTGTTTACTGTTACATGAAATGTAATAAAACAATTTTTTATTTTTATGTTGGGTTTTACATTTTAATCTTATGCTCATAATTTTATTATTGAGAAGGATCTGAATGTCTACGACAATAAATATTAGATAACAAGTTATGGTTAAATTAATTTCAAAATATTTTATTTTATAGCAAAAAATGCTTTATTTGGTGTGCTACAACATATTTTTTTTTAATGAAAACGTTAACTCAACGTTATATGAAATTATATTTCATATACCAACGTTTCGCACAACATGATGTGCTTTTCCAAACGTTTATTTCTTTTCTGCATACAAAAATAAACGAAAAAATACTTCTTAGTCATATTTTTTTCTTTTTTAGCGCGCCAAACCTGAAAACATCTACCCTTCAGACTCGAACGCAACTGAAACTCCAGTTAATGAGAGATCACGCTATCCTAGAGCAACAAAGACAAGCAGCGGAAAGACAAAGGCAACAAGAACTGAAACAAAGCCAAAGGCCTCCACCAGCTCCTGTAAAAGTACCACTGCACTCGCTCGCTGTAGACGTTCCACCTCAAGTTCTTCAAGTACAAACAAAATTAGAAAACCCCACGAGGTACCATGTTATGCAAAAACAGAAAAGCCAAGTAAAACAGTATCTTAGTGAATCGTTTCAAGGTCCATACCACCCAGGATTGCAGCCGGATTACCAAAACAAATTATCCATTACCCAAACACACAGTGCTCCCCCGGAGGTAATCAAAACATGCCACCGCAAAATTCAATATTACCAAATATGGTTACGTCCCAATCGCAGCCCTACCACACACAAGTTTCTCCAAATTATGACATACCCTCCATGTCACCTGCTTTAAGTTCTGGTGCAACCAGCGCTTCTGAGGTAAGTTACATGTTTTTATAATTACAGACCCCCAAACACCATTTTAATTTAACAATTTAATTAAATTTTAAAGTAAATTTAACAATTTAATTAAATTTTAAAGTAAATTTAACAATTTATTTAAATTTTAAAGTAAATTAAACAATTTAATTTATTTTATTATTTTAATTAATTTATGTTAACTCAGGCGAAGCATGAAGTGTATTTATAAATAATAAAATTCAGTTATTTGTCTTTTTCGTATTGCCGTCCCATAATCAGCTTTTAAAAAAATAATGACAGATACTTTAATTAAAATTACAATTAAATGTGTTATTACAAGTATTTTTTTCCTGGTAATTTTTTTTTATTTAATTGATTATACATTGAAAAAAATGGTATTTTAATTATAATATAGCAGTTAAAAAAAATACAAAGAAAAAGCTGTTATTGGATGTTTAGGGTGTGGGGGTATATTTGACCCCCGCGCGACAATTTGCCTAATAAAAAGGCACGCGCCTGCTTAAGGAATAATAAATTAATCAACAATCACAAAATATTAATTAAATTTATTGAAATATCAAAAAACAAAAAGACATTAATAAATCTAAAATAATAAACATTTACATACATAATTTTATGCGCATTTAAATTAAACATTATATTTAAATCAATATTTGCTGTGTGCAAGATGCAACAAGTGACATTTTGTATACATTTTTTGCGAACCCATAGCTACTATTAGAAAGTTTTAAATACGATAAAAAAATAAAAAGCAAAGTAAACTTATTGTTTGATCAAAATGTATAATAAATAATTATAAATAAATAAATGGTAAAGCTTAATATAAGTTACAACTATAATTTTATTTTATGTTCTTAAAGTCAGCAATATTGAAGCACCTTTAACAATTTGTTGTTTAATTTAAAAATTTAAAATTATAAATATTTAATTAAAATTAATTATAAAGCCTGTTATTTTCTTTAGAAGTGTGAAACAATTTTGAAACCTTGTTCAAATATATGGTTCAATAGGATGTAGATTTCTGATGCTTTAGATTTTATGTGGCACATTCTGGTTAACCGGAAGTATCTCAACCTTGCTATTTTAAATAGAACACATATATTTTTAAGAAAAAAATTTGGTGATAGGAAAAGGCTAATGCGATTTTTTACACATACATATATTTAATAAACCTTATATCCCAAGTATGGCGAACCAATGGCACGCGTGCTACAAATGCCACGGGAGCGGGAGGGGAAAGAATGGAAGTTTTAAGTAGAAGATCTTTTTTTTTTGGGACGCCTAGGACATATTTTAAAAGTTCTAAGTTAAGGACCTTTTTTGCTCTTCAAAATTTTGGCAAGCTGGCACGCGTAGGGCATTATTTTACATTTTTGTGCAAAAATGGCACGTTAATACGAAAAGGTTCGTCATCCCTGTTATATTCTCTAACCGTAGAAATACAATTTCCGGTTTTACTGGAAGTAAATTGACTTTCGGCAGTAAAGAACTTAAATGGGAACCACTACTATCAATCAATATTTTTGTCTTAATCTAAAAATTATATTCTTTCTCTAAACCTAATAGTTTATATATATATATATATATATATATATATATATATATATATATATATATATATATATATATATATATATATATATATATATATATATATATATATATATATATATAATATAAAAGTGAATGGTTCTTGAGCCTTGATATAAATACATTATTAAAAGGTAAAGTTCTTTGGGCATATGGCTCATCAATGACTATAAAAATTAATAAATAAAAATACCCTGTAAGAATTCGGCTACTATGGTTGGTTGTTTAAAAATTACGGAGTCTTCACTTTACTTTACTTACTTACTTTACCTCTTAATAATGTATATATATATATATATATATATATATATATATATATATATATATATATATATATATATATATATATATATATATATATATATATATATATATATATATCCACTTCAATCTTCTAGCGTCATTATACAGGACCTCGCCATACACAACGGTGTCCGAAAAGTTGCGGCGTCCGGATATACGGACGTGCTCGCGAAACGTCAAATAACAAAATCAAAAGACAGAAGTTTAGCAAACCGCATTCTTTTAAATGAGTTAAAGAGAATATGAAAAATGCCAAAGTGTCAGAAACCCAATTTTAATACCATTACATATTGGCGGTTAAGGGTATACTCACTAAATACCAACGATTTTATCCCAAATTTGTTAAAAAAGGCCCTTTCATGTTTCACATTTCACTAAAGTTTTATAGAAGTCATATTATTGATGAGAGAGATAAGATAATGCACTTTTACTTTAGATAACTTAAAAAGGCCTAGCTAGTTTGTTAAAAAAAATCTAATACTATTATCAATATAGGAAGTTTTAAAGTGTAGTCACACCATCGGTATGGCATCGCATCGAACACCAATTTACTATTACTAATACCTTCACCATTTTAGCAAGAAACTAAAAGTGTTTATAACTACTATTTATATCCAAAATGTATTGTTTTTTAAATGATTAAAATTATTATTTTTTAAATTTTTATGTTCGTCTTTTTTTTAAATATTTAATTTTATTTGTTTAAAGTCAAATTAACAATTTAAATTTAAAATAATTATTAAAAACAGCTTAATTTATAAAAAAAACATTTTAACAATTTTTTTGTTTGATTCATTGTACTGACTGTACAGTTATATTAAAAAAAAGCGCAAAAGTATAAAACGAAGAAATAACCTACCTTAGTTTTGCGTTAAACCGGCCTCTGTGACAAATTTTTTATGGAAGGTTAGTAAATGTCATGTTTTTAATAAAAAAAAAACATCGGCGTGCACCTTGTTTTTTAAAAATATCTTGTGGCAATGTCATTTGTCAGTAGAAAATACCACGTTAATTATTTAAAATTAAAAAGATTTAAGTAGTCTGCAGAATAGAAGCAGGATTAATAGTTCAGGTTTTTATTTATTAAATTTTTTTTTCCTACCTTTACCTCCGACACCAATGCTTTTAATTTTGAAAACATATAACATGTAATAACCTACTTTTAATAGTTAGTTTTAAAAGCCAGTTTTATATAAAAATAAGGAAAGATATTTTTCGTTTTTATCCCTGTACGCATTTTTATGAATATATCAGTACATTTGAATTAAAAAATGGAAAGGTTCAGAAATTAGCGTTTACCACATGGTATGATCTGTTTGTTGATTGGTTTAAGCGGGCTTTGATCTGTGCATTTGCGATTTGGCAGTCTTTCTTGTTTTTTGTGGCAACATATTTGCCGCGTCTATATATAACAGCAAAAAAAACCTAAAAACATACTTATAACCCTTATACTAATAATGTCTTATTTTGGTTCATTGTAAATCAAAAGAAAAAATGTACGAGCTAAAGCTGCCGCTCCCTAAAAATTTGCCGCTCTAGGCTCCAGCCTACTCAGCCTGCTGGTAAATTTACCACTGGTTCTAAATCGGGGTGATTAGGCAATATCTTCTTAGTGATTTCATTTTCACATTTTTTAAAAAGGTACAAAAAACTGTTTAATCTGCTACTCGTTCAATTATTTATATATTATTTATTTTCTCATTAGAGCAGAACTACCTTGTACAAAATATTATAATTATTATTATTATTTAAGTTTGGCCAAACGGTTAAGTAAAGGGTTGACCCTAATTATTTAGATACTATATTTATAAGTGGCCCGGTCCGTAATTTGTGTTACTGTAATTAAGGCAATAAAATGAACCCCCATTAGGACCCCAATAAAGAGTGCAATAAACATGGAAGTTAAGACTTTATTTTTAGCCTAACTTTGTAAAACCGTTCGTAAGTATTATCAAGTTCCCCAAAAACAATCATTAAATATTAAAACTACACACAAAACACTAAAGAACAAAGGATTGGCCGAGTCAGAAAATACGGGCAAAATTGTAGTGTTGGGCGATATATCAATCACCGCGATATTTCACCGGTGAATGAAAAATCACTGGCGCTACCGGTGATTTACTTTGGCATCGACACGACACGCATTGGATGATCGCTGATGGCGCCGATCGAAATATGATATACCTATGAATTATTATTTAAAAATAATATGTAAGAAAAACAGTGATTTAAGCTGATATGATATTTATATTGTTTAATGGAGGGTGGCGGGCACCGCCAAGCCATGTGAAAGACTGTTTTCCAAAGCCGGGTTAATATTAATCGACCGTAGAAATAAATTAAGTGAAAACAAAGCTGAAAAACTAATCTCTCTTAATGCTAATTTTTAATTTTCATGGGGAAAAAAGGAGGCTGTATATTTTTTATTTTTATTCATTTAAAGAATTTAAAATTTTTATTTGTTATAATGTATTCGTTTTTCTTTAAAAAGTTTTTTATTTTATATTTATTTTTGTAATTGAATTTAAGTTAAAAATGTTAAAATGGTGTTCGATTAATAAACAATGTGTTTTCTTTTTATTTTTAAAAGTAGGTAATGAATAAACCCCAAAACTTGATATTATTTTTACATAATAATATTGCAATATATCACATTAAGCTTGTTGTTGTCACACCTTATATAAAAATGATTATTTGAGTTACGAACCCAAAAAATTTAGATTTCGTCATATTGCTGTTAATTTAATTTGCAGCATAATATTTATTTTTATAAAATCAATAAATATTATGCTGCATGTCAATGAAAACCGATAAGAGCTGCATAAATAATATATTCGTATTCGTTGCCAGACACCGAGCTGTTTTTATATTTCCATTTTTAGTTAAATATTTATGTATATTCAAGTCACTGCAGTGATTGAAATCACTGTTTAAAATCACGGTGATTTAGAAATCACTGTCGCCGTGTCACCGGTTACCGAAAAATCACCGTATTTTCCAACACTATGAAATTGTTAAATTAAACGAATACGGGGAGTATACAGTGCACCGATTCCCGGAGGCATAAATAAATAGGTCAGACCGAAAAGTTAAGGCTGCCTGTATGTATAATTTTAAAAGTTTAATTACTTTATTAAATGTTTAATTTATATTCTACCCACTGAATTGTAAATAAACCAAAAAATGTTTTAAACTTTAGAGGCAGAAAACAGCTGGCGCCTGTAACGAAACAATGATAAACATTAACGGATAGATAACGCGTACCATAATTAAGAGATAAAAAATCTGTCTTTACTCTGTCATTACAATATGACTTAAGAGTAGGTTAAATTACGAAATATTTAAATAGGACATAATAATATGTTAAATTTTAGGGCTAATGTATATACATTTTAATCTTATACAGGGTGCCCGGAAAGCCAACGATAATACCAAAGGGGCTGATAGAACAGCTTATAATCCAAAAAACATAAAATTACCTTAGTAAAAAATCGTTGGTTTTCGAGGTATAGACACTTGAAGTTCTTCAGTTTGGAGCACTAAATACCGATTTTAATAATTAAAGACCAATAATAAATTTAAATTTCTCGCTGAAAAATCTTCAGTGTGTTCACGCACAGATGGATTTAAGTATACCTGTAACTATTTTATGTTTGATATTTAAAAAAATATTCTTCATAAAAATTTAAGCTTGCTCTGAAAAAGCAGAAGCGTTTATAAGAATCGCCATATGATATACAGGGTGTTTCAAAAGTGTAAAATTATTATTAAAATGCCAATATCTCCAAACCAGTCGATTTTTTACTAAAGTCCTTTATGTTTTTTTATGCTTATGGGTTGTTTTGCCAGCCCTTTCAATAATATCGTTAACTTTCCGGACACCCTGTATATAAAATTCTCGTGTTACAGTTTTAGTAATCTTACCCCTCCGAAACGGCTTTACCGATTATTACCAAATTTTATATGCATATTCAGTAGGTCTAAGAATCGGCTACTATCTATTATTCATAACCCTAAGTGATAAGGGTTGTTCACCCTTAACATTTTTTTTTAATAAAACAAAAATATTTCTCTATAATGTAGCATTAAAAATACATACAACCCTAAATTTTTACCCTTTTATAACCAACCCCTATTTTTTAATAGCCATTTTAGTAATTTAATCATCAGGTACAAACGGGTCGTATTTCTTATATGAGCCTCGATGGTTCATTGGTATAATAGGTTTGTTTCAGCAAAATGTTGGAAACATGTTAGAAACAATCGTGCATACTGCGTATATGTCAATACAAAAAAGGTTATGTTAAAAATTGTCAGTAATGTTTGAAGAAAGTTTGCAAACTTTTCAAACAGTTTCCAACATATTTCCAACATCTTAAAACTACTGCTGGAATAACAAATAATTGTATAATGTGTAAATGTTAGAAACATGGCACTGCTGCAACGACAAATTTGACGTGCGCAGAATCCGAACGGTTACAAACATTTCTGACAGCCTGCTGGAACAAACCTAATATTCACCTGCCAAGCGGGCGGTCTGGGTTTGATTCTTGCCCGAAGCATTTTTTTAATAAAAATAGATAAGAAAAAGCAACGGATTTACCTATTTTTAGTAGATTTTTTTCTTCGATATTCAGTTATACTAATATTATAAATAAAGAGGTAAAGTTTGTAACTTTAATTGTTTCTTTGTAAGGGCTAATTTTCGGAAATACTGAACCGATCATAAAAATTCTTTCACAATCAGAAAACTAAGACTATTCAGGAATGCTATAGGCTATATTTTATAATGATTAAACAAAAAGTTTAGAGAAAAATATAACTAACGCCCAACGAAGTGTCGGCGAGTAATTAAAAAAAAAAAAGTTCATCAATAAAAATAAAAATCAGATCTATTAGAAATTAAAATGTAAGCAACTTGAAACAGTTTCCGAGATATAAAGAAAAATATAGATAAAAAAGGAAAAATATATAGACTAGGTTTATTGAGAAAAAAGTTGAGACTTAATTTAACGGCATTAGAAATTAAAAATATTTTAGATACTTTTAAAAATATTTAAATATAATTCAAATTTATAAATTTGTGTTTTTATAAATTTCAGCAGTTAGTTTTTGTTAGTTTTATATATTTTATGCTTTACTGATTAATATTTTTAGAGTATTACCACCAAACGTAATAGTTTATTTAATACAAGTTTGACAATATATTTATGCGTAACATTTTTATTTCCATATTTAATTTGTACTATTAATTGTTTTCAGTGATATATAAATAAAAAGAAACTTTTTAATGCATAACTAAGATAATTTTTCAATTAAACTTGGTACGAAATTATGAACAAACATTAAAGTCTAATGATTTTTTATAGGTGAAAAATAACAAATAAAAGTTTAACGACCGTCTCGTCGCGACAAGACAAATAGCCATCGATAAACCATACAAAATTAAAATCTAAGGCTATAAAAATAATGCTTTTCTGTCTAATCCATCTATTTTATTATAAATTAATACGTAGATCTTTATTATATTGATTATTAAACGGATTTAAAAATCTTAACTTAAATCAAAAAATAAATAAAGATAAAGTACGAAATCTGTTAAATTTTGAAATATATAAAAATAAAAATTGGGATTAAAATCACAGAGTTGAAACATTGGAAGTACAGAGCTTTTGCAGTGACGAGCTTAATTAACAAACGACGGGGACTTTGTGTAATTGATCCTGAGATAATACTGTCAACAAGGTCAGAGCTGTGCGCAGGGGCGGGCCATGGGGGCAATCCAGAGGCGCATTTACACATCCCTAAAATAATCTGCCGCCCCCTAAAAACGCCGCCAGCCTACTCAGCCTTCTGGTAAATGCGCCACTGGGGCAATCAAATGATTACAGTAATCACTTAAAAGGTTGGAGACAGACGCTATCCGAAACGTCGTGTATTATTTAAAAATAAAGACAATGGAAGTCCAAGAAAGTAGTATTAATATAAACTAGGGTTATTTCAAAATTAATGGATTTATTAAACTATAAAAAATTACTTTATGGCAATTAAGAGTATTATTTGACAATAAAAAATTGCTTCATACAAAGTTACAGCAAAAAAAATACGGCAACAAAGCTCTTATGGTGTTTAATTTTTTAACCAAATGGTAAGAATATAATAAAAAAACTTTTAAAAATTCAAGGCCCGTTACACATGAGACGTACGAATGCCCTACGCCCTACGCCCTACGCCCTACGCCTGATGCATTGAAAGTAATGTAACCTTTCACATTCAGGCGCGGCGGGTACGCTTTACGTTAGATTACTTTTAATGCGAAATGTTTTGTGAGGCGTAGGGCGTAGGGCGTTCGTACGTTTCATGCGCAACGGGACTAACGCGTTTTGCGAAAACCGCATCTTAATAACTTTTATTTGGTCTAAATTTATTTGCGATCAAAATGGGTCAAATAAGAGGGTTGGATTTAATAAAATAAACGAAAAAATGATATTTTAAAATTTCTTAACCCATGTAACCCTTTGGAAAGCATTAAATAACTAAAAAGCATAATAGGCATCCACGTTGTTACGTAAATCGACAAAGTCAAGCGGGTGGTGCAAAAAATTGAAAATTTTAGAGACAAATAAAAAAAAATGAAGAGCAAAAAAAAGGTCTTTACCGTACAAAACGTATTTAAAAAGATCCTCATTTTAAAAACGTACTTTTTCTGTCGCGCGGGTATTATGAACCTAACCAGAAGCCATGTGGGTGCAAATGCACCCTCCTCCCGGAGCCCATCTATTTATTAATATGTAAATCTACAAAAACATACTTAACTCTAAGTCGTTGCACGTTTATTATATAGGTACTCCATAAAAGAAAACTTTTTAAAAACAATAGTTGTTGAAATAGATAAATTAGATATCAATAAACAATTCTATTCTACAACTGATTTCTGGGAGACATTTATTTGATATCGATGAAATCTGGCACAACAGGCGGATTACGTATTTTGTAAATTACATACCTACAAAAATTTTAAAAATTAAAAATGGCCACGTCAAGATAGCAAACAGTTTGGTTTTTAAATAATTAAGTTACAAACACATTTCTAAACATCAAAATGAAAAGAGAGCAAATTTAAATTTAAAAATAATATTTTTTTCACCCTGTAAAATTTTATTTTTTTTATTCTACATGACAGTACTATACTATATCACTTTCTTTATCTCCAATGTTATAAATTAAACCGTGAAAAGTTATAAATTTAAAAATTTGCTTTAAAATAAAAATACAGCCATTGCAATATAATTTTCATAATTTGTTTTATTTTCATTCTAAGATGCGCTGAAAATGAAAAACCCTTTATAAAAATATTTCCATTTCGAGAACACGTTAAATACAATCTTTTTGATTGCCTAAATGGATATTAGTAGGTTTTAGATTGTGTGTACTGAGAAAATACGGGTATTACTTTTAGTTTTTTTTAAATATAACCGTACAATAATAATTATCTCATAAATCACGTGTACTTATTATGCGAGATCCGATTGGTAGTACGGGATTTTGCCAATTTTGTTGGCAAGAGTTGGGTTTAGATTGCCGAATTTAAAACTAACCCCTAAGATTGCTGTTAAATTTTATTGAAATTTTGAATTATTTAATTCTAAACAATTTTAGCGAGACAGAGCATCATAACCTACAAAAATTAGTTTCCAACCTCATTTCGCCAGAAATGAAGGTTGCCGGTTGTGATTCTGGACCCCATAAATAATACGAAGTGACTAGGGGCACGTTGAGTGCCGCGATTATTTTTTACCGGGCACGTGTATGACGTCACTACTGAGCGTGCCATTATTCATCATCAAAGTTGAAATTCAAACTATCCTTAATTTGGCTATATTCCGCCTTCTTTTTGCACAAAATTCTTGATATAGCACTAAATTGGCATACAATGTTTTATGAACATCCCTAAAAACCTCTTTTTAGTTATTTTACACGTTTTTTTATTAAATTCTATTTTTTTACGCCCAAAACGCTGCAACCATGCATACACCTATGTGTATAGTGGTTTCAAACATGGTGACTTGATTTAAAGTAAACCTTTTATTATATTAATAAAGAAAGGCTTATAATCAGTAAAAAACAGGTTTTAAAAACGTTTTTTAATGTAAAATGAAATATTGTGTGCCAATTTAGTGTTATATCAGGAATTTAGTGCAAAAAGAAGGAGAGTATAGTAAAAAAGGATAGTAGACAGTAGTGACGTCATACACGTGCCCGGTAAAAATAATCGCGGCACATCAACGTGCCCCTAGTCACTTCGTAAATAATATGTAATTCATAGAAACATTTTAGGTTACGTACAACTTCCAATGTAAATTACAATTATTACTATTATTATTTAAACTTTACTAGCCGTAAACAAGTTTTTACAGGCCAAGAAGAAGGAAAAAAAGTGGTAAATAAGTCAAAACTAATCTGAAACAATCCTATAAACAGAACTACAGCCAATGAGAAGAACAAAATTATTTTTATTTTTGCTTTGTTGGCATTTCAAATTTATTTTAGTAAAGGGCTATCACATAAGTCCCTTTATCGTATCGGGACTCTCTTTTCAAGTTTTATCGGCACGCACATTTTATCAACTTAGTTTTATTATATACTAGCTATGATTCCCGGCTTCGCTCGGGAGTTGATATGAGACCCAAATAACCGTTGTTCTGAATGAAGTTCAAATACTCGACAACAGATGGCGCCACTACACTTAATTTCCAAGTTGAAGGGTTGGAAGAGTCCTTATATCTTTAAAAATACGCCCTTTAGGGTAAAACGGGAACTTTCTTGTTCGAGAAGGGATAAAGGGCTATCACACTATCTAAGTCCCTTTATCGTATCGGAACTCCTTTTCAAGTTTTATCGGCACGCACATTTTATCAACTTAGTTTTATTATATACTAGTTATGATTCCCGGCTTCGCTCGGGAGTAGATATGAGACCCAAATAACCGTTGTTCTGAATGAAGTTCAAATACTCGAAAACAGATGGCGCCACTACACTTAATTTCCAAGTTGAAGGGTTGGAAGAGTCCTTATATCTTATATCAAAAGCTTTAAAAATACGCCCTTTGGGGTAAAACGGGAACTTTCTTGTTCGAGGGGGATAAAGGGCTATCACACTATATAAGTCCCTTTATCGTATCGGGACTCCTTTTCAAGTTTTATCGGCACGCACATTATATCAACTTAGTTTTATTATATATAATGATAATGATAATGATAAACAAATAAATTCTGTTAGGCGCATGTTTGGGATAAAAAAATATATATATTAAACAAGATACCGAGTTAAAAAATTAATAGTGGCGCCCTAATTTATAAATGAGTCATGTGTACATATAGTTACCCTAATTTGCAAACCTTGCAACTCCAGAATTAATCAAAGTCGAGGTTTTTGCGCCATTCACTAACTTGACAATGAACAAACATTACCCGAAAACCTCATATCTCTAGTCATAATATTATGACTGTTTAGTAACAATAAATTAAATATATTACCATTTCAGTTAATAGACTAAAGCAAAAGTTTCTCTTATCTCCTGTAAAATTTTCGATTTTGGAGAAACGACGTTTGAAAATTAGGCTAAAGATAAATAATATCGTTTTTTAATTAAAAAATGCATGATAGAAAATCCAAATATTTAATTCAAAGCAAGATGTAAACATTTTTTTTTTTTTAATTCATATCAGAAACTATAACTTTACGAGTACAAGCCACTTCTTGAAATTAATTACTTTAAATCAGTTTTATTTTAATGGAACAGGGTACTCTTAATTTCGTAATTAAAAATACACTTTTATATCTTAAACATAGATAAAATGGATAATTTAATTTTTTATGGTGGTTGATTAAATTTAACTTTTTAAGTCTCGTAAAATCCTCTACAAGCGTTTTTTAAGTTTAAAACATGGTAGTGGGGCCACGCATAGATAACCTACATTTAGATCCGCAGTGGCAAGAAGCATTTTTCGGATTTTTACGACCTCGCGCAGTAAACAAATGGATGGGTGGACGAACATGCGCACTTAAAAGCCGTGGCAAAATACAAACACCGGCACCCCGTACCCTCCGTCTGCGGTCTGACCGTGACGCTCATTAGCTACCATTGAAAACCAGAACGCCGTCTACAAATTTTTTCCAATAATGCGGATAGTCTGTTTGGCGCCAGGTGCGTTTACCCTCAACTTGCTTGCGCATAAACCGGTTTTTTAGCCTATGAAATGTAATTTTTGTTTCGCGCAGGTAATAACATTGGCAATCCATTGGGCCATGATATCCAAGGAAAAAGAAAACTACTTATATTATTATATAAAAAAGTTCTTAGCTACTCACCTTTTTTTTAATTTCTTTTTCAGTACAGTATCCTTAAAATTATTTTAAATATTTTATTTTTTATTAGAACTGCAACTGCGCAACATTTGAGATTAATAGAGTTGTGCTTATTGATCGTATGCAAGCTTAATCATATTTATTGCATTTCCTCTATACTCCATTAAATTAACGGGTAAAACGATGTTTTTAATTAACTTTCGCAAATAGTTAAATACCAGATGATATGGTGATACTGGTAATAATATACAGGGTAGAAGAAAAAGAACATATTTTTTTATTTAAGAACCCTGTATATTATTTTACCATTAAAAAGATCTTTAAATGAGCCTTAAGAAAATACCACATTAAGTACATCTAACTTTATTAGTTTCGGAAATATGACCATTCAAATCAGGTATTTTGGTAATTTTTAAAGTACCGCCATTTTGTAATAGGTGAAGATATTGACTTTATATTCTAGTGTTATAAAGTACTCGTCAGGAGCTTTAAAATGATGTATCACTCGACCCGCCTTCTCATTTAAGAATTTTGGGGTGGTGGCGCTGGTGGTTAAGGGGTTAAAGGGCGCCGTCCAATTTTTTGTAAAAATGTTTCCCCTCAATAAATATCTTGACGTGTTTCGGCGATTTTCTCAAATCTGTCTCGTTTTGAAGATAACTTGAGTGGAAAGTTTTTAAATGAACACCCTGTATAATAGATTTAAGTTTAAATATATTTGGTCAAAAAGTACTCTAATTTACTTTCTACTAAACCCTGGGCAAAATAACCATCTCGTTTTCAACCTATTAGAAATAACAAAAACTAGCACACCTAGATTATTTGATTCATATATAGGTATTTAATTCTACACCTGGGTAACACTTCAAATTTCATTCTTATAAGTCATTTTATAATAATTCATTTATAATCTTATTAACAGTAATAAATAAACAAAATAAAATAAGAAGAAAAAAAAGTAACCTATATCCATAAACGTAAATACAAAATGAAATAACAATTAATGGGTACAAGACTTAAACAATTACCAGCGTTACAGCATTACTAAAAGAGTAACTACTTATACAGGTTGTCCCAACTCTGTTTATACACGAAATAACTTCGCCTCTATACAAAATTCAACAAGGAACTTATAAAATATGTTTTAATGTAAAATGTAAAAATGTTATTGACAGTATTGGTAAATATACAAGGGTGTCTTAAAAACCAAGTTTTCATTATCAAGTAAGTTTTATTTAAATGGAACGTCCTGTAAATTTTGACTTTTTTTATTAAATTCTATATTAAAAATATATAATACACTATGGGTTAAATACTTTAAGTCAAGAACAATTTTTAGCAAAAATTCCAAGTGTTATTCGTGTTTTTGCAGAAAATGATAGCTGTCAGCTATTGGCAAATATTTATAGATTTAGGTATTAAGCATGCATGTATATATTATATAAGAATCTAAAAAAGAAAAGGGGCAATAAATTTTTATAACAGACAATTCCCAAATTTTTAGATTTAGACGAAGATAATAACAGAAGTGGCATCACTGATGAAGACTAAATAATATATTTACAAATGTTATATAAGAAATGTGTTGGTTAACAAGGTATTTTTGGGGCGCTAATTCCGAATCTGAAAACATTTTTAGTCTGACACGTTTTGTTCTCGAGATATTCATCATCAAACTTGAATAGAAAACTAACCTAAATTTCACATATTCCCTCTCTCTTTTGCATGCAATTTTGAGTTTTTGCTAAATTTGCACTTAATATTTGTTTTCCACCTCCTTTTCTATTTATTTTACCCTTTTTTTTCATACATTTGTAAAAATTAATTTTTAATCATTTGAATCGCAGTAGCTACTGCGATTAAAAGTAAAGCTTAACAATTTAATGAAAAAAGGGAAAATATAAATAATTAAATGGGTTTTTAGGAGATAGAAATCAAATATTAAGTGCCAATTTGCTTAGGGAAAAATATAGTGACAATAGGGTAAATTTGCTTTTTAAGGTTAATGGATGGATGTCTCGAAAATAAAACGTGTCCGATTAAACTTTTTTAGATTCAAATCAGCGTTTTAAAAAACCTCCGTATACAAAATCTCATTAAAATTGGCGAAGCGTCCAGTTTGTAAACAATTACCATTTTTTGTCACTAAATAATTTTTTGCAGAAACCTCATCCTGTCAAATAAAGAAAATCTTTAAACAAGAAAAAGGTAATTTTCTGGTATACGGGGTTTTTGGGGCGCTGATCACGAATCTGAAAGAATTATTTGGCGGAAACGTTTCGTTCTCGAGATATCCATCATTAAAGTTGGTATTTGAACTAACCTTATTTTTACTGTATTCCCCCTTCTTTTTGCACACAATTCTTGATTTAAAGCTAAAGTGGCACACAATATTTGATTTTTACCATTTAAAACCTCGTTTTTACGTATTTTACATTATTTTTGCATTAAATTGCATAGCTATACTTTGACTTATTTTAATCCCAGTGTGCCATGAAGCCCTATGTGTATGTATGGTTGCCGCATTATCAAAGAAAAGCAACGCAATTTAATGCAAAAATAATGTAAAAAATGTAGAAAAACGGCGTTTTAAAAGGTGAAAATCAAATATTTTGTGACACTTTAGCTTTAAATCAAGAATTGTGTGCAAAAAGAAGGGGGAATATAGTGAAAATAAGCTTAGTTCAAATTTGAACTTTGATGATGAATATCTCGAGAACGAAACGTTTCCGCCAAATAATTCTTTCAGATTCGTGATCAGCACCCCAAAAACCCCCGTATACCAAATTTCGTCAAAATCGGAGTTGCCGCCGGTTTCTAGAAAATTACCAAGAAAAAAAATATTATTTCTGTGGTAAAATGTGTTTTATTATCAAGAAAATAAATTACTAACCCAAATATTGTTCAAATAAATATATTTTTACTTAGTGACAAAGAGGGTTTTTGCAAGGAACGGCTCATAACAAAAAAAAACTAAACTGGAATTACCCAAACCTATCCCGCCTTAGAAAAAAAAACATTTAATAAATAAAGGAATTGTTTGAATCATTTTGTATGAATACATAAAGTGAACAAAAAAAAAAAAAATAATATGGCAACGTCTATAGTTAAATATTTATTAAGGGATCCTCCATTAATCACGTAAGGCTTGAATGGGGGAGGGGGCAGAGAGGGGTTTGGATAAAATTACTAAACATCACTTGGGGGAAGGAAGGGTAAAGTAAAAATATCAGGTGTATTTTTTTGTTTAATGTGCGATTTTAACCAAAAATCGAAAAGCTTTCGAATTTAAGGTAATAGTTCGATATAGCGGTTTTCGCTATTATAAGAGATTTTCGAAAAATTCTTTTTCAGGGCGTTTCTATAGGTCGATTATGACGCAAATCTGTGTGCGAGTTTTCCAAAATCCATTTCTATAATTTATTATTAATAAAAACATATTTACGGGACGGTGGAGTGAATAGCGGTGCTGGGTGGGGACAAAACGGTATAAATCCAACGTCAAACACGAGAAAACATTAATAAACTGCACCCGGGGCCCATGAAAAATGTATTTTTTACAATAAAATTAGATTATATTTACTTTTTATTTAATAAAAATATTATAAAAAAATAAATAATATATTATGTACCAAAAAAATATACGTGGTTGGGGGAGGGGGTAGTTTAAACCTCACCAAGTATAACTAGGGGGAGGGGTTAGAAATTTGGTAAAAAAACATCACGTGATTAATGGACGTCCGCTTACTTGTTTAAATTTTGAATTATTTTGCTAAAAAGAAAAACTCACCTTTAAATTGCTCTACCTAATAATAAAAAATATGAAGCTACAATACGTGTAATCCTGGAAAAATAAATTTTTGCTCTTTGCAGCATTTGCTGTACCTATTCCTTTTATGCTCCAGAACCGCCCTGAACGACACCATAAGTGTTCCTTTTACAATTTTTTGACATTTCTTCATGTTGTAGAACCGTTCTTGACACTATTGACAGTTCAGAGAACGGTTCAGAACGGTTCTACGAGGTAAAAGGAATACACTAACTCACAAAACTTATGACAAAATGTTTATATTAGACTCTGCTAAATTTTAATTTTATAAATATGATTATTATTATTACGAAGCGTATAACATCATCTCCTCTAACTTTAATAATGTGTTTTACACAAAAAAAAGGGATTTATAGACCTCCCGGTAGAATTCAGGCTTTTGGCCCTCCACTAACACTTTTTGTTAATAAGTTAGTAAAAAAAATTATCACCGGGTTTTAAAAGATTTATGTATGAATGCTATTTTGATCTTGTCACAATTTAAAACTAACAAAATATCCACTACAAACAGAAAAATACCACGTAAGACAACAAATACCAAAACCAAACTGAACGATAATGCGCCATGGTAAAAAAACATAAATAAATAATGCTTTATTTTTAGCAGTTTATCGCCTAAACTATCTGAAACGGTAAAATTTACCGTCAGTGTTTTTAGATAACACATTTCTATAAATTTGGAAACCTCGTTTATTTAAAAACTTTTATGTTTCTTGTAGTTTTGTCAATATACCCTACATACATATGTATGTATGTACATAATTACCAATTTTATAATAAAATATTATTTGAAATAAAATTGTTTACTTATCGGTCACTGATCGGCGCTGATTACGAATCTAAAAGAATTTTTAGTCGGCAAAGTTTCGTTCTCGAGATATTCATCATTAAACTTGAATAGAAAACTAACCTAAATTCACCATATTCCCCCATATTCTTTTTGCACGCAGGTCTTAAACTTTTTGCTTTGGCACTTTGCTTCTACCTCTTAAAACTCCATTTTTCTATTTGTTTTACTCCTTTTTTTCATAAAATTGGCAAGTTTCACTTGCAAGTATTTTAATCACAAAAGCCATGGCGCCGAGTCGAGGGGCATTAAATCACAAAATCTTGGTGGCTAACCGACTTCACTACCATGCGCGTTTGGTGGGTAAAACACGCATTTCTTTTTTAGCAGTTTGTATTGTATCTCTCCATAATAATTTATTAAAACTAACTGTAAAGATATGCAAAATATGGTGACATTATCGCAAAGAATTTGAACACAATTCGCAGATATAGATGGGACATTCTTATTGGATGACCCTTTTACATACATAGATAGGTTTGATTAAAACTTAATATTTTGATATAAGGAATCTGTGGTTTTTCTGTGTATTATTTATTAGCGGACATCCTGTATATTATAAATTAAATATCACAACAAAGCAAAACAAGGTCTAAGCAGTTTTCAATATTTTAATGAGGTCCTAAATTAAGTCCCTATATTGTTAACTTATAAAATAATAAACAAAACCATAACTTTATTTTACCAAGCATTTATACTCATCCTATCCAATATGGGACACATTTTGATTTTTTAAAATGAAACATAACTATTATGTATATTATTAGCGGAAATAATTCATTTATATCAAAACAAATTAATTGATTATTCATGGCCGCAAATTTCATTCTGATTACTTTAGTTAATTGCGCATGTGTACCTTGTACTTTTAATAAAAAATACTTAAAATTGAGCAAAGATATAAAAAAATAATTATAAATATGGTGTTTCATTTAAAAAATGCAACATTGATGGCGCAGTTCTCTTGTTTTTTATGCAATGGTTTTTTTAATAAGATTTTTAAATTCCCCGAGCTAAAATACATCGATTGGCTATCTTAAATTAATTACAAATTATGAGTAAAGACACATAATATGCTATTTTTTCTCCTTAATGGAATACCCTGCACATTTACTTACTTCATTTAAATAAAATCATAAAAATAGCTAGTTGAAATTGTAGTCGTCACAAAGGCGTTTGCAATGCCTTTTGGACAAAACATACTTTATATATATATATATATATATATATATATATATATATATATATATATATATATATATATATATATATATATATACCGCTATTTTTTATCTTTTAAAACCTTTAAATTTGAATTTAAAAAGCACCCTAACTACGTACTAATGGAAAGTTATAAACACTAAACTTAGTTTCGTAGATAAAATGGATGTTATCTACCATTTTTAAGATTTGGATTGTCTTATTTCCTAAATTATCAGAGATGTGATATTTTTGTAAAGCTCGTTAAAATATCTTTTTAATGGATAATTCAGTCACTTGTTTTTGCTAAACTTAAATGTTAAAGAGCGTAAAAATGCTACTTACTAGTTTGCCAACTTTTGTATCGTAAAAAATAAATAACAAAGTTACTAATCGAAGACACCTAATTTGGATGACCCTGTAGGCGAAGCAATATTAAGTTTTAAAACATTTTTACTTTTTAAAATTATTATACAATAGATATGATTTTTGTTTATTCAAAGAGACTTTTTAATAATAAATATAAATATTTAGTTTAAATAAGGTTAAATGTTTACAGTAGTACTAAAATTAGGATTTTAACAAGAAAAATTATATTTTAAAACCTATATTATGTAAATTTAATGCTCATAATAGAAGTACAAGATTTATTTTATTTACGTTAAAACTGTTTAAAAAGAATTAAAATTGTTAGTACAATAAATTGTTTTTCCGATATACATAAATATGTATGTAGTTAGTTGCCAATACAATACAAATTTAACGTTGGCAACAACGCATTTCTGCAAAAATTTCTGAAAAATATACAGGCTTTAAAAAAAAATCTACAATATTAGGATACATGATTGTCCACATAAGTTATTCGCCATTAATAACTTAGGTAATATTTAAACTAAAAAATGCAAATAAATTATGTAAAAAAAAGTAAACGGTTTTATTGTACTCAAAGCTAAAAAATAATTCGGTAAGTCCTAGCTACCAGATCACACCAATCTTTTTATCAATCCGGGGTATTGATCCGAGAAATAATAAAATCATTGGGCGAAGCGTATCCAGAGTAAATATTATGATAGAAATTTTATGTGCCCAACGATTTTCTTATTTTTCTAATCAATACCCCGGATTGATGAGAAGATTGGTGCGATCTGGCATCTAGGATTTATCGAATTATTTTTAGCTTTTGGTAAAATATTGCCGTCTAACAGAAATGTATGTACGTATGTGTATATTAATAATTGATTTGATACCCATATTGACGTAGTTGTGAAAAATATATGTAATCCGCCATCTTGTGGCGGCGGCCATCTTGGATTTTATTTTTTTATTGTGAGCCCTATTTTCCCAATCAATTCCTTTCATTTGATACCCATATTAAGGTTGTAGTGGAGTAATATGTAATCCGCCATTTTGTATTAGCGGCCATCTTGGATTTACAATCATAAAAAATATATTATATTGTATTGCTATCAAGATTAAGAGTGTGTTTCAACTTTTAGATCGATCAAGTTAACAGTAAAACCATTTATTAAAAACAATCCATTGGCAATCCTGTTTTTAAGTTTAATACGGTAAATTCTATTACCACTAAAAAGTTCTTCTAAAGTGCTTTAAAATACATTTAATATACAGGGTGTTCATAAACCGTGGTCCTAAACTGATATAGTAGAATCCTCCCATCAACATAACGTTCATTAAGAATAAAAAAATCTTCGTTCTTAAATTACAGGTTGTTAAAATTGTAAGAAAAGTGGTTTCTTATTATTATTTATTACACTAAATAATATTTATCTAGTTTTGTTGTAATTTGGTAATAATATTATTGGAATTAAAGGGCTCATTTGGCACTTAATTAAATTAATTAGTCTATTTCTATCAAAAAAGGTAAGTCACTGATTTGTATTTTTATTTTATTCAGATAAGGCAAATAAAAATATACCTTTTTGGTCTTTTAAATTTTTCTTTTTAGTTTAAATATAAATAAATAAGTATAATCAAAAAACAAAGAAGAATTTGTTTCCTTAAAAATTATATTAGGTTTTATCATTCTTTTTAAAAATAATGTAATATCAAAATGAAATACTATATTAAATGATGTTTATATCCAGACTAACAAATATTACTAAAATATCTGTTTTGGAAAATTTAAAGTTTTTACACAAAGCTTAACACCCAGTATATATCTTCAAAACGAAATATTCACAGATTCATGTTTATACATATAAACATTATTTTTTATTTAACGAGGAGATTCTACCATAGCAGTTTTGGCACCACAGTTCACAAACACCCGGTATACAATTTTAACCTAATTTAAATTTCAAAAATTAAGTGTTCTTCGTTAATTATTAATTAATACGTTATATACTGCTTGCTACAAGAATATAGGCAACGCGTTAATTTATATTTAATAATAACAACAAGAATGGTTCGTATTTATAATTTATAAAGGATATACCTCATTACCACACAATATAACTTATACCTTACAGGAGTCTTTTTATTATTGTGATAACCTCGACTCAGAAAATAATTTAGAAATACATCAAAGAATTTATAATCCTTAAGTAATTTAATAACAAAAATTATGAATGAATGCTACTTACTGAATTAACCTATTCATAATTCGCGGCGGGTTTTGAGTTTTTATATGGGTGCCATTAGACCAACATTTTTTAGGAGCAAAAAAAAACAAAAAAAAGGTCCTCACGTTTACATTCTTGAACTCTTTCCTTATAACAAACACTTCCCTCATAAAAAGTCCTCACCCACATCCAGATAACCCTTTCTTTCTTTTACTTTCCATACCCGTCACATACACCTTGCGTAGCCGTGTGCTTACCTCTCACTAGACGTCCAGTTTACGAAAAGGATAGCGGGCATGTGGATGCAGAGTTGGGTCGTATTCGAATACTCAGTATTCTGAATAGTATTCAGAATACATTTTGCCGGTATTCGAATAGTATTCGAATACATTTGTGTGTTTGGTATTCGGTATTCGGCAGAATACTTTTTTGGTTAGTATTCGGGATTCCGTAATCGAATACTTTAGAAGTATTCGACGAATACTTTTTGAGTACCTACATGTGTAAGTAGTATTCAAATGCCAAAATTGCCACGAGTAGAATACCAAAAGGGAACAAGAAGCAGGAAAAAATGAGGTAAAGACTGTTTTTCTGTGTTCTGTGTGACTGTGTTCACATTTTGAATCATCGGTTTTTATCCTTTGTTAGTATTCGAATATTTGTTTTTCAGTATTCGAATACCGATTCCGGGTATTCATGTATCCAAAAATTTTTTTCGTCCAAGTATTCAAATATTCGGTATTCGAATACTTTCTTTTCCGGTATTCGTATTCGTATTCGAATACCGATTTTCAATATTCGACCCAACTCTGTGTGGATGTATTTATATAATTTGATTGTAATAATATTTTCTTAAAGGGAATCGTAACGGATATGAAAGTTAAATGAAACGTAGGTACAGTGTGAATCGGCCCTTTTTTAACCGGTTTTATTTATATTGACCTGTTTATTTGTTATTTATTATTTGGAATTATTTGTTATTGGGGTCAAATCTAGTAATTGGAATTTGACCCCTTTTTGACGACCAATTAATCTAAAATTTAGTACACCCTCTTAATCTTGATGACAATACAATATAACATATTTTTTATGATTGTAAATTCAAGATGGCCGCCGATACAAAATGGCGGATTACATATTACTTCACTACAACCTCAATGTGGGTATCAAATGAAAGGGCTTGATTGGTAGAATAAAACCCACTATGGAAAAATTAAAATCCAAGATGGCCGCCGCCACAAAATGCCGAATTACATATTTTTTCCTCAACTACCTCAATATGGGTATCAAATGAAAGGGCTTGATTGGTGGAATAGAGATCACTATAAAAAAATTAAAATTCAAGATGGCCGTCGCCACAAAATGGCGGCTTAAATATTTTTTCCACAACTACCTCAATATTAAATCGTTGGTTAGTTCTGGTTAGTTATAGTAAGGCATTTAATGAACTCAACAGAATGAAAAGTATTAAATAACAACCAAACTAAAAACTTTAAAATAAATTATGTATTTTTTAATGTTAAACGGTTTGATTACAGTAAAAAGTAAAAGGTTATGTAATAAAAGCTAAAAAATAATTTAGTAAGTCATAGGTACCAGATCGCACTAATCTTCTCATCAATCTGGGGTATTGATCGGACAAATAATAAAATCGTTGGGCACGTGAAATTTCTATCATAATATCTACTCTGTATACGCACGCCCAACGATTTTAATATTTGTCTGATCAATACCCCAGATTGAGGAAAAGATTGGTACGATCTGATAGTTAGGACGTCATAAATTATTTTTAGCTTTAAGTACATAACCTTAATCTTTTATTGTAATAAAACCGTGTAACATACAAATTCTTTTACATAATTTATTGTTGTAGGTTCTTACCCACCAATATACCTGACACCGGTCTAATATTTTAAATTATTTTATAAAAGTCTTATCAGTACGTGTTAATAATAATTGTACCATTATATTTAGGTTTAAAAAATTTTGATTAATCAGGTTAGCTACAAGAGTTTTGCAAGGTCATGCGAAAGTGTGTGCTAATTTATTGCCACTATATCACAAATTGGATTTTATTGAAATACCGGTATGTAGATAATGATTAAACCAAATAATAAAACATCCATTAAGTTTTTTTAAATAACTGAGTTATCAATATTATTAACACTGTATATACGCATAGTCAAGGGTAACTTCTACATTTACAATTATTAGGCATATATAATTAAACTATATATTTGAGTATCCTTTTGTGCTTTTTATTCCTATACATAAATAAAGAATGGTTTTAAAATTAATTTTTAATCCATTTTCGCCAAAAAGTGACTTGTTACCTTTTATCCAAGCACCCTCGATTTTAGCCCCACTTTCACGCATACTCGTATAATACTATGTAAAAAAAAATTACAATATTCAGATTTGTCACTTACTGACATGTAAAAAGTATCTTTTTTCTTGGTTTTATTATTATTCTTTTCTCTGTCAAAAAATGTTTCATAAGTAGTACAATAAACACTTGGTAATTTTTTGGAGTAGGCAAACATTTCAAAAAATTTAATTAAAAAAATTACACTACTTACTTAAACTCAGTGAGCGAGCAGAACAAAAGATTATTTAATCTATTTTCGTCTAGTGTAGAACAGTTGAGAACAAATAATCTTTTATTGTGCCTCACTCCTTGATGATCGCCGCCACTCGGCTTGCTCCCTCACTTGATACCGTGAGTTTGAGTAAGTAGTGTAATTTACTTTTATATAGACCTTATGTGAAAGATGGCTCGAACTTTGGTTCAGTTCTATCGTGAGCTACCGAAGTGTTAAGTTCGACGAGCAAAATCATAACAAACTGCTCTAGTGCCCTCGATTTACTTTGTGACTATCGCAAAAAATTATGAACACTGCAACACTACTTTAAAATGTAGTACTTTTAAACGAGGTCCGCGAACGTACTTGCACACTAATGTTTGGCCCACAACATGTCCAAGGAAGATAAACTTTTTAATAAGGAGCGCTCAATTTTTTATATTTGTCCGAAAATATAGGTTATGTTTGTGACGTCTACTTTTTGCCATAATATTTTTTATCTGACGAAATAAACCAATACTTGCATAAAATAAAATAAAATTGCTTAAAAAACATACAAAAATAATATTTTACCCTTAATATCGATTTAGACGTAAATGTCTTAAGGTTAGTGACCCCTGTTTACAGGTTTTAACATTCGCTGTAACTGCAGTACTAATAACTATTTAGTTAAACTATAAAGAGTAAAAACTAAACATATATAAAAGTACAATGACTAAGAAGCAAAAAAAACCCAAAACCACGAAAAAGCTACTAGTACGATTGTAAACAAATAATTACGGGAAAAGATTACGTCACGAAATTTAGTGAACATAGGCTTAAGTGGGATCGAGCGCACCTTATTAAAAAGTTTATTTTCCTTGACCCATACCTGCAATAGGGCGCATGTTAAAAGTTAATAAACATCACAAATTTTTCATTGAAGCGCAATTTTTTTAACAACTAATGGTATTGTGCTTTTAGTAAAATATTAAGTTTCCTTTACAATTTGTAAATATACGTCCTGAATCAACGTGTATATAGCTTTTTGTGTTAAAAAAGGAGTTAATTTAAATCTAGTGGCCACTGATTAATGCCTTTTATTTACTTATTAGGCCAAGTACTAAAAAACGACATAAAATTTGCATTCTGCCTCAGCCAATTACCATACAAATATAATTCCTTTAGACTCGAAACACCTGTCAACTCGCCGCGTCAGACAAAAAAATCAATGTTACGCTACTTACAAAAAAGCTTTCCCTACTCGCGCAAGACGTTCTTTTCGCGGACGAGCACATTGTGCGCGCGCACAGATTTTAAGCTTGCACGCTGCGATCATGAAAAGTTGAGTACTCGAATCAAACAAGTGTCTCCGTAACTGGGATCCGTATCAGTATTATCTGTACAACGACTGATTAAGTTGCAATATAAGCTTCTTTAAAGCTTCTCACAATAACAATTGGTAACTCGTATAGTATTTTTATAGCCAATTTTGACCGTATACGTTGCGCTACAGGGACCTCGAGCTTTAATAGTTTTCTTATTATTTAGTCGTTAGTGATTTTAAGTGATACCACCCACGGATTATGTTAATGTGTAATCTACTTTGACGATATTCGTCCATCCGATAGTGCCAAAAAGTTAATACCTGTGAATGACATCCAGAACTAGAAGCAGAACACAAACCAAAAAATGCCCGTATATAACATAATAACTAGGAGATTTAAGGTACTGTTCCTTATTCGTTATAGTTATAGCCATAAAAACCATAAAAACTCATCCAATTAATTTAAGTAAAACCACCTTAAAAACGAGTAAACCATTTTTAAATGCAATAAAAATGTACATCACTGAATTAAAATCAAGCAAATACAATTAAAAACAATTTTGAATAATAAACACTTTGTCGCGCTTCTAATATTACCTCATAAATGAATAAACCACTCATAAAAATCCGAGATAACCCATTAATATAAATTTTAATACCCGCAGATAATTAACAAATATCTTTATGACATGTATTAAAGAAAAGCATGCATAAATTAGTTTTAAAGAATATCACAAAATATATAAAAATAAAGACCCTATAAATGTGTGGCCAAATTTTAATAAAAAAATATTTTACCAATTTCAAAAAAACATAAATATGATGAATTAAAAAGGATATAGGAACTATCAAACCTGGACCCCACAAATAAAAGGAACACTTAAGTTGGCAATGAAAATTTAATAAATTACCATTAGCCGTATCAGTACATTCTCCATTAAAATGAACAATACAATAAATATTTTGTTTTGGATTGTGTTTATCTGGATAAAACACTAACTGAAAAACATTGTTTCTAAAAATATCACACCTATTGGAGGGTTTATAAATGAAAAATTTTCAAAAAACTTTAATGCAATATCATTAGTTTAAAACTTCTTGCTCAGTTTTCAGGGGGCGTAGATCCATACTACGTTTTTTTTTGTCAGAAATATACGGTCTATATTCGTTTTGATTAATGGCGTAACCCCTTTCCCTAGAATTGCTTAAAAACATTTGAGGGTCGTAATTTTATTATATGCAATATGCTATTAAAAAATTAAATATTAAACTGATTTAAGAAAAAAAGAAATCATTGATCTTGTTCATAATATTATTTTCTTAAAATAAAATGAAGATTTGGTGTTTGGGAAATACCTTGTAAATATAAATATCCATGCCCCTCCCCCAGAAAATGAAATTATCTAGCTAGTTCAGCTAAAAAAGCTGTAACCCCTAGTACTACTGCAATAAAGTGTTAAATAACTGTGAGATTTATTATTTACCCAGTTCTTATCTCTAAACTTGCTGATCATGACCTTAAACTTCGTTAACAAAATTAAGCTCTTATTATATGTGAAAATTCAAAAGGTTATTGTTTTATTCAGCCAAGTACTGAACCACCAAAAAATAAATATTGGTTTATACTCTAAATAGGACAAATTGGGCATTTACAAAACTTACATTATAGAAAAAAAAATCCTAAGAAAATAGGACGGCTGTAATAAAAAATTTGTAATCCATTACTTTTAATTTTATAACCAGACATGCAAATTTTAAGAATAGCTTATCGGGTATAAAGTACATTACATTTATTTTATATGAATGAAAGTATCGTGGAATTTAGGCCTTAAACCAAAATTTACCTTGACTTTATTCATACTGTATTAGCAATATTTAAAGGTATATCGGCCGGTAAAGCAACAACAAAGGAAGTACGATTAGTCGTCCAATCCGAAATGTTTACATGCCGGCATTCGCGTTAGACCGTCTCTTTGCCACACATTCCCTATGAACGACTTTATTTAGCTGATTCGGTATAGTATGTTTTATGCCAAAGTTATCGAGATTTAAAATCAATTATAATTTTTGGTAGTTCGCCTATATTTAATATGTGTCACAGAATTTCTGAGAATGTCCAGAAAATTAAAATTAGAAATAGTATAAATTAAGACACAAAATTCAAACTTTTTGACAATTTTGACGTAAACTATAAAAAAATCTCATTTTTACGTTTTCATTGTTGGATTTGTTTTCATAATAAGCCAAAAGATTCTGCATAATTATATGTAAACTATATTAAATAATTTTAAACCTGCAAACTTTTAGGTGGTTATAGTTTTTTTTAATATATTGCTTATTTAAACCGGTTTTTTATATTAAATTTAAAAATGCAATTCACTTATGTTCGTTTTTATGAATTATTTCTGACCTTCATTAAGTGTAAATCCTGTTTAACTAAAATGTCAATAAAAATATTATATTTGTAATTTGATCTTATTAGGTGCCTAGAAGGATAATAACAATTGAGTGGTTGGGAACCAGACTGAACCATCCTAAAGTTAAAAAAAGAGCTTAAGCCCTTACTTTTATTAACATAAAACCTATTTATTAGGTCCAGTGTGGACAAATAATTAGTATAAGATGATACTTGCTCAAATAGTCCACTATGGCCCAAATAAGTTTTATGGTATTGACAATATTTACCTCTTAAAACGCCTTTTTGATTTATGGGATGGTTCACTTTGTTTTCAACGCCTCAATTATAAGTTTTATTATTAATAGTATTTTTACATAATAGAAAGTTCTAAGAATATTTATTTCCAGTGTAAATCGTTTTAAGCGGAAAGTGAAAAAATACATTTAGGCTTACTTGTAAAATAAATACAACTTCCTAAAGAATTAGTCCAAGCATTTTGCAAGTTAATGCTTGATTTATTCAGTTTACTTTATAAACATTTTTTTTTTTTTAAATAGGCTTCAAACAAAATTATTTTATTTTCACAACTGTCGCATGCTAATCGTGTCAATCCGTCCTACAATGAAAATAAATTTTTAAAAACAAGCATGACCTGTTCAGTTATTTTTTTGAATATTAATTTACCTCAACTTATTATATAAATAATTGTTTTAAGGATACAAATTATTTAATAAATTGTAAATTTTAAATTTCTTATTGATTGTTGGTATAAAAAGAATTAGATGTTCATCTTACACACATGCGTTTTTTATATAAAGAAAAGTTATCTGTGTAACGATATTTTTTAAAGCTTCCTCAAATTTTGCTAAAAAAATAATATGGTATAAAAATATATTCAGGGTTTCTCAACTTTATTAATACACAAAATAACTACGCCCCGGTACTAAATCCAAAAATAAACTTAAAATAAGAAATTTTCATTATTTTTTTATTGATAGTATCAGTTAATATACAATGTGTCTTAAAAACAGAATTTTCATTGTCAAGTAAGTTTTTAAATAGAACACTCTGTATATTTTACTAAATTTTGACTCTGTATTAAATTCCACATCAAAAATGTATAACACACTATACATCAATAATTATTGCTGGTGTTGAGGTATCAACATCATGCTGATATACTTATTAACGATTAAAAGAGAACCAGAAAAGAACCAGAACTAAGCAAAAACAGATTTTTTAAAATTTAAAACTAAAATAATATTTTCTTTCTTCTTCTTCACTTTTAATCGTTAATGAGTATATCAGCATATTGCTGATATCTTAAAAACCAGCAATAATTGACGTATAGTGTGTTACACATTTTACATTTTTAATGTAGAATTTAATATAGAGTCAACATTTTTAAAGTATACAGAATGTTTTATTTAAAAAACCTACTTGACAATAAACATTATATTTTGAGACACCTTAAATAGTAACTAGTACTCTCACTTAAAAAAATAAAATTCCCAATAACATCTTTTATTTTAAGTTTAGTTCTGTATTTTGTACAAAAGTAAAATTATTTGACGTATAAATAAAGCTAGGACACCCTGTATATATTAGAAAAATTTCCACCTATCGCTATCTGGTAGTTCGATTTTGAAACAATATTCCTAATAAATTTTAATTACGATGATTTACAGTTTTTATACATCAAATATTTTTGAGTTACTGGCTATATTCGTTAGGTATTTTTATTTTACTATGTAGAATTTACCACAGTTTTTAAGATTAGTTTATTTATTAGGCTATTAGTAACAAACAAAAAAAGTTATTTCTGTTTTTATCAAAAGCAAGTAGTATTGTATAGGTTGAATAAGCCGTAGTAGCTGAAGTTGTGCTATTGTTGTTGTGCTTTGTCGCTAAGTACAACAAATAAATTGTCAAAAAATCTTCCTATTTGGTACATTTGACAATTTTGACAGCGGCAAAGCGGCTTAGGCCGTCTGAATACGCTCAATAATTCTATTGACTCGTCTATATTATAATTAGTAGAACATTTTTAATTTAAACATTTGTATCTGTGTGATTTTTAATCTGATAATTATTATTTTTACAATATATTGCAGATAACAGGGACCTACGTAATCGGTTCAAACTTTAAAGCAGTGGCGTCACCAGGACCAAAAAAAGGTCCTTATGTTAAAAAAATTCAATGACATACATTATTGTTATGGGTGTTAACTGTAGTAGCAAAAATTTATTTTGTATCTCAAAACAAATAAATTTGGTTTCCTAACTTTACTACCTTTGTTCATGTCTTTTAAATTTACTATGCCTCTTACGTTCCACCTTACAGAGGGAGCCAACCCCGTCGCCACTGCTTTAAAGTATTTAAAAATGCTCCTTTACTAAATTATGCAAAAAAACTTACTTTTTAGTTGAACTTACTTAGGATATTTGCAGTGTTTAAATGATTTATTGAGCTTACATCCAATTATTTACTTTTTAATTTATTAAACGCTGGTTAACGTTGTCAGGTCATAAAATCTAAACATTTCGTCATAGGAAATAGATAAGACGTCAGCAAAATAATTTTAAAAATTGAATAGATTTCGTATACTTACCTTTGGAATTAAGTTATTAACGCATACCGTTATATGTAGATATATGTAAGAGTTTAAAATTTAGATAAAATGATAGATAAATAGTAAGTCCAGAGAGGTTTTTGTACTCTAATAATTTCTTATAAGATATTTACAATACAGTGTGTTCCAGGATAGGTGTTAAGAGAACAAATAATGGAGCAAATATTTTTGAATTTTAAAACAAAATTTCAGGAAAACTGGTCACATGGTCCAAAACTAATAGTGAATTCACGTAGTCGCCCCAGTGCGCACTAAGCTTGCACTCTGTCAGTGCAGTGCAAATTTTCATATTTACGCAAAAAGTTCTTTTGTCGAGCAATAATTGTGAGTGTTTAATGAATTTGCCCGAACTCTAGGCGATCAGAGTAGCTTTCCAGTGACGAAAATTTTTGTGCGTCACGCTCCAGGGCTTAAAGCTCTTGATCTGCTGAAAAAAGTTAGTCACTGGAACGCATCCCTATAAAAGGAAAGAGAGATACCTTAAAGAAATTTTATTTTTTTTAACCTTTTTTGGCTTCATAATAACAATCTCTTTATAATATCTAGTTCCATTTCAAACAAATAATTTTTAAAAATCCATTCTTAACCATAAAAACACGTTTGGAGCACAAAACCAAAAGAGGGGTTGGTGCTTGAGGGGCATGGGGAAAGAAAAACGGAGTAGTTGAGGTGCATAACACACTGGAACGTCATAAAGTACAACGAAATGCTCCTGAGCTACTCGGAGCGCTCTATATGCGTCACTGGAAAGCTACTCAATTTTTATATGCACGGTGCTGGTATTACACTCGGGGAATTTGAGCTTTTGGGACCGTTGTTATTGGCGGTGCCGCAGAAAGGAACTGAACGAGTTCGGTGACAATGCGCATTTCCTCGGTTCGTTCTTGCTGTTGCAAAAAGTAAACTGGCACCGAGCTGGTTCGAATTTTAGGTGAAGTGTTGTGGAGCGAAATTAGAATTGCTCGTTCCAAGTGCCTGTTTCGTGAATTTACTATAATAAATACGAAATTTTATTCCAATTGGTATTATATAGGGCGAGTTATAACTAAAAATTTAAAAAATGTCCAGAAAGTAATTACTTTTATTTTTAAAAATAAAACAAAATTGTATAAGTAAATTTTGTAAAGAAATAAATTTTATGTCTAAATTTGAAGCTAAAGCATAATAATTTAAAATATATATTTTTTACCTTTCGTTCCCTTAAGCATAGAGTAAGGAAATTATAAGAGTTATCATGGAATAGCCGATTTAAGGACAGGTCATGCGAAAACTCCCAATATAATTTTATTCGTTTCTCGTTGAAATACCGCCAGTTAGTCATTTCAGTAAGCTTACGTGTCTCCCCACCGCTGATGTTACACGAGGCGAGGCTTTGACCGACGCATTTAAAGTGTAAACTGGAAAAATGACAAGCCTGCCGCCAAGCCTGCAGCAAAAGCGATACGAAAATTTTAGCATGCCATGGTTTCTCTTATCCGTAGGTATGTTACTTTATGCCTTAAGCTAAGTATTTTAAAAATTGACAAAAATATGTTTTTTACTTTAATTCGCAAACTTTAAATTTTGACATAAAATTTAATTTTCTACAACATTTACTTATACAATTTTGTACTATTTTTAAAAATAAAAGTACTTTACTCTTTTATTTTTCATATTTTTAGTTATAACTGGCTCTGTCTATTACCCATCGGAGTAAAATTTTGTATTTATTAGTTTTGGACCATGCGACAAATTTTCCCAAAAGAACGTTTAAAAATTTTAATTTTTTTATCGATTTTTCCTCTTGTAACACCTATCCTCGGACACACTGTATAAAGCAAATTTAAAAATAGAGCCAGAAAGACAAAATCGAAATGTTAAAACAATATCCATACTTTCAAGTTCACTAAGGCTGCAAAAGCTGAATCCAACCAGAATTTATCTTTAATCCACTTTTTTTGTACCTTTTCTCCCCACAACTTTCCATTAATTAACGTTTTACCCTGAGGTCTCACCGTTTTGGTTTTGAAGTGCGCTGTTGAAGTCAAACGGCCATAAGGTCAAAGAAAAGCAAATTATAGAGATTTAAATTCAGAAAATGCGTTCTTTTGATCTGTTTTCTAATTAAGACCAAAACATGTTTTATATACAAATTAATTAACCTGTTACTTTGATGTAATGTTAAAACAGGTGTTTTAAACGGTAAGCAACGTTAATATTTTTTAATTTTTGTAAAGTTATTTTACAGTCCCTGTGTTTTTTTATTACATTGACAAATTTATTAAATTATTCATTTAACAGTAAGGTCTAAAATTAACGAAAGCACGCTAGAATTATCACATTATATCTACATTTTTACGTAACAAAAATAAATAGCTAATTTCGGCAAGTGACAACTAACTTTGTCGAAAAATATCGCAAGGAGTTATCACGACAATAATTTTTTTAAATAATAATTTTTGCACCAGAGTTGTAGAATATTGCAATGTTTTTTCTTTTAGCCTACTTAACATTGTATTTTTGTACTTTCATAAACATTAAATGCCACAAAAGATCTACAGCAGATCTTCTTTCCTTCGTATCACACTGTTGGAATAAGTCTCTTGAGTTTCTAGGTGAGTCCCAGATCGTTGCTCTTGATATATTTAAAGCTTTTGACCAGGTCTGGCATGCCGCACTTCTTAATGAACTTGCCTCCTATGGTCTTTCAACTAAACTCTGTACTTGGCTCTCTAGTTATCTATCTGATCGACGTATATCAGTTATTGTGAACGGCCATTCTTCAAGCTTTCACCAAGTAAATGCTGGAGTCCCTCAGGGCTCAGTTCTGGCACCAACATTATTTCTCCTTCACATCAACGACCTTCTCTCGTCCACAACTAATTCCATTCATAGTTTCGCCGACGATAGTACCCTTCACTCCAGTTTTCAGGTTCCTAAACCCATCACTAAACCTGACTTGGGAAACAAACGCAGAGCGATGCAGATATCTCTTTCGCAGGATCTTAATTTAATATTGGATTGGGGCGCCAAAAATCTCGTCCATTTTAATGCATCCAAAACACAATCATGTTCCTTGTCGCGAAAAGAGTCATCAAATATTCATCCTCTACTTATGAGCGGCCAAGTTTTACAGAGCAAAGACACCTTCAATCTTGTGGGCATCAAATTTGAAACTAATCTTAACTGGCATTAACACATTGTATCTATAGCCACGGCAGCTTCAAAAAGCTTGGATTTCTCTTTCGAGCCAAAAGTATTTTTCCGCTTCTAATTTATACACTTTATATGTGTCCCAAATCCGACCTCCCTTGGAATATTGTTCCCATATCTGGGGCATGGCGTCCCCCACAACCCTAAGCATTCTTGATTCTATTCAAAGAAGAGCTATTCGTCTCATTAATGATCCTTCACTTACAGAAAGGCTTCCCTCTCTTGCCCATCGTCGGGCTGTGGGGGATTTATCGCTTTTTATAGGTAACTCCATGGCTTCTACTCTGAAGAATTGTCCAGTATAGTTCCTCCACTCACGGTTCCCAACAGAGAAACTCGTGGTTCCGCGCGTATGCATCCCTATACAGTCCAACTGGACAGGCCCCGAACTTCTCACTTTGTTCGTTCTTTTATCCCTAGAGTTTCTAGATTGTGAAACTTGCTGCCAGCGGAGGTCTTTCCTTCCCCCCAAATCTTCAAGTATTTAAGTCCCGTGTCAACAAACTCCCTCTTACCTCGCTTAAGACACCCACGGTACGTTAGTATTTAGGCTTTAAGCCTTCGTGGTTTGTTCAAAGATAAAAAAAAAAAAATGTGCAACTGCTGAGATGGACTCTTTTCCAGTCGTAGTTAACTCCTGGGGGTCAATATGGACTACTTCATCGTAATCATCGGTAATCATCGATGTTAATATCATATTATACAATTATTTAGACAATATTTTTGTCCATAAGTAATTTTGTCATAAATAAAAAATAATTTTTTCACCGGAGACAACGTAATATTCGAGGACAATAGATTTTTGTTTAAAAAATTATTTTACATGATGTGCTGGTAGTTTTATAAGAGGCGGCAGCTAAAAAGATTAGGCATATTTGACTGAATTGAGAAAAATCTATTTTTTATGAAATAAGACTTTCTGTCCGCTTTTATAATTTTAGGTTTTTATCACCTTTAAAATTGTAGTATCTAAGTTTATCCTTAATCACAAATGTATCTTTTTTACCCTAAGTTAAAAAAAAGCATAGTTTATATCTTCAAAATGAAATAAATTATTTTTGTATAATGTGGTGTTCCAAAGTAGCTTCTCCAGTACGGGGTTTTTCAGACAATTCTTAAAGCCTATTTAATTTTAAATTTAAATAAATATTGTGTTGATAAACATATAATTATCTGTTCAAAAGTTAAGTAAAAACGTGTTAAAAGGTTTGGCGAAGTGAAAGTTTATACGAAAATAAAGAGTCATCAAAAAAATAATTTTTATTCTGACTGCGTCTGCGGCTTCAAAGTTTCATGCATTAAAATTCGCGAGCAAAAGAGTCCTCATGCCTAAGAACTTGCAAATATGAACACAATAGAATTGTTTGTTTTGCAATTTAAATTTTAAGTTTCGTTAATTTAATTGCTAAAATTTTTATCGTGTAAGTGCCATAAATGATATGACACACTTTAATAACTCTGAATAATACACTATATATGATAATTTTTACTTAATATTTACTTGATGGGGGCTCATGTTATCAAGTACAGTTTGATAATTTATATACATTTTTCTACAAACTGACTGACAAAATAAATCTAGTGAAAAATACGAAATAACTAATTTATGCTAGGATATCGAATATTATACAAAACATATTTAGAACTTTAAAAACTCTTATTTCATAAAGACATATTTTTAATTTATTATTATGTTATTCGACATAATTCGCTATTTACGTATAAAAAGGGATTAAACCTATAGAAAATGTAGAATAAGTCCCAAATACCAAATATTAGTGACGGCTCGTGCATTGGAGAACAGGGGATGCTAAAGTTATAAAGACTATATAAACACAGAAAAGGCCGGTCATTTTTTGGGATAACGCACCCATTTAATGTAAAATACGTAATATTTGCATAATTGCAAACAAAAATTCTGTATTGCCTCATTTATGGTTAAATTTATGGGAGGCTAAGCCTCCCTTGCCTCCTGTGACGAACCGCCAGTGCTAAATATACAGAATTCTTACATTTATTTTTAATAAACTGGATCATAAGCAACTTAAAATTGGTCAGCTTTATCCCAGGGTGTTCCCTTAAAGAAAACATTTTTTTGTCTTTCAGACAGGCGCGGTTTTAAATAATTAACCCTTGTTTTCCCTAGTTTCGTTCTAAAGTATTTGGACATCGTTAGCGAAGCTGGGAAAATGGGTTAAATATCCGAAAACGCAGAACCGACGCAACATTGTATTGTGTGTGTACTGTAAGAATAGGATTGTTTGGCGTAGTCCTTCTCTCTATTTTGACGCAAAAAACATCTTTTGTGAATACCCAACATTTTGCATCGTTGAAAATAATTCGGAAAGCGATTCTTTTTATCTTCGGAAGTCAAGAATGCTTCTTTAAGATATTTTAGCCTTTGGCGTGATAGTTCCGTGCATTGGCAAAATAAATGCTCCGCAGTTTCGCTCGATATGTCACAAAACCTACAAAGTTTATTGTCAGTCTTCCTCAGCTTTCAAAGGTAATACCTCAGAGGGACCATGTCTGTCAGGACGTTTGTGACCATTTGACTATCCTGAATTTGTTCTTTTGAAGCTCTAATAGCTTTTAAGTGTATGGGAGATGAATCTCTTTTCCTGTCTTCGAAGTCAAGAATGCTTCTTTAAGATATTTTAGCCTTTGGCGTGATAGTTCAGTGCATTGGCACAATAAATGCTCCGCGGTTTCGCTCGATATGTCACAAAACCTACAAAGTTTATTGTCAGTCTTCCTCAGCTTTTAAAGGTAATACCCCAGAGGACCATGTCTGTCAGGACGTTTGTGACTATTTGGCTATCCTGAATTTGTACTTTTGAAGCTCTAATAGCTTTTAAATGTATGGGAGATGAATCTCTTTTCCTGTCTTTGGAGCGTTATTCCAGTTATTTTGCCTCTTTTTTCATTCCTTAAAGTATTTCATCAGGCGATCTCTAGTTATGCCAAAGGTGATCACCCTGTATATATTTTATGCATGCATAAATTTTAGCTGTAAAGATGGTGGAAGATTTTCCTAGGAGCTTTGCGTGTGTACTCTTTGGTACTTAGTAATAAGGCTTTACGTTAACCTTCATCAGCGGTCCCAATGATAAAAACAAAATCTCTTTAGCAAAGTCAAGTTGCATTATTTGAATTGCACTTAAGCCTATTTAAAATGGGACAACAACACTGCATAACCTGAAATTTTAAATATTTATTTATTACTCGGTTTATTTGTTTAATAACATAGTGAATTGGAATTAGAATTATTTGCAGACAAATTAATCTGCAAGAACCAGTTTTTATAGCTTCTATCAGATAGACGCTCTTCAAACAAAACGTTTTGTGTTTTATTTAAATTAAAAGAATGGCGTAATATTTTCATAAATATGATAACGCCATAAACACTTAAATCGTGTACAATAAAATAGGTTAGTAAATAAAAACTTTAGATTATTTTAACCGTTAAAAAACATTTTTATTTAATTACTTTAATTACCTGATGATTTAAATCTCTGTTTTGTACAGATAAATAAGATAAAATTGTTTCTTTCTAATTATGATATACACAATGTGTTTCAATGAGCAAAGTTGAAAAGGTATGATAAATAAGACCTATATCTATTACCGTCTTTAACTAAATTGAGACAAAAGTTTAGATATACAAAGTTGTTTTGTTGTAGTTGTGAATCGCCTTTATCTGGACCGATCCTTACAGTTTGATAATAACAGTGTATTTATTTTTGGCGATATCGGCTAACCTAATGACCAATGTACCATTCATTTTTTCCCAGGTAGTTTTTGAATCAACCTGAGCTGTAGAACAAAAACTAAAAATAGGAATTAATATTATTAATTGTTTTGTGTCAACGGTCAAGAAAAAAAGTCTCTAAGCTATCAGCGCGAAGACGCCCTAGGATATCCGAGAACGGATGTCCCTTGCATCTCGTCCCCGCTGCAAACAGGGCAGACACCGAAGGAATTTATTTAAGCGGCGTGTGTTACTTAGTTTCTTTTTCAACGCGTGTGTTGAACCTAGTGAATTAACTAAAGAGACGATGCTTACCGGCGAAAGCTAGACACCCGAAGGTAGCGCTTTGAATATGAACAACTGCATTGTGTTGCGAGACTGTGGTACTACAATATAGTTATTAATACGTTGGTACTAGGGCGAAATAAGTAAATAAATACATTAATAATACTAATGTGAATATAATAGATGAAGCCACCAAATACACAATCCACGACCTAGTTGACGGGTAGAAACCTTTATTGAATTTTTGGAACTTCAGCAAAAATGTATATTGTAATCGAAAATAAAACAGAACACATTTAAAAATTGGTGGACCTAAATTTGCAATAATTGTCTTACAGTGAATTGTTTTTGTTTTTCAAGAAAAATAGCGGACTAGGACGAATAAAAAAAAGTATTTGTCAGAGGCGCATTTACATATTTGCCGCCCTTAGGCTATTTTATTTTCGCCGCCCCTTTGTTTATCTTTTTCCATTAAAAAAAAATTTAAAGAGCAAAAAAAAAAAAGGTTCTCACCTAAATCCACAAAATTATTTTCAAATACCAATTTTGCCGCCCCCTATACAACGTCTGCCGCCCCCTAAAAACGCCGCCATAGGCTTCAGCCTACTCAGCCTTTTGGTAAATGCGCCACTGGTATTTGTGCTACGGACGCTACTTCTTTTTAACACGCTTTTATTAACTTGGGTTGTAACTATCTATCTATCAATCTATCTATCTGGCTGCCTATGTAACGGAATCTTTGAGCCTAATTTTAACCAACTTCCAGCTATTCGATTTCTTTAAAACTTTGCACACGTATTAAGGAAACATGACAATGCAATAATCTGCAAACAGTATCCCGTTATCTTTTTTGGATCGCCAGGAAAAAAAATTCCATTATATTATAAAAACAACACCTAGGTTGCCATCTGTTGGCAACATTTCAAACTTTGCTATTAAATGAAGAAGAAATTTTTAGTGGGTTGCAATAAGTTGGCAACGGTTCAAACATTGCCTGGATTGCCATCTGTTGGCAAAATTTCAAACCTTGCTACTTAATGAAGAAGAAATTTTTTAGTGAGTTGCAATCTGTTGGAAAAATTTTAAAATTTGTTACTCTTGTTCATTAAAAAATTTTTCGCCATTTTGTCAAGAGTAGCAGAAACTAAAAATGAAAAATAATTAATAGTTTAAAAAAACTAAAAAACACGCTTTTATATGCAACCGAACTAAAAATTAGAAAATAATTTTTCATTAAAAAAATATTGTCATTTCATAGTAAAAAGCGTGGGGTGATAAATATATTAAATGTTATAATTATTATATTTGCAAATATCTATGATGGAAAAGTTATGAAAAAATAGTAAAATGCACCCCACGCTTTTTACTATGAAATGACAATATTTTTTTAATGAAAAATTATTTTCTAATTTTTAGTTCGGTTGCATATAAAAGCGTGTTTTTTAGTTTTTTTAACTATTAATTATTACTCTATAGAATCCAGTGGCGCCTTTACCAAAAGGCTGAGTAGGCTGAAGCCTATGGCGGCATTTTTAGGGGGCGGCAGACGTTGTTTAGGGGCGGCAGATATGTGTTATGAAAATTTTGTCGGATTTCGAATTCAATTTTATACCTATAATTAAAAGAAATGAAAGATCTTTTTTTTTTTTTGCTCTTCAAAAATATTTCTGAAGGAACAAAGAAGAAGAAAGGGGCGGCGAAAATAAAATAGCCTATGGGCGGCAAACATGTAAGTTCGCCTCTGATAGAATCACAGTCACCTTTTAATATAGTTCTAAAAGTTTAAGTCGGGTTAAAAGAAGTAAACCTAAAGTACTTATATAAAACTTATATCATATAAAATATTAGCAGAAATCATATTAATTATTTCACGGTTTTTAAATTGTAAATGTAAATTGTAAAAATAACATTAGACATTTAAGTCTTAGCTAAATTTTCAATTTAAGTAAAGACAGCCTAAGCCGTTTTTCGTTTTAAATTTTGTATTTAATAGGATTTAGAGGTATTTAAGCGGTCAAGTTTAACAAGCTTACGGAATTAGAACGTTAAACAAGAAAACATTATCATGTTATATTAAAGCCTAGTGAAGCCTTCCGGATTACTTTTCTATTAAATCAACGCCTGGTATCTTTATCCCATAACACTGCAAAGGCGCTTTGCAAATCCTTTATAATCCCTGTATTTTAACACAATTTGTCAGATTTAGAATAGATTTATCGTTCGCTTGTTAGGCTCCTTATACTCTTTAGACAAACAAAGACAACTCACTGATTTGTAGCTGTAAATAGCAACGTTAATTCAAAAAATAAAAAAATGAAAACCTTAAAATTTATTGATCCGTCGAATTTTTTAGCTGTGGCAGTGACGATAACAAACTTTTTAAGCCCTAAGGGTTTATTTGAAAATTACCGAGTTAAGAAGTATATAACGGTTAAGTCATTTAATCCGTAGCAGTCTAACATGTCTCTGTGATTTAAAATTTACCATTTTTTTTAGAGGAGGTCAAATAAGTTTTATTAATTATTAAGCCTAAAGTTGTTGCTTTACTAAAAAAATATTTTGTCATATCTTATTATACACATTTAAAGTGCACACAGAAGCAATAAAAAAACTCGTTTTTTGTTAAACATAGCCTCTAACAGAATTTTTAAATAAAGTGTTTTTGATAACCCTGTATATGTAATTCAACAACACGTCTTGTTGTAACAAGCATGACAGAAATATTCTTTGAAGTCAGTTAAACAGAACGTTTTACCACTGTATTTCTTAAAATTTAAAACATTTACAATATGGGTACTTGTACTTCAAATAAAACACCCTGTACAAACCTGGCCATACGAAAAATTATTTTTTTAATTTAGATATCTAGAAAACGACTACTTATATTAACTTTTACTACCTTTTTATGTAAATATAACAAAAATAAAAATTTGTATCAAAAATTACATACACAATGGCACAAAAGTTATTTTGTTTGTAATTGTGCAAGATACCCCAGGTGCAAATTATAATTTGTCAATTTAATCACAAATTTGATCTCTTGACTTTTTCATTTGATGCACGGTTTTCGCGTAAATAAATAAGAAAAACCATTTCTCGGCATGGTCAAATCCTATCTAATTAAAGAATAAAAAAATGTCGAAGGTAATTTTTAACTGTAGAATTTGATATTATCCATACAAAGTGACCGTGCCGAGAAATGGTTTTATTTATTTACGCGAAAACCGTGCAATCAAATATCGCGCAACTAGAATTTAATTATTATTTTTAAAATCTAAATGGTGGGACATGAGACTCACACCTAACATATACCATATGCTATTGGCCTTAAAAACAATTTGGTAATAAAAAATATTTTGGAATTTGCGCAAAAAAGTAATTTTTTGGTTAGCCCCCAAGAAAAAAATAAAAACTTTTAAATGCAAATCCTCCATTTATTAAGCGTAGCTATCACCGTATCAGCCGTATCAATGATACAGGGTCCCAGCTACAGGGGCCACAAACGTGTGAAAGCAAAAAAATAGGTGCTGAAAAACGGTCGGCTAAATCGGAAAAGTGGGGCTTTTCTTTTTGATCTTCAAAAACAAATTTTGGCCCCCTTACTCTTTTGTGATACGGGGCCCCTCAAGGCACGCTACGCCACTGATTTTAAAATAAATGAAACATTATCATTGAGATTTGCTAATAAATTTGATTAAACTCACATCTTCATTTTGCACCTCTTATTTTGCAATTCCGTTGTGGTTAACGTTATTCTGAGTCTGCGCAGTATCGCAAACATGATCCGTTATCGTTATTAACCATACCGGACTCCTTTAATTACGGATGAATACCGAAGAGCTTATCGTTATTGTTAAACTGCGTGGTTGTCGGATTGTAGAATTTTTATTATCAATTATTTAAGAAGGTTGACATTTTAATGCCGTATTAATTAAAATATCATTGATACATAGGCTCTAATTAGCGAAAAATCCATAGCAGTAAGAAAAATAAAATAGTGTAAAGAAATTAAAACGGACTTGCATTTTTAAGGATGTTTTAAATCAGTAATCTATTTACATGTTACAATCTGGCACACTTGCTTTTTATTCTACTACCAAACCTAACCTTACTTTTTGTGTTTTGCTTATACTGTATTGTTACATCTACTTTGAAAAACAAAATCAAGAGAATTATTTGCATATATTTAAATATCAATATATAACTTATGGAGAATAAAAGTAAGTACTGATTTTTCGTAAACTTTAAAATCGGTGAACCACAGGTAAAAATAAGGTTATATGTCGAAAGCGCAGACGCAAGATAAATTTATTCGAAGAGGCTGCAAAATCTCTGTCTAAAACTGCTGCTGTAATCGTTATGTTTAATAACGATAACCATAAGAGGCCAAAAAACGTCTGTTATTTTAAGAGGTGCAAAATGTTCTCTATTCGTTTGTTGGGTTAATTCTGTAGTTTCCAGAAATCATGGTTAGATTTTAAATATCTCTTGAAATTTACAGGGTACGACAAAAGAATGATTTTTTAATAGTAACACCCTCGTATATCATATCACCGCGAAAAAGCTCTTTCAAAGAGAGTTTAAACTTCAAAATATACTACTACATTTGATATATCTATCTTCTATTAATTTTTTTTCTTGGTTTTGGTCCCTTCAGGTCCAATCCACCACTCTCCCCTTCCGGACTATGCTTTCCAGGGCTTCGTCGGCGGAAAATCTGGATAATCGAGCTCGTAGCTCCCCAGAAATTCAAAAGAAAACAAATAATTCAACAATCGATGCAATGCATAAATTGTCGGCTGTCAAACCAAGATCTGCTACTGGTGTTACGTATAACCTTCACTTTCACTACTGACAGTTCCCATGGCACGCCCATCTATTTCCCGCCATTTGAGAAATACCTCGTGTTCACCACCAAACAGGATACCATCAGCTTATAGGAATCTTCGCTCACAGCGCTTAGATCCAGAAGAAAGATGCCGTCAATTTAGCGTGAATCTTTCCTTGATCCCCGAAGGTAAAAAACGTTCGTACGACACCTCTAGCCGCCACTCCGGGAAGAACTTTGTAGTCCTCTACGCACGTCCGCACTGTCGGAGGTATTGAAAATATGAAAAAAGTTCCTATAAACATGGGTCCGAAAATGCATACTTTCCAAGATACAGGGTGTTAAACTTTTTAAATAAAATAGGTTTTTGTAATTATCTTGAATACCTCTGTAACCGATTTTCTTGAAATTTTTCAGTGTTATTTCTAGTAATAAGGGCCAAAAGTTAGGCATAATTAAATTAAAATTATTAAGTCAGTGGCGTCTCTGGGACATCTTATCGAAAATAATTGTAAAAATGTACGCCACTGACTTTGTAACTTTTTTATTTTTTTAGAATAGGCAACTTCGAAAATACAACTTTTTTATCTCTTGAAATTTTTTTGTATCTTGCTTCGTTTTCGAAAAAAATAAAAACCACTTTTATTTCTTGGGACGGGAATTTTTGAATTTTGACGATTTACTGAGCAAAAACAGTTAAAGATAAAACAAAATTAATTTTACTCCTATCTTAACTTTTTAAGGACTATCTAATGACATTTAAAAGTGAAGGTCAACTGAAGCTTTTTAAACATTTGTAAATTAATATGATTTTTCTAAAAAACACACATGTTTCGAATCAGAATACCGAACATCAACATCTGTACCTCAAAGCCAGACTATGTTAAATTTAAAATCATACTTTTAAGATAGAAAAACTGAGCCCGTACTCTCTAGGTGGATAGAGAAGAAATTTCCTTTCAATGCAATGTAAATCATATGGACATTTCAGGTAATTTCTTTTCTATTGCGTTACAGAGTACAGGGCCTGGAAACTTTAAATACGTATAAAGCATTTTGGAAAGTGTTTTTTTAATTTCCTTTTTCGTGTCGAATGAGTGTTAATGCGTTATATGTAAAAAAAATATTATTATTTTTACCCCAATGCTTTAACTTTAAATTTTGATATTAAATTTAATACTCCACATTTACCAGTAATGTTCCATTTTAAAAAAAGAACTGTGGAAATATCTAAAAAGAACAAAATGTTTCTTACAGTGAGTCAGGGAAAGGAATGGGTCTTTTTTCGGATGAAATCAAAAATGTAAATAGAATGTAGGAAACATCATACCTTAAGCAAAGATATTTCAACCGAATCTAATTTGAGATACATACACTTTATTTAGGCCGCGGTCCGAATTTTGCTTACAGCGCTCATAGCGTCTCAACACGAGGTCCGATTCGTGCGTTTCACGCTTACCTTTAGCGTTGTGGAAGCTATGACGTCCATCTGACGTCCTAGCTTCCACCCTAGTGCTGACAGTACTCACGGGTCGGATCGTTAGCACCGTGAGCATCGACGTTTTTGGGGGCCATTTGTTTGAATCGATGTATTGTGTCCGTGATTTCAAGCATCCAAAATAAAAAATTGCTTGAAATACAAGCATTTTCTTATCTTCATCAGTTATACCACATACTCCACTCATGTTTATATCAAAAAATGCTTTGTAAGGTTATGTTGAACTTGTTGAATTCAATTGAAGCACACTCACGTGTGGTGCGAATTATTAAAACTGAAAACAAACGTTGCCGCGCTCACTTGAATCGCTCGTTGGAAGTCTATACGTTGTAAGTGCTGTGAGTACAATTCGGGCCGCGGCCTTAGATATGAAGGATAGAAAAACTGTTTTGTTTAAAAAAATCATCCCTTTGTAGCTGTGTAGCTATGGAGGATTATATGAATAGCTATAAGTACGGTCAGACTCTAGCGTAGCGTTGGGGAGGGACCAGGGGGGCGTTCCGCCCCAGGTATCAAGTTGGAAGGTGTCCCCAAAAGGGGAACTTTTATAGAAACAAACTGATGTATTGGTTACTTTAGATGTATTACTAGGACATAAGACGGGCTAACTCTCGACATGCTATTACCTATAGTAATGTACCAAATAAAACATAATATCTTTTACACAAGAAAGTGGTAAGTATTTTTAAAATTTTTATTAACTAGCATAATGTTTATGTTTATAACTTTTACATAATTAAAATTTACCTGGGCACTTCAAAGAGCATTAGTCAATAACAATGAACCTATTTTATGTAAGGTCGTACCGTATTTGTATACGAATACATAGCATACATAACTAAATAAACCCAGATTATAAAATATATTATATAGTGTAAAACTGGTAATTTTTTTTAATACCGTTAGGAAAAATTGATATTATACACAAAGATTAATTAATTTATGTTTTACAATTAATGAAAAATAATGATTAGCATTTGATATAAATAAATATTTTATCGGCAATATCGCGAATTGATGTATCTCAAAGAATAGAAAATCTTATTTTACCCTCAACCACATAGATCCGGTAATTTTGACCGGCGGGGCTTGCCGATTGGTTAAGATAAATGGCCTCTTCATCATTTGATCTTATATGCGTCTATGTACCTTTTCGGCAGTTATTTTTTATGCTTTTATCCAAGTCATAAAAAGTGTAGGTATTCCTTAAAATAAAAAAATATTAAAGTTTAAAATACGACACCGGTCAAATTTACCGGTAGTCTCTGCTTACGTACCAATTTTGAAATATACAATTTTTTATATTTCGGTCGTTTTTACATTAATAAATAGCGTATGACTTGTAATAAAAGGCCCTTAAAAAGGAAAAAATATTACAATTACCATCATGGCGATACTTCGCTAAAATGGACGAAAAAGGTGGATTCTAATGGTAGCAATATCGAATAAGATATCGACTATATGGAAGTCAAAAATATTTTGCGATGACACCTTCTTAAAATGGTAATAGTTCCTACAAATGGTCAAAAAGGTCTTTAGTTTCTAAGCATATATACACTCACGTTACATCATACCAGCACAGAAACTCTGATAAACCATAATTTTAATTTAATTTTTCCTCAAAAATACTTTAAACTGTAATAAATGCAAAAAATATATAAAAACTAATAAGTATAAAATATTAAGAAAAGAAAGTTCCTGTTGTCCATGTGTGGTAAAAAGACAACCGGTCAAAATGACCGGTGGTCTGTGGTTACGTTCTTGAAACAGTTGCTTGTTAACATCAGGAGCAGTGCCGGACAAATCTTTTTTAAAGTGAAGCGAACTATAAATTTTGCGCCACCCTTTGCATTTGGAAACATAAGATGGGAAATCTTTTTTTGGTTTTTGACCGAAAAAAGTTGAAGAGCAAAAAAAGGGTATTGTTTTTTAAAAAGGCGCATTTCCTAGTTATTTTGCGTTTTTACGCCCCTATAAAATCCCATACCAGTACTTCAACTTTCTTGCACCCTATTTTTGCGCCCCCTTTTCCCAGCGCTGAAGCGATCGCTTCACAGCTACAACCTTAGTCCGGCACTGATCAGAAGGTTGGTTTTTAAAAGCCTAAGAATTAAAAAAAAATAGGGGACGTATCTTTTTTAACTTAAAAAACAATGACATACATATTTAAAAAGCTCTTCTGAAAAATTCTGAAAAAATTAGATATGCCAGTTTGAGATATTGTCGTCGATTTCTCTTATTTTATGTGTACGGAAGTATATCATCCTTTTTTTATTAATCGTGGTTTAAATTATCATAATGTGTTTTAAGAAATATTAATATGTATATATATATATATATATATATATATATATATATATATATATATATATATATATATATATATATATATATATATATATATATATATATATATATATATATACCGTAAGCCTAAGGACCTTAACAATAAATAATGTTCGAAAACCAGCAACTGCCCACGTTAAATTACCGCAATTGCCGAAAGTTATATTTTAAATTAGCCCAATAGAGATGCGTGCAAGACATTTAATGAAACAATACCACTCACCAATTAAGATGTTCTTACGGTGTATCCCAAAAAAATATTTACATCCATATTTCGGTAAGTCAAGTCTAACGAATTGGTAAAGAAAAGGGCGATCAGTGTGATTTATGTTTAAGTTTTGTTTAACCAAAACCCGGTTAAAAAGAAGGAAATTTGAACATTTTAATCTAGGTTTACATTTTTTTTTTTGTAAAAATGCTTTGTACCGGAGATATTTACATAATATGCAATTAACTATACCTGAAATTCCTTATATAAAAAACACTAAACAAACTCTATCTACGCCAACCATTCGGTCCCATTTAGTGTATTCCTTTTCCCTTGTTGAACCGTTCTCTGAACTGTCAATAGTGTCAAGAACGATTTTACAACATGAAAAAATGTCAAAAAATTGTAAAAGGAACACTTAAGCCGGCTGTCCATGAGAGCGGTTTTTCGCTCGCGGATGATAATTCAGCGTTGTGATTGGTTAGTGCAAATTTAAAATGCTTTTCCCGCCAATCACAACGCTGAATTATCATCCACGAGCGGATAACCGCTCTCATGGACAGCAGGCGTTATGGTGTCGTTCCGGGCGGTTCTGGAGCATAAAAGGAATACAATAAATGAGAATAGAAGAGGGGAGAGAAACAGTTGTCATAAGCCAACCCATTGAAAAATGGCACACACCTGCAGCTAGTGATTTGTTAGGTCACCGATTAGCAATGCTAATTGATTTTTGTGTAAAAACATGATTCTGCTAGAAACTATGGGTTTTTATAATATTTAGTTAAATACGCACTTCTAATATAAATACTTTTTGTGTTATCAAGTCAATATTGTACCAACTTTACCTATCTCGGCTGTTAATTTAAGTATTAAACTTGGCTCACCTTTTTCACATTTTTGGTGGAATAATGTAATTACTAGATTCATCCGATTAATTTGGTTGCTAACTTAAACCCGCCTTTATAAGACATGTTACCAAGTTTTTTTTTTTTATTTCGACTTTTTGTTTATTATTTAATGTGTTGTAATAAAAGTCATTAATTGCATTTTAGTTATAGTGAATTAATAAATAGATCCGACATATCCAGTTCAGGATTAACCTATAAGCAAATTAAGAATTGGTTAGGGCTTCATATGCATTTTGTGTGTGGTTTTTATTGGGTCTTAAAAATGTTCACGATAGGGGGCACCGCAGGAGTACATTGCTTAGGGCATCACAGATTCTTAATCCTGCACTGGACATATCCACAATAGGTTTGTTCCAGCAGAATGTTGGGAACATGTTAGCAACAATCGTAAAACTCAGAAATTTTTACAAACATTAGTCAGAAATGTTGGCAACAGTCTTCTGCTGGAACGAGAAATAAACAAGGCGTGCATACTGCTTATACGTCTATACAAGAAAGGTTATGTTAAAAATTTGTCAGTAATGTTTGAAGAAAGTTTGCAAACTTTTCAAACAGTTTCCAACATGTTTCCAATATCTTAAAACTACTGCTGGAACAACAAACAATTGTATAAAGTTACAAACATGGCACTGCTGGAACGACAAATTTGACGTGCGCAGAATCCAAACGGTTGCAAACATTTCTGACAGCCTGCTGGAACAAACCTAATAAATACGTTTTTGTACAGTCTAAAAAATAAGTTTATATTGAATTATCAACTTGGTAAGATCTGGCTTTAGTTGGATTTTTGAATTTTCCAATGGAGAAACATTTCTAGATGTGACGGCTAGTTGTTACGTGTTTGCGGTGTACTTGAATTCATTGAATTAAAAGCACTGGCTTTTTAAGAAAATTAAACGTTGGTATACAGAGTTTTCTAGGAATAACATACTACATATATTTTCGTATCGGAAAAATTTGCACTGCAACGATATCGCTAATTTTAAAGATAATGGCATCCACGTTAATTTGTATATACCTACGTATGCAAAACCAGAACGTATTTACCCATTAGTCCGTTATTCGCGTAATATATAGTTTTTATATCATATTGATTTAAAAACTAGTTATTTTTAATAAATAAAAATCCCCGAGTTCTGAAAATGGATAATACATTTTTAATTTATTTAAATTGTATTTCTATGTAGAATACAAATACGGTAGGTAAGTAGTTAGTTATTCATTATAGGATATTTACAGACCATTTCTTAATGAGTGATTTAAATTAATAAATAAAGTACACATACCCGTAGATTGGCTATATTTCTTAGTTCAAAAAAATCATTAAATTATGAAAAGCACTCAATAAAAATAAAGCAAGCAACTTTGTAAGCATTAAATCCATAACAAAGGCACATTTATTTGAGACACTGCACTGTAAACGGCATAGTTGATTATTAACATTGACCTATTATGGCGCAAATTGTTACTAGTTCATACCAAAACGTTTAAAGTGAATAAGATGCAGGGAATGTGAGATCATTTAACGTAAGTAAAATAGTAATTCTTAAACTTAAAAACGTAAACAGATGTTTTAAATTTAAGAAAACATCTTACTATACAGCGTCAGATTTTCGCTTTGGCGGCCCATAGGCAGAGCATGTGGTGGAGTCCCCCAAACTGTAAAAATTAAGAACACGAAAAAAAAGTTCCTTACTGCGAAACGACCTTCAACATTTTTATATTACAGCCCCCAAGACCAAAAAAGGTCCTCACTGCAAACACTGGTTTTCCAAATCTTGTGATAAAGCTAGGATGTTAAAAGTTCAGGCTCACAAGAAGTTTCTACAGGATCCTAGTCCAGAAAACCGACAGGCCAGCATTGAGGCAAGAAACTACTACAATCAAACAATTTCTGAAGCCAAAGACTCCTTCGACAATCGTATTAAAAACAAAGTTCTTTCTTGCTCAAATGGCAGCAAATCTTTCTGGTCCTTTGCGAAAAACATAAGTAGGAATTTTTGTACCAGTTCTTTCCCATCACTAACTTTGGAAGATTAAATTATTTCCACCGCTAAAGGAAAGGCAGAACTATTTGCTAAACAATTTGGTGCCAATTCCGTAATCATCGAATTTCAGCGGTTACCCCAGTTCCTCATAAAATGCCCGACATTATTTTTAAGGCAAAACATATTAGGCGTATCCTTTCTTCCCTTAACACCAAGAAATCGTCTGGTCTGGATGGCATACCAGCAATCGTTTTAAAAAAATGTGCTCCAGAACTTGCACCGATCTTAACTCGGCTCTTTAGAATTTCTTACGACACAGGTATCTTTCCGGAGAGCTGGAAAGCTGCACGTGTGCAACCTATTCCCAAGAAAGGATCTAAATCTCTTCCATCTAACTATAGACCAATTTCAATTCTCTCAGTTCTTTGTAAAGTAATGGAAAAATTAATTAATTCACCAATTCTTAAGTACTTAGAAAAACACAAAATTTTGCATGACAGGCAGTATGGATTTCGCCACAAAAGATCTACAGCAGATCTTCATTCCTTCGTATTTTAAATTTTGTTATTTAAATATGATACGTCGTTTAAAAGAACATGATAGCCTCAACTGAAATGCCTTATTTCATAACTTAGAAACCGTAGAAACTTAGATTTTTTGGTCGATAGTTTCTTTTAAATAAATAAAACTGAAATAGTACTTTAAAAAGATCCATAGATTCTATTTACACAAGGGGAAAAATAAATTATGTTTTTTATTAAAACATGACACGGATAAGTTTACATGAGAACCCCCACTTGGATTTCTGTATACCGGATAAGCTAAATAACTTAACACATAGGCAATGTGAGGAAAAGAGAGTCTAACGTGAATACCCGCATGTAAACATTTCAGATTGGATGAGTCACATACATCCTTTGTTGTTGCTTTACTGGCCGATATCCCAATACCTATTTGCTTAACCAGTATAAAAGAAAACTCCATTTTTGCATTATGTCGTTTGGGCCTTTAGGATATAGATGGCGCAAACTTTAAACCAGCAGGCGTGTGGAACTTTTTATACATATAAAATGAATAGAAAAAAGTTGTTTGGTGCCAAAAACTCATTTTTCGCAATTTGACGCATGGTTCCTTTTCAATTATAATCATCCAAATGCCAATGGGTGGACAAAAAGAGTACTAGAGTGGATACCAGAAAGTGATGCCTTTCGCAATAGAGAAAGACCACCCACATAATGGTTCAATGATTTAAAACGCATTTAGGGAAATTGGATGAACGTGGTACAGAATAAAGAAAGATGAAAGTTTTTACGGGAGGCTTACGTGCAGCAGTGGATAAATGTGTAGCTGCTTGATGATGATGATAATGATGATGAAGAATAACTTTACCAAATGGTGCATTATTTTAATGTCAATAAAATAATTTTAGCTTTAAATCATTGCATAGCTAGATTATACTGCATAAAGATTGGAATCAATGAGTGAAAAAAGGTCGCCTACAGAATTGTGCACAATTTGTATAATCTCTGAATTCACACCATTGATTTTATTATGATATGATATATTTTTAAAAGACACTATATCATTTACTCCCAAAAAGTAATTTAAACGCCCTAACTTTAAAAAAATAGTTTAATGATATATTTTTTTAAGGTTAGCCAATATAGTTAGCCTCGGTACATTTAAATTGACTTTAGGTGTGTTGAGCACTAGCAGGTAGGCATTAGAAAAAGAATTCCCGCATGTAAACATTCCGGATAGCTTGACGCATCGGGCTAGCTTTGTTGTTGCCTAAAACCATCTCCTTTCCACGAGTTGGCAAAAATTCACTACGACTTGTATATATATATATAAACCTCCTAATTTTAAATATTTTATGTATGTATAGATAGCTATCTGTAAACGTAAAAGGTCTTTTTACTAATTTTTACTTATTTTATGTATTTTTTTATTTTATGTGTCTACAGGGCTTTCATATTTTTAATTCAATAATTATGAAATGGAAAATGTAACATGGTCCATTCTTGTTATTTTTTATTATTTTTAGTTATAGATAGTGTCCAATATTTTATTTAACATGGATTTTAAATTTATTTATATTAGATTAAATTTAAAATAATATTTACATTATATAATTTAATGAGTTTTATAATAGGAAGTTAAACAAACCATAACACCGGCATTGGACCACAGTAATTATCCATTGGCTTTAGTGATTTGGGTTAAATAATAAATTAAAATACATGGAAGACTATATTTTTGAACTCTGGCTCTATCCCATTTATGGTTTGATTTGTTTTTTTGTGACGTAAAATAAACGTATATAAAAAGGCGCCTAGATAAAAATGCAGTCTGTAAATCGTATTTTGCTGAACACGGAATCCTTAATACTAACTTAAATACATTTATTATAAGTAGAATAAAACAGGCTTTGTTTGAAGTTTAAATGTCATGATTTTTTTCACTGTCAAAGTAATAAAAAACATAAATAAATATTAATACCTCAATTTAGCTCGAAGCTAGCAAAACAAATTAATAAATAACAGGACCAGAGCCGTACGCAGGGGAGAGGAGGTAATGGGGGCAATTGCCCCCTCCCAAGGAGCCAAAAAACATCTCTTTAAGAGTTGTTCTGTAGAGCTATTCTATTTTATTCTATTTTTTTTTCTTGGTTTTGGTCCCTTCAGGTCCAATTCACCACTCTCCCCTTCCGGACAATGCTGTCCAGGGCTTCGTCGGCGGAAAATCTGGATAATCGAGCTCGTAGCTCCCAGAAATACCAAAATGACAACAACATTAATTCTACAATCGATGCAATGCATAAATTGTCGGCTGTCAAACCAAGACCTGCTACTGGTGTTACGTATAACCTTTACTTTCACTACTGACAGTTTCCATGGCACGCCCATTTATTTCCCGCCATTTGAAAAATGCATCGTGTTCACCACCAAACAGAATACCATCAGCTTATAGGAATCTTTGGTCACAGCGCTTAGATCCAGAAGAAAGATGCCGTCAAATTAGCGTGAATCTTTCCTTGATCCCCGAAGGTAAAAACGTCCGTACGGTATCTCTAACCGCCACTCCGGGAAGAACTTTGTAGTCCTCTACGCACGTCCGTACTGTACGGAGGTCAAACAAAGAGTGAGCTGGGGCGTACTTAATTTTTTTTTGATTGGGGCAAACATGCCTAAACCGCTTTGTTCAGTTACCTAGAGTCCATGTAAAAGAAAAAATAAGTAAATGTAACTTAAATCCAGTATGGTTGATTATTTGATATAAAAAATAAAATGAGTGTTATTTTGACGTAGAATTTCCGAGTCACAAAGATCAATTCAGACCCTGAAAAGGTACGGAAGCCCTAAACCAGGTATACCTACTTAAACAAAAGCAAGTAACACTAAATTAGCATTTTTGGGCTGTATACTTGGTACTTGTTGACAAATTCGACTTCAATTTTTTCTGATCCACTATTCTGCATTTTGATTTTTTTTTAAATACCACTATGTTCCTACTTGAAAACGGTTGGAGGTAGATACCATCCCAAACGTCGGAAAACAAAAACGTCCCTATTTTCACAATACATTATACTGAGTCCTTTATTCAAGTATTTTACATGGCTTTTCTTTCTTCCTAAATATTTTTGAAGAGGAAAAAAGGGTCCCAATTTAAAATTACACTGTTTTCGATTCCAAAAGTTTATTTCCGATAAATCGACCCTCATTTTAAAAATGTTCGCCCTTATTTGTCTATTTCACAATTTTCCGCCCCCGCAGCGTTTGGCCCTGGTGCCTTGAACCACTTGCACCACCCGGTATATAGGCACGGCCCTGCGGGTGACCTGGCAAAAGCTCCTATCTGTATTTTAACCAAAAATTTTGTTTATTTTTTTAGATATAAAATTGTAGCATAAAAATACACTCAATACCTAAATTTTCTTTTTTTTATAGATGTTATACCTCATATACTTTACCATCGACTTTAAAAATAAAACAATATTATTAAGAGCAGATTAAACAACTTTTTTGTCCTTCTCCAAAAATGGTCAAAATCATATAGGCGGCATTGCCAGGTAATCTGCGCCATCTTACTCTGTAATTAATATTGTTTTGGCCTGGTTGATGTATGTTGTTGATGATAGGTTTTTTATTTCAGTAAAAGCTTCCAAAGCACCCTGTTTATATTTAAAAATAGATTAGAAAAAGCATAACTTTCTTCATTATCCTTTGTTTTTGACATAATGTCGTATCAGCTATTTTTAAAGGTATATCGGCCAGTAATGCAATAACAAAACAAGCACTATTAGTTGCCGGTATTCGCGTCTCTTTTCCACGCATTGCCTATTTACATAATTCACTGGTTAATTGTGTATACGACCATTATCATTAAATTCATATATCAACATTTATTGAATGACAACTAAAAACAAAATCTGTTATTTTTATTTATTATTATTATTTATATTAACGGAAAAAAATTATTAAACAAGCAAATAACAGTATGTTGTTCCTATTCTAAGTTACCAATTAGAATACGTTCCACAGTTCGCAAATCGCATTTCGTAAGTATAGGAGCTAAGCTTTACGCGAGCAGGCCGGCGTTCGATAGGCGAAATTTGCGCGATTGCAAGCGAAATCTGTCTATCTGTGGTAAAACTTATCACCTGGGACGTGTCACCCGGTAGATATCACATTATAATACAGAATCTTAAAAACGGTTATAGTATTAAATAGAACGCGGTACTTGCATGATCTAGTATCCATTGACAACTTTTAAAACAGGCGCTAATTCGTAAATACTATATTAATATACAAGTACGTAAGTATTACGTTAAGAATTAAGTGTTAATTAAATTTTTTATGACAATATTTAACACGCACATAACTTTGGTAATTAAGCCTAATAAAGTCCTTTACAAGCTTGTACAATAAACCAAAACTCTAACTACCAGTAAAATACATAGATAATTGAGATATCTATTGAAATGCCTATTGTATTTATTGTTTTGCTTTTAATAATTAAATTGTATACGTATTTTTTTTCTTCTATAATTCTTCGTTTTGCTAAAAACATAATGAATTAAAATGTTTTTAGGGGTATAAATCATATATGTTTCTTTTAAAGCCTAATTTTGTACCAATTTACCCCCTTTATCGCCCTGTCCTTATCTACGCCAGTGAGGTACAGTGGGTGTCTTAAAAAAGTTAACAGAAGTACATAAAGAATTTAAGGTTTTGGGAGGGAAGGAAAGCCTCGGCAGACAGCAGACACCCTAGGGATAAAAAAACTAACACAGCAGAAAACTTGGGGCCTCGGCAAGTTTACTGGGTAGGGATGTATGAAAGTGCCATTGTACTTAGTGTACTGGGACTTGGGAGGTGCCAGTATAGCCCATACGGAGTACGGAGAGCACGGTTCTTAGCTAAAGACAGTGTACAGGGGAGCACGGTGAGCACGGTGAGCCCGTATTGTATGTTGCTATAACTTTTGAGTACGCATGTTCGTAGACGCCTCAATTTGTTTCCTGCACGAGATCGCGCAGAATTCCCAAAAATGCTTTTTAACCGCTGCGGATCTAAATGTGTGTTATCTGTGGTGAACATTTAGTGAAGACTGGTATCCAAGCGCACAAATAATACATTTTTTCGCCCATGAAAAGTAACTATTGTTCCGCGCTGATGATACATAACATTGGCAATCCATCCAGATTAGTACAGTTGCCTTATTTACGGTTGGTAGGACATCCGTTTGGACAACAAAAGGTTAAATCCTGCTGAAGAAAAACACTTTTTAATATCCAACTTCGTTAGGCGTTAATAATATTTTTCTCTACACTTAAATCATAATAAAATATAGCCTATAGCACTTCTGAATAGTGTAGCTTTCTGATTGTACAAGATTTTTTTTTATCTTAGGACAATCCACGAAGGCCAAAGGCCTAAATACTAACGTACCGTGGGTGTCTTAAGCAAGGTAAGAGGAAATTTGTTAACACGGGACTTAAAAACTTGAAGATTTGGGGAAGAAGGAAAGATCTCCGCTGGCAGCAGGTTCCACATTCTAGAAACTCTAGGGATAAAAAAACGAACGAAGTGGAAAGTTTGGGGCCTGTCCAGTTGCACCGTATAGGAATGCATACGCGCGGCACCACGAGTCTCTCTGCTGGGAGTTGCAAGTGGAGGGACTATACTGGATAACTCGTCGGAGCAGAAGCCGTAAAAGAGCGATAGATCTCCTACAGCTCGACGATGGGCAAGAGAAGGAAGTAGAGGATCATTAATAAGACAAACGGCTTTTCTTTGAATGGCATTAAAGGTGGGGGTAAGGTTGTGGGGGACTTTATTTCCCAGACATGAGAACAATATTCCAAAGAGGGTCGAATTTGGGACACATACAAAGTGTATAAATTGGAAGGGGAAAAATACTTTTGGCTCGGAAAAGAAACGCAAGCTTTTTGGAATCCGCCGTGGCTATAGATACGATGTGTTTATGCCAGTTGAGGTTGTTCTCAAATGAGATGCCCACAAGGTTGAATGTGTCCTTGCTCTGCAAAACCTGGCCACTCATAAGCAAAGGGTGGGTGTTTGATGATTTTTTCCGCGACAAAGAACATGATTGAGTTTTGGATGCATTAAATTGAACGAAATTTTTGGCGCCCCAATCCAATATGAAGTTGAGGTCCTGTAAAAAGATATCTGCATCGCCCTGCGTTTGCTTTCCAAGTCGGGTTGAGAAATTGGTTTGAGAACCTGAAAACTGGCGTAAAGGGAACTATCGTCAGTAAGATAGGTTTAGTATTTCCGAACAAAGTTACAAACTTTACCTCTTTATAACATTATTATACCTAGAATAAATACCAATAAATTTTTACACAATAAACTTAGAAAATAGGGGTAGTTTTTTAAAGTAACACGTTTTATTTATACAAGGTGCTTGCTTACTATTAGGGCTAAGTATAGAATATAGAACCTCGTTAATTATAACATTTGCGTACTTTAACTACGAGATTAAATTATTTAATTCAATAGTGATGAAACTAGTTTATCTATAATAATAATGTCATCAGCGTACTTTAATTTTCTATTGTAAACACTAGAGGTGCATAATAAATCTTTGTATGCATCGGGTAAGAAAACTGATATGGGTCAATAACTTTATGACGATTGACTGTAATATTAGTTCCTGTGATATTTTACTCTTGTAAATATTGGCTTTGTGATAAGCAGATAAGAAAAGAAAATCTTGAATCAAACTGTAAAGCTGTTTCTTAGTTTTTTTTTGCACTTTTTTATTATTTAGGGTGTCTTTAAACCACAAATTCCTCGGCTAAAATATGACGATTTAACCCAACTTACCTTAGTCCAAAAGTGGATGATTTTGAAGACACTGTGTTAAAAATTTATTCTGGTTTAGTTTTTTAAAAATAATATCGTTAATAATAGGAGTATTGTAACAATACTCGGTGTAGGGAGTTTCGAAAAGTAAAATTGTCTCTCTCTCTCCCTCTCTATTTTTTTTTTCTTGGTTTTTGTCCCTTCAGGTCCAATCCAACATTCTCCCCTTCCGGACTAGGCTTTCCAGGGCTTCGTCGGCGGAAAATCTGGATAATCGAGCTTGTAGCTCCTAGAAATTCCAAAAAGAAAACAAACAATTCAACAATCGATGCAATGCATAAATTGTCAGCTGTCAAACCAAGATCTGCTACTGGTGTTACGTATAACCTTCACTTTCACTACTGACAGTTCCCATGGTACGCCCATCTGTTTCCCGCCATTTGAGAAATACCTCGTGTTCACCACCAAACAGGATACCATCAGCTTATAGGAATCTTCGCTCACAGCGCTTAGATCCAGAAGAAAGATGCCGTCAATTTACCGTGAATCTTTCCTTGATCCCCGAAGGTAAAAAACGTTCGTACGACACCTCTAGCCGCCACTCCGGAAAGAACTTTGTAGTCCTCTACGCACGTCCGCACTGTCCGGAGGTCAAACAAAGAGTCCGAAAAGTAAAGTTCTCTCAATTTTATTGTTAACTCTAGAGAGCGCCACCTGCGGTATCGCAAGGACATTAGAGAATTATTGCACAGTGAAATAATATCGGCCTTATTTTGACATCAAGGCTTGCGAAGATGCATGGTAGGATAAGGACTCCCTTAACAAGTATAGTTCCCGGCTTTATTTATGCCGGTTTTAGGTCGTGCCTTATTTTGGTCTTATTTTTACTTCGGAACTGTTCGTCTAACCGAACGGGTGCCGACCAGAAAACCAAAAAGTTTTTAGAAGTAAAAATAATTAAAACCTTGCTTTTTAAATATATTTCTGTATTTGTGTTAAACAAAACCCTACAACACAAAACAATACAGAAAAACTACAAACAAAATTTTCCCATTTTTTTTAGTTAATGGTACTGTCAACATGATTTGCAATAACTCTAAATTATGGGTACAAGTACTATTTAAATAAGGCCGGTATTAATAATTTCCGAGCTCAATAAGGCAACTTGCAATAATTCTCTATTAACCCACACACAGTGGCGGTCATTAGGGGGCCTGGCCCCCCTTATTTAACAGATCCCTTTTATGTCACATCCCTTGTAACTAATTATTTATTTTTTTACCTAAACACATCTAATTGCAAATATGGGCATCTATTGATGATATGCCTCCCCTCGGAAAGTTTATATGACCGCCCCTGCCCACACACACACCAATCTGTCGTAAAAGTTGTTGAACGATAACGCCACAGATAATGCGATTTTCAATTCGACGGTCGAAACTACTTGAGATATATAGATGGATCCACATTTAATTCATTCGCAATAATAAAGTAAATAAACCCTCATGGAAACAATGATGTATTGCAGCAAAAAATATTCAACCCGACGAGTTTCTAGTTCCACGCCACGTGCCACCGGTTTTATGACAAGACAGAGGCGAAATAAGAGGATGTTTTTAAGTACGTGACTCTTATTTTAGCAGTGTTTTTTATTTATCTAAAAAATATTAAATCAGGCTCTGTCAGCGTTTTGTGCCTTCGAAAGGTTTGTTTACTTTATCATTTTTGTGTACTTGGCGGTATTGCTTTCAGAATGAAATAAAAGTGGACCCATCTATACAAGTTTTTGTCCATATTTAATTCATTCTGAAAGCGAAGCCGCCAAGTACACAAAAAATGATAAAGTAAACAAACCTTTTCGAATGAACATAGCCTCGGACAGGGCCTGATTACATATTTTTAGATAAATAATAAAAAATACATTGCTAAAACACGTATCACCTACTTACAAAACATTCTCTCATTTCGCCTCTGTCCTACTATAAAACCGTTGGCACGTGGCGTGGTACTAGAAACTCGTCGGGTTAAATATTTTTGCTGCAACAAATCATTGTTCACAAAAGGGTTTCTTTACTTTATCATTTTTTGTGTACTTGGCGGCATCGCTTTCAGAATGAATTAAATCTTTACCAATACTTGCATAGCCTGTAAGCCGTTTAACGGCTGCATTTTAAGGCTTACATTCCAAATTACCCTGTATTTCTACCAATGATTCTTTTAATTATGTATTCCTGTGAAACTATTAATATTCTTTGTGGCACTATATTGTTCAATTTTAAAAAACACCATTTATTAAGTATTATAAAGTTATACGAGTACATATTTGATTTAGATAAAAAATGTTTAAACATCAAAACAGGATCTGCCGTGTCATTACTGTCTAGCTATAATTTTAAGAGCAGCATCAAAGAACAAAACAAAAGCAGCGCATTACAAAATAATAGGATACTTTTACAATAAAACCATGCATTAAAAATCAATATGGCATTGAAATTTTTCATGATATTTAAAAAAATATAACCATGTAATTACCAATAGCATGTACCAGCCATAAAAGAACGTACTGACGTTGTTTAAAAATAAATACCGTAAATAAAATAATTGCTAAAAGAATCATCTAAGTCAAACATAACACACTTTGTTGTTAGAATGCCTTCTTAAATCGTTCTGTTCCATAATACATAATTCGCGTAATGAAGTGTGGTCGTACGGAAAGGATCAACATAGACGCAATATTTTTTTAACTGATATATAAAATATTAGCTTTGTTCGCGGGTCTAGTAATGTCTGAACCAGAACCGAACTGGTTTAGAATTGTTTTAAAGCGCTTGTCTAGTTATTTATTAGTTCGGAATTTTTATTTACCGCGAACGATTTTCTATACAGCTGAGGATTTTTTTATCTTTATGACATCTCACGAAGGCTTATGCCTAAATACCAGTCTACCGTGAGTGCCGGGTTACTGGATGTTTAACCCAATATTGTCGTGTTCCGTCAACGTTATCCAAGCACTGAAACATGCAGTTGCATTTCACAGCACCTTTTTAGACAACGCGGTAGTGCCACCACGGACGTTATTTTTATATAACTACTACCTAGAAATGGCAGAATACTACACAGTGGTTTGCCATTGCCAACTGTGAGGTGACGAGCTATTAAAAATCCGATGTCCGACTCCGAGATTCGAACCCGGATCGCTGCGGTAAGAGGCTGACACGCTAGCCACTACACCACTGCTCGCCACGCGATGTATTCTAACCTAGCCTTTTGGTTAGGATTTCTAACCTAGCCTTTTGGTTAGGATTTTTCATGGTTAAATTGGATACTACACAAAAATAAATAAATTCAAACAAAAAGGTAAATTGTTATACTGTCGAAAGCCACTCGAGGCCTCTCTGCGGAAGACGAGGGATTCCCTCCCTCCTTTTAACATAAGTATGTGTATTTAACTAAAAATAAACTTCAAACAACAAGAAATGGTAAAATCTTGTAATATTGTCTATATTTTTTAATTAAATCTTTATTTATTTTATTGCATACATACATTCATACGGAATACAATTAAAAATCCTTTGTTTATATACGCTCAGAATCACAAAAATATAAAAATATATTCAACAGGTATATTAACCCGCATAAAAAGTGGCAGAAACAAATAAACTGTAATACAACGGTTTATTTTTGTACCACAAAAACCGAAAACAGCTGACCATGTCGACAATGCGCATAAAATTCCGAACTGACCTTTTAGTTCCAACAAAAATCCCAGGACTGCTAATCAGGTTACGAACCGGTAACGAACTAATTCCATTGTAACCCGCGAACACAGAACTGTTACTAAAAATTCAGGACTTTACTAACCGCGAACGCTGCTTTTTTCACTGCGCATGCGAATAGTTCCAGAACCGGTTCACAATCGAACCCGCGAATAAAACTATTAAATAGAATTAAAAGTATGACGATTTAACAGGGTCGGCTTAAGAACGGTTAATTCTTGTATTGGTCACCCCTCATTGTACACCTGTAATTTAAAATCTTCTTTGTTGTGTACTGTTTTTTTTTTTATAAAGGCAATGCTGCCAAAGCAGTGGGTGTGGATACCAGGTTTTTAGATAATTTAATCTATCTTTTCCAGTTCCATCAACGTGATTTAAGTATTAAAACAACCAGTCATCAACAAGGGTAAACGCGCGGGCGCTGAACAGACTATACGCATTATCGGAAAGAATTTATCAACGCCTTGTCTGGGTTTCCCGTTCGGAGTACGGTAGCTAATGACCGTGGACGGAGATCACAGTATTGTATTCTGCCATGGCTTTTAAATACGTATGTGCGTACCCCTGATTCGTTTACTGCGCAAAGTCGTAAAAATCCGAAAAATGCTTTTTGCCACTGCGGATCTAAATGTGGGTTATCTATGTGAATATGGCTTGTGCAATCGATGGCAAAACTTCGGTAAATGATTTGAATATGACGCAGTCCAAATTGTTTTTTAAATTTTAACTGCAACTCTTTGTTTGACCTCCGGACAGTGCGGACGTGCGTAGAGGACTACAAAGTTCTTCCCGGTGTGGCGGCTAGAGGTGTCGTACGAACGTTTTTACCTTCGGGGATCAAGGAAAGATTCACGCTAAATTGACGGCATCTTTCTTCTGGATCTAAGCGCTGTGAGCGAAGATTCCTATAAGCTGATGGTATCCTGTTTTGTGGTGAATACGAGGTATTATCGCGGGAAATAGATGGGCGTGCCATGGGAACTGTCAGTAGTGAAAGTGAAGGTTATACGTAACACCAGTAGCAGATCTTGGTTTGACACCCGACAATTTATGCATTGCATCGATTGTTGAATTATTTGTTTTCTTTTGAATTTCTGGGAGCTACGAGCTCGATTATTCAGATTTTCCGCCGACGAAGCCCTGGAAAGCATAGTCCGGAAGGGGGAGAGTGGTGGATTGGACCTGAAGGGACCAAAACCAAGAAAAAAAGTAGAGAGAGAGAGAGAACTGTACAATAACTAATCCGGTCATTGTATACAGTAGGCCCTTGGCACGCACATTAGAAAACCGCTTCGAAACCAGAGCTAAATATAAATACGGAAACAGGTTAAACACATTTGTCAAATATAAAAGATTAACCAATTATAACCAAATCAATATGTATTTACCACTGCATTTAGGCGGCTCCAGTTAATATTTGTTTATTCATGTCAAAGTTATTACCAGCACCCGTAATTTAAAAGCAAATATTACTCCGGTTAAAACCGTAGACTTTTGGTAGTTCGCCTAAATTTGAATATTTAAAATTTTGAACAACTGACTTTGAAGTAAGACCTCAAAAAACTTTTGTTAGACACTCCATGGACTGTCTTGAAGTTTATGTCTTTCAGCCAGTTACGAGGCTATACACGCGGGGAAAGACGACGCTCTAAGCGCCTTTACACACTAAGCCGGTTTTGACGGACAGAGAGATAAAAAATTATACGAAGCCTTTGAGTTTGCCGACTTTCCGTGTTCTCTGCGTATGAAAGGTTTCATTTGACTCCATACACCTCGATAGCGTTGGTCCGTCGGCTGTATTTCCGTCCTTCGCTAATATGAAAAGGCAGTAATCAACGACAAAGCTAGCCTGATAGTGACCAATAACAAAAATAGTTAGTAACTTATTTTAAGTTACGAATAGTAACTAGTAAAAGAAGTAGTAATAGATATACCAAAATTATCGTTATATTACACGGATGGAATTTACAATAGGACAAATGGACCAAAAATTTAAATGTTTAAGATAGTCGTGTATGGCAACTGCTTTTGCTTCTAAAAAAACATGATTCACGTTGAGAAATTTGTTTTGCTTTGTACAGGGGCTCAAAAAGTACAAAAATTTAGAAGTGAAACAAGGAATAACTGCCATTATTTTTAATAATCCAGAAAAATGTCAAATAAAATAGGTTTTTAGAATTGAAGAAGGATCCCATATCTAAAATTTCCCATACAATAAACTATTTTTCTTTGGAATTATATTTTTTTTCATACTTTACTTACAACTTTTTAACATAAATTACCTGGTTTAAATTAACAATAAAAAAGTAAAAATATGATACTAAAAAATTTTTGTTTATTCATGTGAAATTTCAGATATGGAATACCTAATTCAATTCTAAAAACCTTTTTTATTTGATATTTTGCTAAATTATTAAAAATAAAGGCAGTTTTCTCTTGACCCATTTTCCCCTTTTTGTACTTTTGGAGCCCCTGTACAAAACAAAAAAAATCTCAACGTAAATCTTGTTTTTAAGGAGCAAAAGTAGTTGCCATACACGAATTTCTTAAACATTTAAATTGTTGGTCCATTTGTCCTATTGTAAAGTCTATCCGTAAACATACTGTATAAAAAAACAGTTAACCACCTTCTTTTTCCATTATTAGTCATTTTCTGTCTTTAGAAATTAGTTCAGGTGCGTAACTACCGCCGTATTAGCCGTATCAATGATACGGGGCCCCCAGGCTACAGGGACCCCCAAACGTGTGTAAGCAAAAAATGGTCCATTTGTCCTATTGTAAAGTCTATCCGTGGACATACTGTATAAAAAACAACACTTAACCACATTCTTTTCCATTATTAGTCATTTTCTGTCCTTCAATGATACGGGACCCCCAAACGTGTGTAAGCAAAAATGATGATGCTGAAAAACTGTGAAACTGTAGGGTAAATTGGTGGAAAAATGGTTTTTTTGGTCTTCACAAATTGTTAATAGAAAGGAAAAAAGAAATGCTAAAATAAATAAGAAAATAGTTTTTAAGATAAAAGAGGCAGGTACCTAAGGTCTTATGCTATTTTATATACGTAAGTAGTTACGCACCTGTATTTTCGGTACCTCTCGTAACAAAAATTAAATTTTATACAAAGTGGCAGATAGCGGCAGCTTATTAATACAAAAATATTTGCTTACTCTTTTACAAGTAAAATGAGCCCAAAAACCGAAATATGGTTTTTTTATGTATTTTTGAAATTCCATACCAAATCTTAATCTCTGTTTGCTTTTAAGATTATTGCAAGCCAGATTTTAAAAAGATATAATTAAATAAATAAAAATTGTACATATGAAAATATTATTTTTTTCTAAAATACAAGCCTTCTAGATTATCAGTAATAAAAAAACAAAAGACACTTTTTTCTTATACTAATTGTAGTTAACCTTTGAACTTGAGAAGAAAAAATCAAATTGCAAGGCACTTTTCTGTATTATAAAAAGCTGCATAATTCAATATTGGCAAAGTAAAAAAAGGGAAAACGAGTTTATTATCTGGTTATCTATGAGTAAAAATACAGACATTTTAAGTTATTATGAAAATATTGATTTTGGCATTTTTGTCCACATATCGACGCACTGTGCGACGCAAGATAGCGAACTGAATGAAATTTGAGCCTCGCAAATGGGGGCTAGTTTTTGTATAATCATATAAAATCAAGTTTCCTATAAAAAAAAACGTCGATTTTTGGCCCACCCTGTAAAAAATAGCTGATGGTATGATTAATCATAAATTAATGACGAATTATAATTACTTTGCACGGTGCCCGAGTTCGTCAAAATATTAGTAAGCCTGATTTAAAGCAAACAACCATTTATCTATAAAATTTGATTATAATGATTGTTGCATAAACATCCTGTGAATAGCAAGATATTCTCACATAAAAAAATATAATTTCATTGAATAGTATAATTATTTCTACACGGGGAGATGGTTATTGCATTGAGTTTTTGTAAATCTCTTATCCGTTCATTTATAAAAAATTGCCAGTATTATCAGCTTCAGGAAATACACATTAAAAATAACTTTTCAATGTTACATAGTATTTTGGGGTTTTAATTACCCAAGCATGAAAAAAATAGTGGAATCACATTTAATTTTACTGGTCCCCGTATCTTAAAATTGGTTTTGCTTTATTCAGTGGCGCAACTAGCCACTGGTTTTTAGGGGGGCTTAATCCTTAGTTTATAGACTGTATTTGCCGGAAAATACTAATACATTTTAAATTCCCAGTAATTTTGGAGGGGCTAATTGGCGTCTACGGTGGCTTAGACGCCCCTAGCCCCTCTAATTGGCTTTATTTTAATGTTTTTACATAAAATTATACCCTTGCCCTCCTAAATTATTTTGAGTCATCCGCATATAATTTACGCATAGATAAAACCAGTGGTATTAACCTACATTACAATAATTTTTATAATATGAGAACTTGTTTTCAAATGAAATTGACATAATTTGTGTTGCACTTATTTGTAATATAATTCATTTTTAGTACTAAAACAATGTTACGCGATGCACATTTCGAATTAAAAAATTAAACAACCTAATCAAATTAAAATATTTTAGTACTCATTTAAATAATAAACGTCACTTAGGTGTCTTATTACAAAATTGTAAAAACTGTTTTGTGGATATTGAAACAAAAAGAAAGTTTAAAAAACACTTAATTTACCCAAATTTGTTTGTTTAGATGTTATTCATATTTAACTTAGTATTTGTTAATGTTGCCAAGTAATTGTAGGTTAATAATATAAAAAGTTATTTTTAAAAGACATTTTTTAATATGTTTATTGAGTGGTTTAGGAATATGCAATCTAAGAGATTTTTTTCTCGAAAACTAAGCAAGATACGAAAAATATTAGTGGACAAAAAAGTTGTATCTTTATTTGCCTACTCAAAAGAATATACAAGAATTGTTGTAAAGTAAGTAGCGTACATTTTTTGTCAGAAATATTAGTTTAAGTGCCGCCCGAGACGCCACTGGACTTGGAAAATTTAATAAAATCATAGCTAAATTAGCCTCTTAGTGCTACAAATAACATAACCAAATTTCATTAAAATTGGATGAGGGATATTTACGATATTTATAAAAATCCAATTTTAAAAATAAAAGTTTAACACCCTGTATATACTATGATAAACTATGCAATTTCAGACCTATGTTTTTATATACGTTTTTGCATTAAATTAGTTTATAAATAAGCTCTTAAATTTTACCGCAACCCTGTATATTTTTATAAATGAACTCCTATTTTTTAATTACCCTGTAATAATAATATGACATGCTTTATGCATAGGCATAGCATGGTACCCTACTTAAATTATATACAATAACAAAACTATTTTAGTGTAATAAGGCTGATACGATTGTTGTCCCGAAACCCCTATCTCTCAACCCACTGTGCAACGTTTACTCAAATTCTTGCGTATTTTTCTTAATTTTTAAAGAACTTTTTAATTTATAAAAATTGTTTTATTCTATAAATTATTTTAATAGCATTTTTTTGCAGATTGCAAATATGCTTTTTATTTTTTATTATTTAATTAATTTATTTATTTTCCCAAATTTGAAACACTTTTACCCACCTTTATACGTAAAAATAATTGCTGTTTGTTAAAGTAAATATTAACGTAAAAATAAAACCTGATCAAAACGTTTTTAAGGTAAAACATAAACCCAATAAATTGGGTTACTCTGAAAATAAGGACTATTCTTTGCCCTTATTGCGCCATTACAAAAATAATAATAATGATTTTTATCCATTGCAGTCAATAAAATACAAAAGCTAAATTACGACTGTTTAAAGTAAATCACGTTTTTCACTACTTTCTAGTCAATATCAATAATGAATAACAAAATTTGCAGTATCTCAAAAACAGCTTAAAAGAAATACAAAATGTAATCCATTTTTAAAAGGTACTTTTGGCAAGGGAGCAATTTACATAAAACCTTGCTGTAAGATGTTCTACAAGGTTTAAAGAAAATGCAAAAAATTAAGAAACACGCTGTAGCGAGTAAACGACGCAAATTGCGAGTTTTACCAGTAAGTTTGGCTTGAAATTGGGGTCAGTTTTTGTGTAAAACATACAGAAACATAAGTTTTTCATAAAAAGAAACCAATCTTGGCTCACCTTTTCTTTAAATGTTTGAGACAGCCCACTAAGGCTTTTTGCCTAAGTACCAGAATACCGTGGATGTCGGGTTATTAAATGTTTAACCCATATTTCTTGGTGTTTCGTCAACGTTGTCCAAGCACTGAAACATGCAGTTTTTGCATTTCACAGTACTTTTTAGACAACGCGGTAGTGCCACCACGGACGTTATTTTTTAAAAATAACCACTACTTACTAACTACTAGCCTGTACACACACGAAATAGGCAAATGGGTTCTTTTTATTAGTTTAACTACTATATTTTACTTAAAAATAATTAAACCCGCGACAACCTCATATTTAATATGCATGAATGCATTATTATAAAGTAATGATCCTTAATACGTAAGAATTATGAAGGATTATTGTTATACATACTTCTAATAATAGCATGAATATAATCTATGAAACCTTATTTGATTACTAATTTAAACTATTATTATGAATTAAAGACCACAACTTTTATAGGTTTTTATTACTATAATATACATAATATCCGTAACCGCCAGTGAACACTGTGTGTCGATTGGTGTGGTTCGGACTCTACGGTAAACTGTAGATTTTGTGTAGATGTTATAAACCCAGTGGCGGATTAAGAGTTTCTGAGGCCCTAAGCACAAAGGCTGCGTAGGCCCTCTATTTCTGGTAGGTGGAAGGAAGTATAAAATGAAAGTTCATCAAAATAGAAAATGTAGTAGGTATAATTTAAAACTTTAAAAAAAAATCCTGGCCTTATTCAAAGCAAACTCCAAGATTACTCGTCGAAATTTATCTGACGGAGTATGTCTGCCTCAATACACATTAATGCTAAAGAATTAAGCTTGTCTTGACAGATTTTTGTTCTTTCTGGGTTTTTTAATCTTTTCAGTTGTGAGAAGGATCGAGCAGTTGGTAATCATTAAGCTGTGAAAGATTCTAAATGCCACTTCTATGTTTGAGAAAACGCACTTTACTTTATCCTTAATAATCATTTCATATAGATCGGAATGGGTAACCTTTACTTCTGAAGCTTCATGTTTTTATCGAACATATTTAAGAAAATGATTGCCGAGGAAGTTTTCATTGAAGTCTTCTGGGTAAGCTTCTATCAGTAATTGGATATCGTTTTCATATTCTAAACATAATTTATTTAGATCCGCAAGAAATGAAAACTTTTGTGAAACTTCGTGGTATACCTCACCTCTTCTTTGCATTTGAGCATTAAGTGTGTCAATTATTACATTGAAAGTTTCAATGAGGAATTGGTCTTTGGGATTTAAATCAACTTTTTCTGCATTTCCACCATTTACTTGTTTATTCCTAGTTCGTCTTCGAGTTTCCTTATATTCCCCATTAGGAAAATTTTTTCTTGCCGCGCCTTTAAATTTTTCAAAATGATTCCTCATTTCAACAAGATGATCTGATAAAGAATGATACAAATTGGTACACGTTTTAAGATGTAATCCTTCTTCTTGCAGCCCTTTACTGGTGCGACGAAAACTTGTAGAATATCATTCCACAAAGTGAGCATAAATATAAAATCAAACTCTTGCATTTTGTTTGAAATATATTGTGCTTCTAGCCTAGTCTCCCTTTTTGGTTTATGTCCTCAGCAATTTCATCTAAAGCATCTAAAATTTTCGAATAGGATTGTAATATTGCAGCGTGAGCTTTCCAACAGTGACTTTAGAACGCTATCGTTGCCTACACGTGCGGGCGCGCGGCGGGCGGGGCCCTGCGTGGGTGTATACGAAGGGGAGTATCGCTATATTCGAAGCTAAATAAAAAATACTAAAGTGGTGTTTACGTGGAAATTTTTGTAATGAAGTAAACAACTTAGACAAACCAAAAACAGGTAATATCAAAACGTAATTATCATATTTACTAACAGTATGAGGGGTCACTCCCGGACTGCCCGCGCCTTGTGATCTCAGACATGTGGGTGAATCTCGATAAAATATAGGTATAAAATGAAACGCCAGCAGAGAATGGAGGCCCCTTAAGAACAAGGGCCCCAAGCACGTGCTTTTAGTGCTTATACGTTAATCCGCCACTGTATAAACCAGACGTTATTGGGTGGTGGTGCCCGCAGAAAGTATAGTAGTTTTTTGTGTAACGTTCGGAAAGGCACTACCGCATTGTAGATGTTGGAATTAAAAAAACTAATATTTAAAAACCTAGCATTAACAGTACCTACCTACTACTTAGACTTCATATAGCTTCGTGCGCTGTGTAAGATAAGAAATAACATTTAAAGTAAAAATAAACATAAATTTAAAAGGCCACTTTTTTACCAAAATGGTGGTGTTTTGGTGTAATGGGTTCTATATTTAAAAATTAAGAGAGGGAGCTGCAGCTAGATAGAGTAATTGTCAAAAGGGTTTAGTATATTTTAAGCTTATAATTTATATATTTAAAAGGCGAAGCCAACATTTTCAGCAAGTTTGTTAGAGAGTTGCACCGATTTACAGGATCTTTTTTAACGATCCCCTGGTTACTAATACTCTTAACACTATTTTTTTAAATTGTTTTATTGCTTTTTTCCATAAACAAATTATATTTATTACAAATTTAAAATAACAGTAAATTACTGACTTTGTAATTATTTCATACCGGTTGAATTAAATAACATAACACATAAGCAATGTAAGAAAAAAGACCGGCATGTAAACATGGGTGACTAATAGCGCTTGTTTTGTTATTCCACTACTGCCCGATATACCAAAACCCATTGCTCATGCAGTATAACGGCAATGCTACATTGACATATCAGTTCCCATCCAAACTCTGAAGTCAAGCGACATCGGGCATAATTAGTACTTATATGGGTGATTGCTTGGAAACACCGTGTGCCGTTGCTTTTTGTTTTGTTAAATATATACAGGGTGTTTCAGAACTATGGGATCAAACTTCTAGTGGTTATTCAGTGCGACAGTAGAAAACATTTGAGTATAGGGACCCATCTCCGGAAAAGTGTCACAACAGCTTTACAGCCCAAAGACGCGTTTAAATTAAGAAAGATGAATAGCCGAAATAGGATTTAATGCATTTAATTTTTGCCTTTTGTACATGATATCATCACAACAATATTTTTTATTTGATTAACATTTTTTTTCTTATTAATTAATTTTGTTGTGATAATATCTTATAAAAAAGGCAACCATTAAATTAATTCAATTCTATATTTAGGCAAATGATCGTCTTTCTAATATCTATATTTAAATGTTTTCTACTGTTGCCCTTGGAAGTTTGATTCCATAGTTCACTGTATAGTATACTCTGTATTAAATTACTAAAATTAACGAATAAATGAAATTTTTCAGCAAGTTCGTAAGATAGTGGTACTGTAACAATAGACATAATCTTTTTTTTTAAATGAACGTCCGGGGCTAAGGCGTGGCAATTCGACGAGTTTAATAAAAAATAGTTTATTTTATCAATTTTTCCTCTTGTAAATCTCATCCGTGGACAGTCTGTATATATATATATATATATATATATATATATATATATATATATATATATATATATATATATATATATATATATATAAGGTGGGAGTAGTCGTGACTGACTAGTTAAGAAAAAATATTCAAAACCAGGAGGTTATTGGGGATGCAGTCATAAAAATTTATGACTGCGGTTTTGAATATTGTATATATTATATATTATATATATATAATATATATATATATATATATATATATATATATATATATATATATATATATATATATATATATATTTTAAGCTATTGTTTAGCGATAGTGATAGATTAGATATATTTGGTTTAGAAATTCAATAAAATTTTATAAAATATTAACAATATTTTCCTTTCAGCTAATAAATTTTTCATCGCGATGTAACAACTTTTAAAACAAAGCAATCGTAACAGCAATTGCCTTCTAACATATGCAGAAAATAGGAATTGCGTAAGTAATCACCTTCTTCCGGTATTTTTATTAACAAATGCATTAAAAATTAAGTAAAGAAAAACGAAAACGGAATAATTGTCCAAAAGATTTATTAGACTAACAATAACATATAAAAAATATTCATTTTGATTTTATTAAAAAAAAATTATAATTATGCCCTGGATGTAATCTTACACTAGATCTGCGATATGAAAGTTAAAATATCTTCGCAAATATAAAAATACCATCTTACCTACACAGTACCTACTTGAAACATCAGATTTTATTTTTAAATTTGTATTTAAATGCCTTTAAATATTGACCACATTTTGTCACAAATTGCTTTTACACATTAGTTAGTTAGGAAGAGTTTAAAAATCAGGCCACTAAAGAGCCAAAGTCGATTGATGAGATAAGGTCACGACATTCGCCATATTGGCTAGCGCGGCTGTGACGTCAAGTCGGGCCATTTTCGGCCATGTTTGATTTTAGACAGGTCAGTGGCGTAAAATTAAGGAGAAAACAAAAAAGAACTGTATGTTGTAAACCAAATTTATTGGATTATTTTAATAGGCATAACCTAAAACAAAAACATAAATGTGGTTTAAATATTGAAAATTAAAAATTATCAAAGCGACGACAGGACGATGAGGTACCTGGCAGAGCAAAACATTTTTCATGGTTTCGTAAGCCAAAAACCATTTTAAAAACTTTGTATACAAGGTGTCCGCTAATGAAGGGTACACAGAAAAACCACATATTCCTTATGCCAAAATATTAAGATTTAACCAAACATACCTAATATCCAAAAGTTTATTATAAGGGGGTGTCATAGTAAAAGAGAAAGTAAATTTATTTCGATAATTGTTCCCCCTTTTTAAATATCTTAATAAAACGGTATCTCGGGGTTTTTAAACATTAGCTTTTAGATCGAATATTAATTTTTGTGTGTAGACTAGAGGGCGATGGGTACACTATTTAAAATGCTCTAAAACTACCCAATTTTTTGTTACTACTCTGTATGTATGTAAACTAGTAAGCTTCTCTATGCTTTCTGCACAAAAAAGGTATACTTAGTAAGAATCGGTCTTGACAACCGTTTTTAAGGTATTCACGTTTTAGTTGTTTAGTGCACCCGAAAGTATGTACCTTCAATAACATCGTATTAGCTATATTTACAACTACTCAGATATAAATAGCTGATAGCCAAAAACTCCTGAATACCGAGTTTTATTAAAATGTTTAAAACATATCAGAAATTATCGAAATGCATGAATAAAAATATTTATATCCCTTTAACACCCCGTATCTTCCTTATCATTAACTTTTGGATATAGGTATGTTTGTTTAAATCCTAAATGGGTATTTTCGCATAAGAAATCTGTGGTTTTTCTGTGTACCATTAATTAGCGGACACTCATCAGTATCATATGTATATAAAAACACGAATGACTGAAAACTATTCGACTAAACACTATCAAAATCTCTAAAATAAAACGAGTCCGAACCAAATATGTGAAGTCTCTAAACTAACCAAAAACATTATCAACTGGAAATCCTTGCAAAATATACAACCAAAATGAAAATGGCAAATTTCCACAGTTTTTACCAAACAAAGCTTCGACAAGGCACGACTCTGTCATCAGCTGATAATGCTACCAACTTTGAACAGAACTGCCAACCGAAATCGTAATTCTCACACCCTCACGTCCCTGACAAAAGCTATCCCCGGTCTTGCTTATGTCTAAACCCCTTCTCATAAAGAAACTCTGTAAAGAGCATTTTCGAAAAATAAACGTATTCTTAGGCTTTTGATTTCAAAGTGAGGGTTATATTTAAACTTTTAAATTCTTCTAAACGATGGTAGATTTTGGATACAAAAATACAAAAACTTTTTTTTGTTTATATAAAACTTGCTTTTATTATAAGGGCAAGGTCGAGTAAAATATAAGTACGATTATACAAATTATAAAAACTTTTTATTGTAATTATTTGTCCACTTATTTTGTCATACGCCAAATTCATCAACTTTATGATGAATTAACAAACCCCTAGTTCTTCACTATTGCGGATAATTAACGCAAAAAATAATTATATTAGTACCAATGGATCGTTTGGTGAATTTATTTAAAAATGTTTGCTAAGTAAAGTACGTATTTGTTAAACTACTTATCCACCAAAGCAACAATAAGAAACTTTTTGTTATTAAACGTAGCTTTGTGTTCCAAAATTGCAGAACAAATGTCAACAGGTTTTAACTTTTTGTTTCCACTAAAGCAACCGAAATCAGGAACAGTTTTAGTTTTGTCCCAGTTTTCAGGTTTAAAACCAATCTCCAAGCCTGGCTTGGAAAGTAAACGTAGGGCTATGCAGATATATCTTTCACATGACCCTAATTTAGTAGTGGATTGGGGCCCAAGAAATCTCGTCCATTTAATACATCCAAAGCACACACACATTTGTTCTGCAATTTCTTGTTGGATGTTTTTATCTACATATTTACCCATGAAAAAATAAACAGTTATTGTATGTTAAAATTAATTTCTGTTATGTTATTAATGTATGTAATGTGTTAATGTTACTTAGTTATTGTGGATGGCCACTCTCACCAAGATTACACCAAGTTGGGAGTAACTCAGGGCTCAGTACTGGACCAACTTTGTTTCTTCTTCACATCAACCACCTTTCTCTTCCAGAACCAATTCCATTCATAGTTTTGCTGACAATAGTATCATTCGCCCCAGTTTTCAGGTTTGAAACCCATCTCTAAGCCTGGCTTGGAAAGCAAATGTAGGGCGATGCAGGTATATCTTTCTCATAACCCTAATTTAATATTGGATTGCGGCTCAAGAAATCTCGTCCAATTCAATGCATCCAAAACATAAATTTTCCTTGTCTCGAAAAAGTCATCAAGAGACAGTCTAATGTGAATACCAGCATGTAAACATAGGTGACTAATAGTGTAATCAACAAATAAAGGAAATGAGAGTTCAAGATTGTAGTAATATTAAAACTTCCTTTTTGAATTGTCCAAGATGAAAGAAAATAGGATTTATTCGTTAAAACCGGCTCGAACAACGTTGTAACTCGCAAATAGTTTAAAATTGAGTTAATCATGGAATAACGTTGTGTCGTATTTTTTTTATAAAGTGATGTCCTAAAGTCTTGTGCCCACCTTCTAACTTGTGAACCGTTTGGAATATTTTCATGATATAGGGAGCGATAATTTATAGCCAAAGTTTGTTTTTTTTGACATTTTTTTAAGTTTTACCACCTTTTAGGGTCATCCCACCCAGGTTTCGACTGTCGCCCCCTAGGTGGTGCACTGCAGCCCCTACTCCTTCTTATTCACACACTATTCATTCCATAACTTGGATGGTCGCTGCTCGGTCGATTACGCCCGAACAGAACACCGCATGCCCGGTCACCCGTCCAATTTATGAGCGCGCTCTTCACTGCTTTACTCCGGTGATCGATGCTACTGATACTACCGGAGCAACCACAAGCGCGCCTTGACATATTAATGACAGCTCTAAATGACAAGGTGGCAGCCCTATTGCAAAAAAAAATGGACAGGGGGTCTTGTGGCACAATATTTGGAAGCTCCTAATGATGATATGGATGAATTCCAACGGGAAAATACACAAAAAGACTTTTGCCCTTTCTTTAAAGTTGAAACAATGTAAGTTAGAACGTTGTTTAGGCCGACTCTTTATTTGCATATTAGAAATAACGTTAAGAAATTAATTTACCGATATTAGAGACATTTTGCACCTCTTATTTTGCAATTTCGTTGTGGTTAACGTTATACTGAGACTGCGCAGTAACGCAAACATGATCCACTATCGTTATTACCCATACTGGACTCCTTTAATTACATATGAATACCGAAGAGCTTATCGTTATCGTTATTGTTAAGCTGCGTGGTTGCCGGATTGTCAGAAATTTTAATACCAATTATTTAAGAAGATTGAAATTTAAATGCTGTATTTATTAAAATATCATTGATACGCAAACTCTAAATTAACGAAAAGCCCATAGCAGTAAGAAAAATATAATAATGTTAAGAAATTAAAACATACTTGCACTTTTAAGGATGTTTAATCAGTAATTAATTTACATGTTACAATTTGGCACACATGCTTTTTATTCTACTACCAAACCCTAACCCTAATTTTTGTGTTTTGCTTTTTTGCTTATAGTGTATTGTTTACATCTAACTTTAAAAAACGAAATCAAAAGAACTGTACTGTAATTACTTATTTTTATTAACTTTAAAATCAATTTGAACCCCAGGCAAAAATAAGGTTATGTGTCAAAGGCGCAGATGCAAGATAAATTTCTTAAAGAGCTGCAAAATCTCTGTCCAAAACTGCTGCCGTAATCGTCATGCTTAATAACGATAACCATAAGGAGGCTAAAAAAAGTCTGTTATTGTGTGTCTACAGTAGTTTTCTCAAATAATACTATCTTATTTTTAAAAAATGGAAGCCCAGTCTTGTTTTATTTTTATTGTCGATCTATTAGCCAGAGCAGTGTGGGTAATTTAAAACCAAATTCTAGTTGAATATTTACTTTAATAGATGTTTGATTGTACAATTAATGATGAAATATGGTCGTGACATACGTTTAGATAATAGCTTGACACGCTTAGTGTATTATATAATTTAATTGCAATTTAAACGTCTATCACAAGTATTATCTTTTAACATCATCCTAACATGGTTAATAAGATTTAATATTTTACCATATATTCTAAGGCTAATACAAGTCTTACAGGCCCAAAAAATTACTAAACATCCAAAAACTTTAGTAGTTTTAATATTCATAAAATTCAAACCCAAATTTTATTAAAAAAAAAACAATAACGATCAGCCATTTTTTGCTCATCATTGACAGAAATATTAAAAGTTCTTATCAAAATAAATTTATTATATTTATAAGAAGTTTAGGTATTGATCTTTACATTTTTTCAAAAGTTTTTTAAAAAACTAAATGGCACATTAGTCACATAAAACGGCCATTAAACTTGGTATATTTGTTAAAATTTTGTTATTTTATAAGAACTTTTTATTTTCGTGACTATGATGGACGAAAAATGGCTGATCTTTACCCACCGCCTTTCATTTGATTAGGGTTTTGTTAAACCCATAGTACCTCCATTAATTCTTGTCTTCATGTGTATCACATATACAGGGTGTTTAATTTTGGTTATTTGTTAAAATAAACTTAAAAACCATAATAGGTAATAAAAATCTGATATCTCATTCTTGGTTAATTTTTTAGAAGCGGTCAGAAACAGCTATATACCAAATTTTACCCAAAAAAATCGAGATTTTTAAAATATACCAATTTTTTTTATAAAATTTTAACGCCCTGTATCTCAGAAACTAAGCAACTCCGAAAACCAATTCAAAGATGCCAGTCAGTACTTTCAAGGGTTAATTTCGTCGTCTGGTTATAAGCAGTGCCGTATTAAGCAGTAGGCTGACTAGACTACAGCCGTTTTTACTACAAAGGTTTTTTTTTTCAGAAACAGCCAATGACAAGTTTGCAATAAGGTCAAGATGTTAAAAAACTTTATTTAACTTATATGGCAAACTCTATATATTTTTTGTAATATGTTCGTAAATATAGCTGTATTTTTCGCATTTAGAGATATATTTGAAGGTTCTATAAGCATTAGATTTTTGTAAATTAGAAAAGAAAACTGACATTGGCACTATGCTAGAAATGGCACTGGTTGTTTTTGCAAAAACCCTTCAATCTTCTAGAGAGAGTAGGATTTGGTATACATATTAAAAATAAAGGTAGTTTAGTCTTGGAAAAAAATCATGCTTTTCAAGTTTTTGCGCACCCTATATACAAAATCAACATTTTTTCTTTGTTAATTTTAATTTTATTAAAAGCAAAAATTCTTATCAAGAATAACTTTTTGTCAAATATCCATATTTCCTCTTGTAAACCCCATTAGTGGAGAGTCTGTATATAAAGATTTTATTAAAAATACCAAACGTAAAATAATTGGTAATTAATAAAATCAAGTACCTGCATTTTTAATAAGACTATTAATCATACTGTTTAAGAATAAATTCCGTAATTAAAATTAAAAATAAAATACAAATATTGGACTCGTACTTAATAGTCCGTATTACATTAATGAAACCTTATTATCATTGAAACAAATATGTGTAATGTTTGTTTTATTACCAAAGATATTTTATGCTAACCTGCCTAGACTAAAAATTTCAATGTTTAAGTCGTAAATGGAAGGCAATTAGCCGTGAAGATCAGAAAATACCATTTCATGGCCCGTGTCTCAATATTTGCGGTAATATTAACCATTCATTGACAGATAAAAAAAAGATTTATTTTTATTAAGTAATTGTTTGTTCAGGGTCGCGTACATGCCATTGCCTATATTTTTTTTTTTAATAAATTTTAAACGGTTTTAATAATTTTTTACACAGAATATTTGTTTTCGAAAAATGGCAACTGTGTCGCATTTAAAATTAAACTTTTACGTTTTGCAAGATGTTTGAACAATTTTAGAAAAGTAAAGGGGCTGCAAGATTTAAGTTTTTTTTAAGTATATAAAAATTAAAAAATCCTATTTTTGTTTGGTTTATTTAAATTGTTTTTTTCATTGACAGATTCAAAAAAAAAAGATTTATTTTTATTAAGTAATTGTTTGTTCAGGGTCGCGTACATGCCATTGCCTATTTTTTTTTTTATAAATTTTAAACGGTTTTAATAATTTTCACACAAAATATTCGTTTTCGAAAAATAGCAACTGTGTCGCATTTAAAATTAAACTTTTACGTTTTGCAAGATGTTTGAACAATTTTAGAAAAGTAAAGGGGCTGCAAGATTTAAGTTTTTTTTAAGTATATAAAAATAAAAAAATCCTATTTTTGTTTGGTTTATTTGAATTGTTTTTTTATTTGGGTACCAAAATAAAACACTTTATGTAACTTCAAACTTTAAAAATAAGTATACTGTGTGCGCCATTTGCTTCCTATTATTTTTGGTGATAGTTGAAAACAAATGAGTTTTGCTATTTACAGTCCTATCCAAAAATAACAACAAAAAAAATATGTTTTTATTTAATATTGTTTGTTTACCACCAATTACTTAAGTGTCTTACTTGTTCCTTTAAATTTCAAAAAACTTCGTTTTTTTATATTTTTGGATAATCCACGAAGGCTGAAAGCCTCACACCGGGTGCTTACATTTGCCGGCAATGTACATTTTTCATATTGGCATTGATGGTAAAGCATTGGCAATTGGCGGCAATATTATGCCAACATCTTATACGCATTAAAAAGTCAACCCTAAATAAACACTTAATTGCCAATAAATTTTACATGCAGGCGAATTGCCGGCAAGCATACAAAAATGGCGGCATACCAATCCTGATTAAATAAAGCACGCGTTTTTGTTGCAGGCAAATAAATATTGGATTTTTGAAGGCAAACCTTCAACGCATATTCATACTTTTTAAACCATATTATTAACATTGGTATTTAACTAACATTAAAGCAATTTTTTGATCTGTTTTATTTATAATGGCAGCTAAACAACATTATTTTATGTTTTTTTACATAATTTAAAGGAAATGGCCTTTTCATAACATTTTATTGTTAAAAATCATGCAAATAAAAATTAGGTCAAACAAAATGTTTATTATGTATTTTGGAGCGAATAAAAATAAAATGATGGTAAAATTAGCTACGTTAATTTCGACCGAAGGTGACCGCTTTGTGCATTTGTTTTCTACGTGGTTTTCTAGCTTTTTAGTTTCTTTTTTAAAGAAAAGAGTTTTTTAATAGACATAATTAAATGTATTCATTACCTAATAAGTGTGTGTTGTGTGATTAATTGGTGATGGCTAGTCGAGAAGGCAAGATATTCAAGTAGACTGTTAGAGCTGTAAATATTTTGTTTAAAACTTTATTAAAAGTTTTAAAGACGTGTTAATAAAAATATTATATATATTTAATAGTTTTTTGACATACCGATAGATGGCGTAATGGACAATAAACTACTACGTTTCTGCAATATCTTCGCTTTTATCGTCTAAACCGTACCCATTAGACAAAAATAATTCGAGAGCGGTCTGCGGTAGGTGATCTCACTTAGCTTGAAAGAAATATCTTCGGCTAGTGTAAAAATCTGCATCTCCAAGTTGGACAGTGTTCCGAGAGATGGTACTTTGCATTGCAAGGAAATTGCATGCAGTAAGGAGTTTTTTCCTATTTTAATTTTCAAATAAAATATCGCATCATTTTAGCTTTTAAAAAAGTATATGCGACAATTTTCGTCAATAAGACGTCAGCTTGCTGCTTGGGAGTATCTGCATTTGCCCACTTTCGTGTCTTTTGTTATCTTTTTGCCAATAACTTATTAATGATGGATGCCATCATCTTAAACGCATTTTTTTGCCAATAACTTATTAATGACGGATGCCATCACTTTATCTGCAACACGTGGCCTAATAACGGCCAATTGCCCACTTTCGCGTCTTTTTGATACCTTTTTGCCAATGCCTTGCCATTAAAGAGTGTTGGCAATGCCAGTAAATTAAATGTACAACCTTTTAACTTGAAATAAGTACAGAAGATAGGAGATAGCCTGCCGTTCAATTTTCAGGTAATCTAAATTTTGAAGAGCAAAAATATTAAACGAAGAAAAAAAAACAACATGCTCGCGTGCTCAAATTTTTATCTCGCGTACCAACTGGGGCACGCGTGCCAATGGTACGCTATCACTGTTCTAGAGACTCTAGGGATAAGAGAACGAACAAAATAGGCACTTCGGGGCCTACGTAGGCCAATTCCTCGAAGCAAAAGCCAAGGGATTATTAGTCGGGCGAACTGCTCTTTGAGTGGAATAGTAAAAACCCGGCACCCACGTTACCTATTACTCAGGTTTTTACCAGCCATGGCAAGATTTCTTTATAAGAAAAAAAATCATAGATTAAGCAACTTTATTTATATTACTTTTTTTATAACACTGCTTTAAAATTTTTGTTTGCTGATTTTAGTTTATAAAATATTATCCTTTTATATTAAGGTTTATTATTACGATTAATAGTATAAAGAGTGTAATTTGCGGAGACAGGAATTTTGTGACCAAATAATTTATATGAGTAATAAAGTTTAATTCTGTCACGGAAATTTACTACTGTTTGTTTTCCTTTGGAAAAAATATTTTAATAAATTTAGTTCAACTAGGTAAAAAGATTGTCCCCGAACTACATAAGCGTACTATGAAAACATTTCTCAAGCGTAGTTGTAAATTATCATTACTATATGTTTGATTATAATCCCTAAAAAATCTTAATTTATGACTGTCTGTTGCAAACGTACATACATGCAGGATAAAAACATATTTTAATAACGTCACTTATGCTTGTAATAAAATAAGGTGATAAAAATATTTTAACCAAAACTTTTTTATATATATTATACACCAAATCATATATACATATATATTTTTGGGTTAGTCTTTTAAAATACGCTGGTTTATATTTGGAAATAATTTTTTCAGTCGTTTCTTGAAATTAAAAAGTCCGTTGTTAAAGTATATTTCTCTGCTGATTTGAAGTTTTATGCCATGAACAGGGAGAATCTGGTTTTTGTATGTTTTTTTTTTAAATTAGGTAGCAAAAAGAGGTTTTGTGTGTTCTCATGGTTGGGTAAACTCACCGGGACATTCCCAGTGGCCCCCGGTCCAAATGGGTCCCTTTTCTGGTCAACGTATCGGAGTCTGTACAAGAATTAAAAAAATGTAAAATATATATTTTTATTTAATACAGATTTCATAGCATAAAAGTTAATAATTTGTTTATTCGTCATTTTTTATTCTGGGTTTTCAAAAAAAAAAAAATTACTTCCCCCCTCCACCGGTCATACATTCTAAATTCCTTACTGTGTGGGCAGTGTTGCCAGATCTACAGTTATTACGGTAGATTTTCCGTTTTCAACCATGATTTACCGCTTTAGGCTTTTAACATAGAAATCTGCCGCGTTTTGAATACGCCATGTAATAAAAAACATAATAAATATTTTATTGATGATAATGTATATTCATGGCACCGGCGGGGTGCCAAAAATTAAAAGAAAGAAAAGAAAATTTGAAGAGCAAAAAAAAAAAAGATCTATACCTTCTAAAACCTACTTTTCCATACATTTTCTAACATTATATAAAAGCCAGAAGGGTGCAAGTGCACCCTCTTCCCGGCGTCTATGTGTATTTTACTTTTGGTATTAATTTTTTTTTAATCGTTTAAGAATAGCTGCAGTCCTTGTTTTTCGTTAAACAAAAAAACACATTAATATCCATCTTTATGTCTCTGGTGAAACACAGTTTCTTTAGTTTTTAGGTAGGGATCTTTTTTAATATCAGTGTGTTTTGCATGCATACTAACTATACCGCTTATGCAAACGAAATACTATAATGGTGTATCTATAATGTAAAAGCTTTCAATCACTGGGGAAAAACTTTGTGGGGGCCTTTATATGAAAATTTTTCGGTACCCTTAAAAAGTTTGTCCGACCCTGTGTGCTTTCTTATCTTAAAGCCATTGGCGCCCAGCAACCTATTTATCGTTAAAAATATTCCACCAATTTTTATTATCAAAGTTTAATAATTATGTAAAACCTTTTTGCAAACGTTACTTTCAGTCTTAGTTGTTAGTTTTGGTAAATTTGATGATGCGAAGTAATAAAGGCAAAGAAGGCCCAACAGCGACCGGCTTATCTGCGACCGATAAAAAAACCTAATTTTTTAAACCCCCTTTTTTCCACCTGGTGGGTTTAGAACACAATAAATTTAAGACGCACTGTTGCCAAAACGTAGGTGGACTATTAGAGATATTTCTTAGAATCAGATAAGGGCATTAAGGGTAAGTACTTAATTAAACCCAAGACTAATACACACATACATATATTGCAATACGTATATTCTTGTATTTTATATTTACGTAAATTTGTAGGCCTCTATATGCAATAAATAAATAATATTATAAATGTATCTACTATTTTTTACTTTTTAAAATATTTCACAAAAAAGAAAACAACTGAATGGGAAGAGTTTATGAACAAGTTGGCAACAATGTTTATGCCCCATTGGGGTTGACTCTTTTTAAATCCATAGGTCGCTTATAGGTCAGTTTTATTGCTTTTTAATGATCGGTCGCAGATGAGCCGGTCCCAGAGAGGTCTATTTCAGGTAAAAATACCCTTTTGTTAGTATCTAGGCCATCTATTAATTCAATATACATACTAAGATAACAAGCTTAAACTGTATGTAACATATCGTTCTGGTCTTTGGTAAAGCCTTTAAAAAGTTGTATGACTGGTGGGATAAACATTATTAAGTCTTTTAGTCACTAAAACTTACAATTTATTCTTTTTAAGTTATTAACTCGAACGTAGACTGAGAAATAAAAGTTTGTTTAAATTTTATTTCTTTTAGTATTAATAAAATCACAGACGGAATTAAAAATGACGTTTTTTTATATTTAATAAACCTTAAATCATAAATATCTGCAAGAATGTATGGTGCAAGTTTTTGAGACCACAAGAAAAGTAAGAAGAAATTTGATAACCATATTACTTCCGGCTTACTTGCGCAAAAATACTTTTGTAGGTGAGATTTGTTTTTGTTTTTGGCCAAAACAAACCTGCTAATTTAAAAAAACCTGATATAATAAACTTTTTAGCATTTTTCATGATAAATATTTACTGTCTTTAAATATTACGGTGGAATTTACATAAAATAAAAACACATAACGTTTCGAAGAAAAAACACAAAGAACAAAAATCTCGTACCAGACAATAGAGAGATATGGTTACTTTGGTTACCGCCTACGTTCGTTATTTACGTAAGGCGCTATTTAGATACCGCATACGGTATTTAGTGTTGGTTTTTAGAGATATGGAAGGCCCTGTATGACAAACGGTTAATTACTCCTGTCTGCGAATTTACAAAATTTTCCCGATATTTTAAACTCATTTTACTGTACATTTCCCACTTTTCCAGACGAATTTTGACTAAGACATTCTCTTAGTAAAGTCAGGTCATTGTCGGCCGAGAATCTTAACCTTTTCGTTTCTTTTCCACCTGCGATATTTATTCAAAAATAAAAAAGCAATGCTTTATCAAAGATTAGTGGTTTACCTTTACTCTGTGGCTCTATTACAAAAATATTTGTATAAATCGTCGAAATAAATAATATAACCCTAAAAAATAAAAAAATAAAAATATTGTGCGCATGGCAATTCTATTCGCTATTTTAAATAGCACACGGCGTTATCAGCCCACAAATTACTCCATGCGGTAACGTTATTACTAAAAATCGAATCGCGCATAACTTAACTGTCATTATAGCTTTGTTCGCGGGTCTAGTAATAACCCGATTCTGACCCAGAACCGAACTGGTTTAGAATTGTTTTAAAGCGCATGTCTAGTTATTTATTAGTTCGGAATTTTTATTTACCGCGAACGATTTTCTATACAGCTGAGGATGTATTCTAACCTAGCCTTTTGGTTAGGATTTTTCATGGTTAAATTGGATACTATACAAAAAAAAATTAAACAAAAAGGTAAATTGTTATACTGTCGAATGCCACTCGAGGTCTCTCGGCGGAAGACGAGGGATTCCCTGCCTCCTCTCGTTTTTAACATAGGTACCTATGTGTATTTAACTAAAGATAAAATTCAAACAACAAGAAATGGTAAAATCTTGTAATATTGTCTATATTTTTTAATTAAATCTTTATTTATTTTATTGCATACATACATTCATACGGAATACAATTAAAAATCCTTTGTTTATATACGCTCAGAATCACAAAAATATAAAAAATATTCAACAGGTATATTAACCCGCATAAAAAGTGGCAAAAACAAATAAACTGTAATACAACGGTTTACTTCTGTACCACAAAAACAGAAAACAGCTGACCATGTCGACAATGCGCATGAAATTCCGAACTGAACTTTTAGTTCCAACAAAAACCCCAGGACAGCTAATCAGGTTACGCACCGGTAACGAACTGATTCCATTGTAACCCGCGAACACAGAACTGTACTAAAATTCAGGATTTTACTGACCGCGAACGCTGCTTTTTTCACTGCGCATGCGAATAGTCCCAGAACCGGTTCAGAATCGAACCCGCGAACAAAGCTAATAGCGCTTACGTTAATACCGCATGACGTTACAGCACCACCCATATCTCTCTATTGCATATTAGCTGGCGTACTGATTTACGAACTATGTACCCTCCTTTTATTTCATATATGACTTCACTGGAAAATACACAAAGAAAATTAGGTTACTGAAACCGGTTACTTGATATTTCATTTTAATCAATGGTTAAAACCCGTTCGATTAACAGAAAATTAATTTTTGTAAATAAACCTGTGCATTATATGCAGATTGAGCTATCGAAATGGCAACAGTTTAATTATCCCATTTTTAGTTACATTACAAATGGTACAGTTTAAAACAAGTTGTTCTTGATCATAACATGATAAAAATATTGGTGTAAAAGGATTATTGTTCTAGATAACAAAACAAGAATATTAAAAGAGCTAAAAATGTACATAATCTGTAATAAAATACACTGGGAAACAATAAAATACGAGGCTATATGAAATTATTGTGATTATAATAGAATCCCGTGTTACATTTATGAAATACGGCTAATTCCTTAATTTATTAGAAAAAAATATTTAGGACACCAAGTTATCATTACTATTTGCAATTAGGAGTTTAATTATATATTTTTCAGCTACAAAGAAGGTAAATATCTATGAAAATGAAAAAAAAATTGTAATAATTGTGCATGGAAGTTGTTATTTAAAAGTTTTTAAATGGGCCAATGGGTGACTTCTGTTTTCACGACCTAGCAATACCACACATTTTTCGGATTTTTACGACCTCACGCAGTAAACAAATGGACGGGTAGACGAACATGCGCCGTGGCAAAATACAAACACCGGCACACCGTACCCTCCTTCCGCGATCTGACCGTGACGCTAATTAGCTACCGTACTTCGAACAGAAAACTAGGACGCCGCGCCGTGGACAAATTTTTTCCGATAATGCGGATAGTCTAGTTGGCGCCAGGTGCGTTTACCCTCGATTTGCTTGCGCACAAACTCGTTTTTCGCCCCTGAAATGTAAGTTTTGTTTCGCGCAGGTTATAACATTGGCAATCCATCGAGATCAGTGGAATATACACGGAATGGGCCTTATCCATTATGTAGAAATGGTACCTTATAGGGCTGCCAATAGACTTAAGTCTTTGGTGCTGTATATGTAGTTTCTTTAAAACAAAAACCCTTGTATTGTTTTAATCAATATGATTTAACACGTAATTACATTATTCTATGTAGTTTTAATCTAATCGTTATACCTAGATTTTAGAAAAGCATTTCTAGATATACTTTTACGAAGAAAATCAAATAATAATTAAAATATTTACACCACACTAAATGACTTATTAATACGCATATAAATTCTTATTTGTCAGAGGTTCTAGCCATTTTCGTTTAAAATACTAAAAACATGATAATAATAAACATTTTAAAAACCGTTTCTTGCATTTATTAGCAGGCTTTTTTATACAGGGTTCCTAAAGAAGACATAAACGCATTTTCAAAATCAGAACTACATAGCTGAACTGTATTTTTACACTTAAACTTCTAAATTATGAAGCTCTTGGAGATAGGTTTATTAAAAAAAAAGTTATCAATTAAAAATTTAAATGCTTAATGCCATAAATAGGGAGAGAGAGGGAGAGAGGTGGTGTATTGATCAAAGACATCTCTCTATCTCTCTCTTCCTATTTAAGCATTTAAACTTTATATTAATAAATAGCTTAAAATGCTTTTTGGTCTGTCGAAGACATTAATTTATTATTTCGTCGAATATTCCAAAATACAACCCCATAATAGAGTTTAAACTTATAAGAATAGCTATATTTATGAGATATCAAAAAAAAAAAAAAACTCGCAGTGATAAACGTAAAAATCATTTTTTTTATCTAAAATACATTTTTGCTCATCAATATTAAGATATTTTTAATGATTTTTCAAAATTATTTAAACGTAAGTATTTTTTATATTGATAATGTTATATTTATATAGTGACAAAGCCCGCTTTATTTTATATCATATTAATGGTCAATAAAATATTATTGCAAGGCATTTTAAACATTAAGCCAAGCGGCACGTCAAACTTGTCAAAAGGCAATAAAAGTGTGCTTCGTTAAGTATTTTATTTATTTTTAGTTCGAGAGCAGTAGTTAATTCATAGCTTACCTTAAGCTTCTGAAAGGGATAAATAAACGTAATAATAGGTTGTAAATCAAGTTATAGATTTGACAATATTCGTGTACGTACTATCTACCGGACTACCAATAAAAATATATTGTAACCTTTAAGCTATGTTATACCGGGTGATGCATCGCCGGGGCGGGACATAGGAAATGCCATGTAATTTTTAATGGGAGTCAATTATTGGCTCCCCTAATTATTTTAGAGAAAAATTCTATTGAAGTTTATTGAAGAGCATGCAAATCTACGTGTATGGTAAACTTTAGATTTTTCGGTTAACCCGTTTGCTAGTTAGATGCTAATATATTTTTAGAAATTGTTACATTATTATCGCCTCTTATTTATGAACAACAATAAAAATACCAGTTAGCGTGACATAACGTTGTCATTTTAAAATTTAGTGCTTTATTATTATCAAAAAATCGTACAGTGAAAAGATTAAAGTTGTATTTATACAAACGAATTAAGTTAAGTTAAACTAAACTGAAGTAACAAATTTCAAGAACTTATGACATTTATAATATTTACATGCTTCAATAAATTATTAATATTATTACAATAATTATTATGTTGGAAATAAACTTAAGATTTAAGAAAATTTTCAAATATTTCTCCATTGACTGCTAGACAATAACCCAGACGTTCATAAAATTGTCTTCTTACATTGGCTAACTGGTAAATTGAAATTTTATTGCATTCTGCAGAAATAGCATTTTTTAACTCATCTAGATTAGAGTAATTTTTATCCTTGTATATCATGCTTTTTAAATGGCCCCAGAGGAAGAAGTCATTTGACGAAATATCAGGAGACCTGGCTGGCCAATTTATGGTGTGATGTAGGCCAATAACATTTCCATTGTGTAAATATTCCCGAACAGCCAGGGTATTATGTGCCGGACAGCCATCCATTTGGTACCAAATTTCCTGATTTTCGGTCTATTCGGACACTGAGCAGCAAACATGTCTGACACCTTTTGGTAACTATTTCCTTGATAGTACCATTTAATCATCAATAATTTTTCTTCAGTAGTATAACTCATGGTTAATCTTTTCGCTCTACGATTTTTTGATAATAATAAAGCACTAAATTTCAAAATGACAACGTTGTCACGATAACTGGTATTTTTATTGTTGTTCATAAATATGAGGCGATAATAATGTAACAATTTTTAAAAATATATTAGCATTTAACTAGCAAACGGGTTAACCGAAAAATCTAAAGTTTATACCATGTACGTAGATTTGCATGCTCTTCAAAGAACTTCAATAGAATTTTTCTCTAAAATAATTAGGGAGCCAATAATTGACCCCATTAAAAATTACATGGGATTCCCTATGTCCCGCCCGGCGATGCATCACCCGGTATAATTATAGTAAGGGCAATAATTATGTTAACACTTAAACTCAATGGTATCCAAACCTTTCATTATCCTTGTTTTTTTAATAATTAGTATCTATATTTTAAATGCATCATACCAAACTATTGAAATAACTGTTTGTTAGCGCAATTTTTCTCATGAGTAATTTGTATTTTTTGCATCTTTATACTCATGATTTTGTAAACACTAACCCCGCGATTAAATTTTAATGACATTTGTCAAAGTGAATAAGTTTTTTTAAAACTGCTAGGTAAAGTATAATTGTGCAATTATTATATCTGTTCATAATAGATGATATTCACACTCAAACAAATTTAAAACCAATTAAAGAGCTAATTCAAGGTTTAAAAAAATCGCCATTTTTAGTTAACATGGTAATTTAATAATGACGGTTTATTTAGCCATATTGTGCAGTCAAAATATTTTGCAAATAAAAATAGTCTGTAATAACACATTGTTTAAGCAAAGACAATTATAGTTTCACTAATTTATATTTGTTTTTGATTTAAGTAAAAATATTTAAAAAAAAAAAAGATGTGGTTATACAGGGTGGTGCATAAGGAATGGGCCAAAATTCAACTACAGAATTGCGACGTTAAAATATTGTGATTAAGCTAAACTTACTTTAGTACAAAAGTTGATGTTAACTGAGGTACAGGGTGTCAAAGTTCAATAAATATTTTTAATGTTTTTCGATACGTACATACAGGGAACCGCACGATTCCGTCAACGATGTCCGAGAACCAAAACATGTAAATATTATTTTTACGGCGTCTATTAGAAAAGTAACTTTTACAAAAACCAAAAAGGTGCACTTAAATAACTCTCCATAATATTTTTCTAATTTTAACAGGACCTCTGATCAAACAAACACAGAAATCACAGAATCCTTAAGTCCCGTTATATATGAGACGTACGAACGGCTCACGCCGTACGCTTGACAAAAATTTTGCATTAAAAGTAATATAAACTAACGAGTACGCCCTGCGCCTGCATGTGAAACGTTACATTACTTTCAATACATCAGGCGTAGGGCGTAGGGCTTAGGGCGTTCATACATCTCACGTGTAATAGGACTTAAACAGCTCTATAGAAATTTTTATTGTAAAATTAACGAACAAAATGCACCTTATGTATATTTACCATTTTCTGTTAGTATTAAAAAAATATTTTTTGTTTCAGGCTGAAGAGTTAATAGATGACTTACTTTCATTGGAATCAAGTTCGCTGGCGTCAGATAGTTTTAAAACATCTGACAGTTCTTTAGCTAATGACCTAAATATTAAAAACGAGCCATTTTTACTTAGTGAACAGGAAATTCATGCAATGGCCAAAGACAGACAGAAAAAAGACAACCACAATATGAGTAAGTTAATAAATAATAAAACATATTATTTAAAAGTTATTCAGTATTACTGAATTGAAAAACAATGTAAGAAAAATATAAAATATTTTTAAAGACAGTGTTTTATACAAAAAAGTTTTTAGGGGCTAAGCCCAGGCTTAGCTCCCCTAAAACGGAGATTGTCGCTCCAACTTCAAAAAAACATGTTAAACCATAAAGTAACATACCTACGGATAAGAGAAACCATGGCATGCTAAAATTTTCGTACCGCTTTTGCGGCAGGCTCAGCGCTGCCTGGCGGTAGGCTTGTCATTTTTGCCAGTTTACACTTTAAATGCGTCGGTCGAAGCCTCGCCTCGTGTAACATCAGCGGTGGGGAGACACGTAAGCTTACTGAAATGACTAACTTGCGGTATTTCAACGAGAAACGAATAAAATTATATTGGGAGTTTTCGCATGACCTGTCCTTAAATCGGCTATTCCATGATAACTCTTATAATTTCCTTACTCTATGGTTAAACTTATTGTGTTTTTCGGCATATAGACATTCTAAAATGGGGCTTAAGCCTCCCCTCCTGACAGTGTCGCCTGTGACGTCAATTTTATGTCGTTTAAAAATCATTTGAATGGATCGAGATAACATTGATGTCGCAAGCGATTCTGTTTATTTGAGATTGGAAAATAAATCCTACCTGCTCTTTAAATTGGAATTATTGTCTGATAGGCAACTTTAAAAATGAAAATCCGAGAATAAGAAATAATTAAGCGATCCTAATAATCTACCTACTTCACTTTAGCTTATAATTGATGAATAATTGAAAAATAATTGCTTCTATAATCACTCAAGTGTCTTTATCTGTTTTTTTATCTTGGTTCCTTACTGTACTACGACACTATGATTTTAGGAAAAAATAAAAACGTAACTTTATTTAAATCAAAACATGTATAGTGATGATTTTTGTTTGGTTCTGTTTAAATATAATTTTATTTTATACCGTCTTTAAAAAGACTAATAAACAGATTTTGCATAATAAAATATATTTTGTCCATTTAGCCGCTTAGCGTACTTTTACTCATAGAATAATACTGCAAATTACATTTTAAATGCTGTTCTGTGTCGTTAGAACGTGGCCAAGTTTTATCCCTTAACGTTGGACGTTCGTGCTACAAAAGGCCAATATTACTGTATTTACAGCACCGTTTCCGCTGAAAAAGTCTCCTTCTGGGGAGGAACGCCCCCATTGCCTCCCCTCGATATAGTTCTGGGGGACGCCCCGGTGCCACCCAAGCTAGCTACGCCACTAGTCACAGTCTACTAATTGGTTTTTATTTATTTAAGAAAGGGTTGCATTTAAGAACACATGTTTACAGAAATAAAAGGCTCTCACGGCTCTCAAGGGATCTCAAAAATTCGGCCTTTAAATAATTAAAGTAAATTTTTAAATACCCAGGAACACAAAAACATGATCTTAAGAACAAAGAGAATAGCCAACGAAAAGAAATAACCTCTAATCCGACTAAAGCCAAAAGCCAGCACAAAAAAGTAGTACAATTTGAAACTTGCGTTTTGGGAGTACACGTCATGCGCAGAAAGGAAATTTGAAAAATACGTTCAATGCGCTTGAGAGAAAATCCCGTGTTGTGTTCATGTGACAGCCGGACTGGTCAAGGTGCGTAAAATGTTGACTTGATAATATTTAACCACACATAAAATTATTACAATAGAAGTGCGAAATGGATATTTATTTACCTATAAAGTCCTCTCCTCACATTTCCTGCGAGGCCCCTTTTATCCTGTGGAACAATTTTGAGGACCCATATCTTAACCTTGCCGCGAGGCCCCCCAGGCGCGAGGTCGTAGGCGATCACCTACACCGTCTACGAGGTACGCTACTGATCGGAAGTCTTAGGCAGAGACAACAATGAGACGAGCAACTAAATGTAAATAAATTATCCGAGAGAGAGATAGCTGCTGGGCCTTTCTTGTCTGTCTTCAAGGAAGGCAAACGCAGATGGCGCGTGAGTCGACTTTATCGTTTACCCGCCAAATTCAAATTATATAGCTGTGCTATTTTTGCCCTTAATGTTAGGTACTTGTTTTTGTTTCCTATTAATATAAAATATTGGGTTTTAGTTCAATAATTACACACACCTTATTAAAAATGTCATTTATTTGGTTTTTATAAAGATTTTTTCTTACAGATAACCATGTCAATATTACCTTAAATTATTTGTTGAAAAGCACAAATTTAATATATACACTGTGATCACTAATAAAAGTCAATATTTAAAGTCCAATTAAAGGTAAAAACCACGAAACACACAATAAATCACAGAAAATGTAAACAAACTGTCTAAACAAATCGGCCATTGAAAAATATCAAACACAAATATCGATTAACATTTCGGCGTGACGGCCTGCGGCAACGTTTGTCAAGTAAAAAATATTCGATTCATGGTATATTTTCTTTCTCTTAATTAGATGTGAGCCATAAAAGGATATTAAGGCTTACATGCAGAAATTATAAACAACTTGGCAACCAGGGCAAAGCGATGATTGCTCCATCTACGATAGTCTGCCATGATGAAAGACAAAGACATATTTATTGGAACTTGCGTTAAACCAGAAAGAGATAAATACAATGGACAAATTGTTAGGACCAGTTACTCGTCTCATTCTTGTCTCTGTCTTAGGAGTGTATCATTTTTAATGGGTTGGCGTATGACAACTGTTTCTCTTCCTTTCTATTCTCATTGCTGAAGAATAAGCAAGATTTTATTCAACAGACTTCTAATTATGAAAAGATGAACCTCCCGAACCCTAAATGAAGCTTTGTTCAGGCATAAACCGATCTCAAAACTTTCCACACCGACAAACATTTATTTGGGCTATTCAACTCTCAGGCATAACTTACACATTTACATCCCCCAAATTTGCTTAAAGCGATTCGAAAATTTATTGTGTTTCATGTGTTATTAGAAGGACCCTTGCAACAAAAACCTCTGGACCAGTTAAAAGCTGTTTATGAAGGCCCGAAACAAAACATTAAATTTGGTTAAACATACATTTTGAGCAATATATATGTAGATATTTTCAGCTGCGTAATTCCCTTATTATTTTGGCATTTACTTGTACTTTAATTAGTTTTAGTAGGGGTTTCCGGGCTTTCGAAGGAAATCTTATTTAAACTTTCAAGGGTGTAGTGGTCAAACAGGCAAAACCGCACTATCTCACGAACTAATTGGGTAAAGAGCTAAGAACATGTAAAAGGATAATGATACTACGTAAAATTGACCTAAACACTTAAATCGTGTGTACGTCTATACCATAAAAATCCAATACAAACAAATTAAGGTAATACTACCGGTGTAAAAACTAATGTTCAAAAAATTAAGAAAACTTAGCATACTGGTACTTTATAATAGAGACATTTTGCACCTCTTATTTTGCAATTCCGTTGTGGTTAACGTTATTCTGAGTCTGCGCAGCATCGCAAACATGATCCGTTATCGTTATTAACCATACCGGACTCCTTTAATTACGGATGAATACCGAAGAGCTTATCGTTATTGTTAAACTGCATGGTTGCCGGATTGTAGAATTTTTATTATCAATTATTTAAGAAGGTTGACATTTTAATGCCGTATTAATTAAAATATCATTGACACATAGGCTCTAATTAGCGAAAAATCCATAGCAGTAAGAAAAATAAAATAGTCTAAAGAAATTAAAACGGACTTGCATTTTTAAGGATGTTTTAAATCAGTAATCTATTTACATGTTACAATCTGGCACACTTGCTTTTTATTCTACTACCAAACCTAACCTTACTTTTTGTGTTTTGCTTATACTGTATTGTTACATCTACTTTGAAAAACAAAATCAAGAGAATTATTTGCATATATTTAAATATCAATATATAACTTATGGAGAATAAAAGTAAGTACTGATTTTTCGTAAACTTTAAAATCGGTGAACCACAGGTAAAAATAAGGTTATATGTCGAAAGCGCAGACGCAAGATAAATTAATTCGAAGAGGCTGCAAACTCTCTGTCTAAAACTGCTGCTGTAATCGTTATGTTTAATAACGATAACCATAAGGAGGCCAAAAAACGTCTCTTATTTTAAGAGGTGCAAAATGTCTCTAATAACAATATCAACCAGTTAAATTTTCAAAGGTCTACAGAGAACTGAAAAAAAAGTTATAAATATTATAAAATAATTGCTTTTAACATTGATCCTTATGGAAAATCGCAGATTTTATTTTACTTCACAAAAACTGATGTTCAGATTTCATTGAAAGTTGTATCAACGGAAGAAAAAACAATTCTGAACATTTTGACTAATTAAAATCCGACCTTCTAGAGCTTGTAATAGGAGTAATTATTAAATAATTGAGAAAAATATGCTATGTGACTGACATGTGGCAACGCCGCCAAAAGGTTAGGATGCGCCCGAAAAAGTTTATCGAATACGGTATATGGGGACATAAAATTGATGCCAGTCCAATAAGTTTTTCGGTTACAAGATCCAATAAGCGATAATAAATATCCGCAATATTAAAAAATATGTTTTTTCTGAGTGTTTTTAAGTGAACAATTCGATGACTAAATTATGTATGAATGTTTACGTTAGTTTGACAGGTTAGGTCACAGAAACTTTCCATGTTTATCCTTAAATTTATGTGCAACTTGACCTTGTTTAACAAATTTGTTATAATTTTTTCCAGTGACCTTTGTGTTGCCTTTTAATGAAATATTTTTTTGGTGATATGATAAGGATGGTTTAGAGATTTTATTAATAAATAAACATAACAATTTAAAACCAATATCTTGTTTAAAGATGCTTGTGCAGTAGATTTTAGCGTATGATTTCTATTGTTTTTACGCAGCGTTGCCAAATATCAAAACCACGGTAGTAAAATTATCTTAAGCACTGATTTGACTTTTGTCGTATTGGTAGAACTACCTTAATTGGATGGAAAATTAACTTTGTCTATTATAAATGTAGAAGGTTTTATAAGAATTTACTTAAAGCTTAAAACAATCAAGAATCAAAACAAAAGAATCCTAACTTTGTTTTGATGAATTGCAATATTATTAATATTAAATCGGGTGGTAAATGCACTAAACAAATATTGGTCTTTGGACTAGCCAATCTCATCAAGCCATGCGGTATAAATGTTTGACATAACTTAAGATCAGCTGATGATACAAAAGTCCATCACTATAAGACATTGCAATATTATATTTTTAAAGCATATATAATAATTAAGCCCCTTGGAAGATTTCTGCATTTTTTGTGCTGCTGGATATACAGTGCATTCCAATAAAAACAAGCCACCTACCACGCCTTGTACACTCAAAATCCTGAAACACGTTAATTCTTATTTTTAGGGAGACACACTTATGTGTCAGGATTTACTTTTCCAAGGTTATCCGCCCTCCATTTCACCAACATAAACGTTAAAAGGTTTAAATGGGAAAGGGGGTCAAGCGATACCTTATCTTAAAGGGTTTAAAATTTTCTCTTTAACAGACTTCGGTTTTCTAAAATTGGTTTAGTATTTGCCGAGATGATGTACCCTGAATACCTAGCGTCTTAAGCCCCTGCAACTTTTTTATTTTTTTAAATAATAAAATAAAATTTGGTACGTAAGTATATTACCTAAATGTAAAATATTTTATGAATTAAGTTGTTTTAAAATAACCCTGGTTCAGCCGGAAACGATCTTAACTTTATTATTTAGAATGGGACACTCGCTATATTTTTATTTATTTGAGAATAGAAAACGTCATTTCGAGTACAATGACAATTCGTTTGTTACTTTTTGACATCTAATCTCTAAATATTTTTAATTTTTAATCTATAGTGTCGTAAATGTAATAAAAAGTATAAGTGACCACATTTCCAATCATACAAAGCGGGACAAATGGGAAACCATCTAGAAAAACCGTTTTTCCCCAATTTTCTTTTTGGAGCAGAAGCAAAAAAAAAAGTCCTCACCTGCGCTAAAATACTTCAATGGGAAACGATCAATTGGTAAAAACAAGGTTCTTATTTTCATATATTTTATATGCTAATGTTTATATATTTTTTTCTTTGTCTACACGTTTTTAGGAATTTATTTGTATTTGGGCATTACTTTAATGTGTTTAATTTGGGTACACATCTTGTAATCTATGACATGTATACTTCTTTTATTTTTATTTATTAAGTATTTACCATCATGTATATATCTACTGACGAACCTATGTACCACTATATACTCTTCTTGGTAATATAAACTATCTATCTATCTACCTATTACCACCGCTGAAACATTTGAATGGGAAAAGATCAATAAGCAAATTTATAAACGCAATTTTCGGTCTCCCAAAAGCAAAAAGCGGGATACTGCGCAAAAAACCGGGACTGTCAAGCCAAAATCGGGACGTGTAATCACTTTTATTAAAGGGGTTAAATTTTGGACCAAATCGTTACAACAAAAAAAAATTTTTATCTATTTTTCTGTGAATTTTTGGGCCAAATTTACATTTTAATTGCATTAATTGCACTCTAAATTAAAGATTAAAAATATTTGTCAAAAAAGAGTGTCATAGTACTCGGAATGACATTGTCTATTCACTTGAATACAAATATACTGGGCGTGCCATTTAAAATAAGAAAGTTAAGGACATTTCCAGCTAAACCGGAAGTAATAGAAAACAACTGATTAGATGAAATAATGCACATTTAGGTAATATGCCTACGTACCATTTTATTTTTAGTATATTTAAAAACATAAAAATGTTACGGGGATTAAAGACACTAGGTATTTAGGGTACATTTTCTAATAACTACTGAACCGATTTTAAAAAACTGAAGTATGTTAAAGAGGGAGGTTGAGATCCTCTAAGATAATGTATCACTTGATCCCCTCTCCGATTTAAACATTTTGACGTTTGTGTTGGTGGGGCAGGAAATAACCGTGAAAAAGTAAATTTTAACACAAAAATGTGGAATTATAAAGGGTGGCTCGTTTTAATTCGAATGCAGTGTATGGTAGTTTCAAATTAAAAATAGTTTCTTTACTCAGCAGTTTTTATTAATTAAAATGTTACTATAACTTTTAAAAGACTGACCCTATACTGCATGAGCAATGAGTTTTGGTATATCGGCCAGTAATAGAATAACAAAACAAACACTATTAGTAACCCATGTTTACATGCCAGCATTTAGGGAACTGTCTCTTTTCCTCACATTGTCTATGTGTTATGTTATTTAGCTCAACCGGTATAGATACATAGGTAATTTTTTATCTTTGGATAATCCACGTGGGGTAAAAGCCTAAATAGTAACGTACCGCGGGTGTCTTAGGTAATGTAAGTCTAAGTTAAATGCAAGATGTTTGTTAAAAAAAAATGCCTAAAAGAAACATTTAATATGATATAAACATGTAAAAAAACAAGAAAAAAATGGATTTTTTTAAAATGTGATATTTTATTTTAGTTTAGTTGGTTATTTTATTTAGTTTAAATTTCCAAGCTGGATTAAGCTACCTACCAATTTAATTGTCCCAAACTTTTGCCATTTAACCGTTTTTCATCTTTGATAGTTCAAGATCTCATTACCATGTTGTTATATATTCACCTACAATGTGTTGGGTACGTTTTACTCTCTCAGACCCTGTATTTAAAATCATTAAAATATTTTACTTACAAGGACTAGCCAACTTAATTAATCTCTAATTATTGGTGTGTATGTGCTAGCACGAAAAGTTTTTATTAAAAATTGGGAGTATGTGTAATTGTAATTATTTAGCCATTTGTTCTTAGAGAAGCTGTTTTCTCACGGTCATTAAAAAACCGTAAATATAGAAATAAAAAAATCTGCCGTATTTTTTTAACTAAAGCATTATTTTTCTTTGGATAAGGAAAATTATAGGGTATGGGTATGGCATAACCATTTTTTTTTATTAAAAATTATATTTTTTTATTTGGATAAGTATATGTTAAGGCGGATTTCCACCAAACGGACTCGCTTACGACTAGTTTCAGTTTAAAAAACAGAAACAAAAAACTTGTTGTAGTTTCAAAAACATACTCAAAACTCGAATTCCACCAAACAAGCAAAAATTAGTCCGTCGCCTATTTTCTTTGGAAGTGTTTTCTTTCGTTTCCACTATACAAACAGTTTTCATCATGCCTTCTTTAAACGATGCTTTTATAATGGCTTGCGTTTCTTTTATATAATCGAATCTTTTGAGCAAAAGAAGGAAAAACGAAAAAAAATAAGATACTGGATGAGATCATGTTTAAGGAGATGACTAAATTGTGGAACGGACAAAATTGTGGCAAATTTTAATATAAATAAATGAAGAACTGGGATCGTCATTTCATACTTTTGTAAGAATGTTCAATCACGAATTCGAGAACTTGTTGAATGTAGTGGGATCACTGATCTCGATGGATTGCCAATGTTATAACCTGCGCGAAACAAAAGTTACATTTCATGGGCGAAAAAAACCGGTTTGTGCGCAAGCCAGTTGAGGGTAAACGCACCCGGCCCCAAACAAACTATCCGCATTATAGGCAAGAATTTGTTGACGGCATCCTGGTTTTCTGTTCGAAGTATGGTAGCTAATGAGCGTTACGGTCAAACCGCGGACGAAGGGTACGGGGTCCCGGTGTTTGTATTTTGCCACAGCTTTTAAGTGCGCATGTTCGTCCACCCACTGCGCGAGGTCGTAAAAATCCGAAAAATGCTTCTTGCCACTGCGAATCAAAATGTAGGATATCTATGAGTGGGACCCAAAAATTTGGAAACAGAGTACAAATTACTGAGATGTCAGTTGGCGGTAATCTTAAAATTATTAACTATTGGTTATAGTTTTTAAAGTGTAATGTAAACGATCGTTTCCACATAACGAACTCTGTTTACAAAAACAGAAACTAAACACCGAAACCTTTTGATCTTTTCGCCTGACGATAGAACTTTTTGTTCAAAATGTTTCCTATTTTGACAACAAAAGTTTTTGTGTGAGAATACGTTTCCTTTTTTTTTAAGGGAAAACGTGAATATGATTGTGCGAGTTTTGGGTTCTGAACAGTTTCCTAGTTTTTTCCAGATGGTTTCCTGGAAGTTTACCCTGTGGGGTCCAATCACAAAAGGAAAAAAGGAAACGTATTTTCACAAAATCCATGAGCATCATAGTGTAAAAACCCTACGTCAGTCAAAAATGGCGAATTTACAAAACGTTTTTGTTTAATCGAAATCGAAACAGTTTCTGTTTCGTCCCTTTGGTAGAAATTCGCCTTTAGAAGTTTAAAAATGCAAAGGGATCCATTTTTTTGTACAAAAGTGCTGAAATTATTATTTTTTTTTTCTTAACGATCAATATCATGATTGTTGCTTTCTTTTGTAGTCGAGCGTCGAAGACGATTTAACATAAATGATCGAATTAAAGAGCTAGGGACCCTCTTGCCAAAAACCAACGATCCTTACTATGAAATTGTAAGGGACGTCCGCCCAAACAAGGGTACCATCCTAAAGTCATCAGTCGAATATATTAAGTGCCTGAAAAATGAAGTACATAGACTCAAACAGCAAGAAGCAAGACAAAAACAAATGGAACATATAAATAGAAGATTACAATTGCGAGTTCAGGTAACTATATTTTAAATATACGTATGTATGTATACAAGTACTCGTTCAGCCAAATCAAAAGGTTCCTAGGCAGGTAAAGCAACAGCGGAACCAAAGCGTCACAATTTTTACATGCCGGCATACTTTGTATAATACAAATAATAATAATAAGAATAATAAATGTCTTTTTATTCAATTTCATATTCTGTACCCAAGAAATACTGGTGGCCCACCATATTCGACACGGTCTGTAGCTAGGATAACCATGGGGTTTTTAAAAAAGTAAATACTGGAACATATACAGGTCGAAGACCACAGTATATTTTGGTCTATACAGGGTGTCTCAAAAGTGTGACGTATCAAAGTTATATTTTTTAAAATGGAACACCCTATATTTTATGACAGTTTAGATTTTACTTTAAAGAGAATATAACTCCAAGTTTGAACACTTTAGTACCAAGTGTCTAATTTTATTCGTTTATGTGATATTTGATTTTGAAAGAATGGGGTTAAAATTAGGGGAATTGATTTTACTTTAACATTTTTAACACTTTAAACTTTAAAATGTGTAACAAGATTGAAAAGTCTTTGCGCATATCATACGTGAGTCAAGTTAAGATCAAATATTGTACAGAGGTACGATCAAAAATAATTTTTAATTTTTCAGAAAATCAAATAGCCATATCTGTCTTATTTTTAAATGGAACACCCTGCTGTTACCATTAAGCTGTTTGACAAATAAAATACTCTTTCAAATGGATAGGTTGCCTATACCTACCTTTTTTTCTTTTAGTAGGTCTGTTTACAAGTTTTTAGTCCCAAATGTTTATTAAAATTAAGAAAGTTGGTTGTGACAGCAGCCATTGTTGAAAATGACACTCTTAAGAAAATAACAACAGACATGCACATTTATTGATTTACTAGTGTTTTACTCAGTTTTTAAAAAATTTTCAAATGATTTTTTAAATAAAAGCCCTTCTTCAACAACAAGATGATACTAAAATACTGGTAGGATGTGAAAAATGGTTTTTAGTCTAGAGTTAATCCTGAAAAGTATTCCAGGACTCATCTGATAATTTTAATAGTTGCTTTAAAAAATTTGACACGGAAGTGATTATGGATAATGGAAGAAACAAGTTATGGGTCACAGAGAATGTCGTCATAACTGACCAAAGGCGTTATTAGGATTTTTAAACACAAGTTTTATCATTACCACATTCAGCTGAAATAAGTGTTGTGGAAGTAGCATTATAAGTAACTAATAAAAACTTGTTTCATGTGAATTTAAAAATGAGTGGCAGTACAAAATCAGCTTTTAATTTTGTGCTTTTTTTCAACAAATTACATTTTTGCAATAACGGCTTAGCAAATAGGCATAGCTATATCACAGGAGGCTACCGGAGCTTTATAAGTAGACCCAGTTGGAATAAAGAAATATGTTAAAACGGAATTTGCCAAAAGTATAAAGATAGTCTGGGCAACACCTATACCATTTGAAAGAGCATTTGGTATGTGTCATCATGTGGTGTCTAAGAAAATACAGGGTGTTCCATTTAAAATAAGAGAGATATTAATACTTGACTTTCTAAAGAATTGAAATTATTTTTTTGATCACCCTGTATAATCCTTGATCGATATGACCTACGTATGATAAGACAGACTTTTCCTAATCTTCTAACAAATTTTAAAGTTTAAGGAGTTTATATTGTTAAAATAAAATTAACTTTAATTGCACCTGCATTTAAAAAAAAAAAGTCAAATATACAAAGTAGAATAAAGGTAGACACTTGGTATAAGTAATAAACTTAAATTATTTTTATGTTGAATCTGAAACCGTCATAAAATGGGTGTTCATTTAAAAAATATAACACGTCACGATCACACTTTTTGAGACATGCCTGTATAGAGTAAAATAATTTTTATACTGTGGCCTTCTCCGACCTGTATATGTTTCATTTTACTTTTTTAAGGCTTTATGGTTTACATCCTACAGCTACAGGACAGTGTGGAATCTTATGGGTGGGCCACTTTATGCCAATTTACAAGAGGAGCTGCGAGGACGGCGAGCTATTATTTGATGCAGCACCATATAGGCAACCAAAATTTTGAAATCATGCTTAACACTATTGAGAAAATGACAGGCTTACTAGTAATCTCGTGGGTACCCGGTATAATACATATTTGGGGTGTTATTTTTAAAGATTTAACATTTAAAGCTTGCAAAATGTATGTGTTATTTTATTATGATGAAGGTTACTTTAAAATTACAAGTTCGTCTATTCTAAGACCTTATTATATGTTAAATTTTACTCCTTGTTAGAAATTACACTTACATCCGGAACTACCGTTTTAATTTTATGATAATAATCAATGATTATTCAATTACATTATGATATGACGTATTGTGGGAATAACAATGATTTTGATAGCACTGTTATTTGAGGCAAATGTTGGTTTTTATCAAAATTAGACTATACAATGGGTAAGCAGTGTCAGCAATAATTTAATATGAAAAATAAAACCTTTATTGGCCTAAACTTGCTGACATGCAGAAATCAGGTGCTGTTTTACATTTAAAAAAAAATAATACAAAAAGAAAAGTGGTTAATCTGTGCAGCGATCTGTGGTCGTTTTTACTCTGCTAGAGTTTTTGAAGCTTGGGTTTTGGTAATAGGGCAAGATAGAAGAAAGTTTTAAGTGAGCTAATTATAAATGCTTTTAACTTTAAAGATCCTGATGATCCAAAATTTAGTAGTACAACTCGTTAATATAAAAATTATTTACAGTTTTTGTATATTTGATATATCCAAAGCTTTTGACCAGGTCTGGCATGCCGCACTTCTTAATAAACTTCCCTCCTATGGTCTTTCAACTAAACTCTGTACTTGGCTCTCTAGTTATCTATCTGATCGACGTATATCAGTTATTGTGGACGGCCATTCTTCAAGCTTTCACCAAGTAAATGCTGGAGTCCCTCAGGGCTCAGTTCTGGCACCAACATTGTTTCTTCTTCACATCAACGACCTTCTCTCGTCCACAACTAATTCCATTCATAGTTTCGCCGACGATAGTACCCTTCACTCCAGTTTTCAGGTTCCTAAATCCATCACTAAACCTGACTTGGAAAATAAACGCAGAGCGATGCAGATATCTCTTTCGCAGGATCTTAATTTAATATTGGATTGGGGCGCCAAAAATATCGTCCATTTTAATGCATCCAAAACACAGTCATGTTCCTTGTCGCGAAAAGAGTCATCAAATACTCATCCTCTACTTATGAGCGGCCAAGTTTTACAGAGCAAAGACACCTTTAATCTCGTAGGCGTCACAATTTGAAAGTTAACCTTAACTGGCATAAACACATTGTATCTATACTATACTAGTCACGGCAGCTTCAAAAAAGCTTGGATTTCTCTTTCGAGCCAAAAAGTATTTTTTCGCTTCTAATTTATACACTTTATATGTGTCCCAAATCCGACCTCCCTTGAAATATTGTTCTCATATCTGGTTCATGGCGTCCCCCACAACCCTAAGCATTCTTGATTTTATTCAAAGAAGAGCTATTCGTCTCATTAATGATCCTTCACTTACAGAAAGGCTTCCCTCTCTTGCCCATCGTCGGGCTGTGGGAGATTTATCGCTTTTATAGGTACTTTCATGGCTTCTGCTCTGAAGAATTGTCCAGTATAGTTCCTCCACTCACGGTTCCCAACAGAGAAACTCGTGGTTCCGCGCGTATGCATCCCTATACGGTCCAACTGGACAGGCTCCGAACTTCTCACTTTGTTCGTTCTTTTATCCCTAGAGTTTCTAGATTGTGGAACCTGCTGCCAGCGGAGGTCTTTCCTTCCCCCCAAATCTTCAAGTATTTGTGTCAACAAACTCCCTCTTACCCCGCTTAAGACACCCACGGTACGTTAGTATTATGGCTTTAGGCCTTCGTGGTTTGTCCAAAGATAAAAAAATATATAGTAAGTAGAAATACTACTTGGGGCACGTTTTTCGACTTAGGGAGTAGAAATTTCTAAAGGAAAAGGGTTTATTTTCTCTCTGGTTAACTTGCCTGATTGTAATAGAAAAAGGCAAACAAAACAATTTTTCCATTAGAAATTTCTACTTCCTAAGTTAAAAATTGAGGCCCTGAAGTCCAATCATAAATTTACACCCCAAACACATTGCTTTCTTTTATCTAACAAAATTAACAAAAATATCAGTTTATTGGGTTATTCCTGTAGTTTTTAAAACAAATATCAATTTTTTTATTAGAATCGCCTAAGATATACAGGGTAGGACAAAAGTATGATTTTTTAAATGTCGCACCCTGTATATTGTATCACCGTTATAAAGATCGTCCAAAGAGCTTTACAGAAATACCACATTTAATATGTGTATCTAATTTTGTCCAACAGTCCCATAAGCTCGAAGCACTGTTCGTCGTCTAGCCAACAAACTATCAGTTTTTTTAAATTCGGGGTACTAAAAATTTGAATCTTGAATCAAAAGAACTTCACCCCTCTCACCTCCAAACCCTGGTAACGTATGGTATATAAAACTGCACCTGATTTGATTGACTATTGTTTAATTCTTTAAAATTATTGGTATTATACTAAAACGACAGATATATTACATTTTTTGTCGCTTTTCTTTAAAAGACTGTCTTAAAATACCCAAGTAATATTAAATTCAAAAATAAACACTACTCCTAAATAAAGAAGTTTATTTTCGACAGTTCCCTAATATATCTTCGCTATTAATATGCAAATATTCCTTAATTTAAAAAATAATAACTTTATGATTTATAAAACCTGAAATACATTTTTCATTGGGTAAAAATTTAAGCGACTCTATGGAAAAAAATACTGTTTTTCCATTGCTAATTTTAATGTGGAAATTAACAGACTTTGCAATTGTAGTGGTATGTTTAGCTGTTGCTTTGTTCTGTGAAAAACATATACTGGGTTTCCGAAAAGGTGAGGTCAAAAATGATAGAAGCTATAGAGTGAGCCAAAATATTGTTAGTACCTAATATAAAAAAAGTTCTATCGCGCTTCGTCATGAAAATATTGACCTTTAAGTTGAAATAAGAAAACTTAACATATTTTAATTATAACTTTAGAACGGTTGCCACAGTACTAATAATATTTGGGCAACTAAATAATGACCTTACTAATGCTTCTTTTCATAAATAAACGGCAGTAAGTCGGAATTATACAGGTTAAGACATTTTTTTGTTTCATTTATAGTATGCATTTTTAAAACAGGTGACAAATTTAAAATTTTGCTTGACCTCTCGATACCTTCATTATTTTTGTATATAAAAAAAGGAATACCTTATTTGAATCGATATCTTTGACCGTTTTTCATTAAATAGAATAGAACTTTTTTTTAATGAAGTACTAACATTATTTTGAGTCACTCTATTACCCCTTTTATTTATAACCTTACCTTTTTGGAAACCCTGTATATAAAAATGAAATTCATTTTTTAAGAATTATTATTTTTTTGTGAGAGGGCACTGCTGACATGTTTGTCAGTCAAGAAAATGGTCGTATTTTTATGGTATCTATAGCCATAAGCCAAATGCTAAAATTGGGGCCTTTAAAACAAGACTTATCCAGTTAAAAGTATTTCTTTGGAACCTTTAACTCATACATGTTAGTTAAAATGCACTAATAACACGTAATATCTTACCGTGACTTATGAAAACACATATCATTTTATTATACTTATTTTAAAAATACTATTTATAAGCACCGGCGTAACTACGGGGACCAGGGGCCTGGCGCCCCCAGAAAATTGTCCCTATATGGTATATGTGTATATATAACGTAATAACAGCGTCCGGGCCCTCCCAGGGTGTTGCCAGGCCCCCTAGGCGCCCTTCAGGCTTCATGGCTAAATACGCCTATGTTTATAAGATATATGTGCTCAAAGCAACGTTGAATCCAGGGGTGGCCTGGGTAAACATTTCCCTGAGCAAAAAGAATTCCCCTCGGAGAAATTTGATACTAATTAATAAGTATGAATATAATCTTAAAGTATACAATTTGTTATACAGATATACAAAAGCGTAAAGAAAAGCATAAAGTAATCAGTTGATTTGTTTTTTTGTTCTTATACCTAAAGACATTTAATTTTTGCTATTCATTTTTGGTTACTTCAGGATTCCCCCAGAAATATGTAACTTCCCCCCAAAAAAAAAAGCTTAAATTCAACACCACCTCAAAGAGGGTCAGTAAGGTTGGTAATTAAATCATACAAGTTTTGTATGCTTTACTGGATAATAATATGCTGATTTAAAAATATATTTTTTAAGTTGCTAAAAGTAACACTATAGAAAACTAATTAAATTGACCTTTTTAGTGATTAACACGTCTACGATAATACATTTATACAATGATTTTTTTTGTTCGTTTCGATTAATTAACCTTATAGATCACTTGAGTTTATGGGATAAATTTTGATTAACTTGGAAACAAAATTATTAGCTAATGTCCTATAACATGTATACAGGGTGGCCATTTAAAAAGGAAACAAAGCTAATTTTGGACGCTCCAGGTTATTTAAGGAAACAGTTTTTGCTACTTTCAGCCCCTGTACATTTACAATAAAGTACGCTTAGTTTTAACCAAAATTAAAATTTGCCATAAAAACAGTTATGCTAGTTATGTTTGATGCCAGAAGTTTTTAAAATTTATTTATTCTGCCTAGATTATTCAAAACATATATGTATGTATCTATCCAATATTTTAAAGCAGACAGAAAAGGAGTACTGTTTACTAAATTTCATGTAATATACCATCCTTCTTGATAAGCATATTAAGTAGTTTAAAATAAATATTTAAGTTATTTAAATAAATACTCGGTAATATTGGTAATTTACCACTATGATTACTATTTCCTTACAAACGTCTAGCCTAATAAAAATAGTATTTTTGCCGATAAATAAAATTACCCATCAAAATGACAATGAAATTTCCAAATAATGTAACAGGGTGGATTAAAATACTTATCATTTTATATTTTTACATTTAAAATTGTATTGTGTTGATATTCTTTGTTTATAAATCGATAAATGGTGAAAGAAGGTGGTAATTTAACTTTTTTTATTATTTAGAGACGACAATGAAAACCCTTTAATACATACAGCGTGTTTTCGGAAGTTCTTACCAAATCATTAACTTTTTAATTATTAACTTTACGAAAATAAGCGACCCTTAATTAAAAATTCTGCTTGGCGAAAAAATAAATTTCCGCAACAAAACTTGTATGTTAGATGGCTTCAAAAGGTTTGTTTTCCAAATTATAAGAAACAATTTTTTTTAAAGAAAAATCTTTCTATTTTTTAGTTGTCTATTATTCTTTATACTTTTCATGCGAAAATCAAGAACATAGATTACTCGATTACTTCGTTTATTACAGCTGAGGAGTAAAAATGTTTTGTCTACAATTTTTCTAAAATTTTGAAGTAAGACGTTTTTGTCCCTCCTAAGTCGATCCCGCATGTTTAAATTTTGAAATTACGAAAAAAAAATGCACAAATTCTTTATGACGCACTCTGTATATTTTAAGGTTACCCGTTATTGTGCAAATTATCATTAGGAACAAAAAAAAGTCCTAAAATGTTTTGAATATTTTTACTTTAAATTATAGTTAAGAAATGAGAGCTGCCAAATTTTGACATTTGTGGCATATTGCCAAGATCAAAAATATTTTGTTTTTTGATTTTGCACACGGCTTTTCAGTTTCCTTTAAACTACCCTGTACATCTAACATATCAGTTTTGTTGTGAAAATGTATTTCCTCGCCAAGCACGACTTTTTTAAAGAGGCATTTTTTTCGTAAAGTTAATAATTAAAAAGTTTCCCATTTAGTAAAAACTTCTGAAGATATGTGTAATTTAAGCTGTTTTTAATAAGCAATGATAACAGTAACTTCACGTCTTATTTTTTTACAGGAACTCGAAAGACAAGCCAAATCTCATGGTCTTCCAGTATCGGACTTTAATTGGCAGAGCCTCTCCCTTAATACCCCTACATCTTACAACTCGTATTCAAGCAATCCTAGTATAGATCCAAGCTTGGATCATAACCTGGATCACAAAATCGATCACAGTTTAGATCACAATCTTGACCAACTTGATCACAATGATCCTTCCTCCATTTCTGCTATTTTGCCACCTTCCATTTTTTCGGATCCTAGTCGAACGGTAAGAATACATAAAAAATTTATATAACATGTTACAGACCACACTTGCCATTAGGGAACATTACGTGCAGATAAAAATTAATAATCACAAAACTTAACTTGTAGTTGAAATACTTATAAATATGTAATAATATTATATTTCTAAATTTCAAATTACTTGTTTATTTCAGATGCCAGACGTAATATCCGATGCAACTCTCAGCTTATCAGCAGCAATGGAAGAAGGAATGGATGATGATGATCTCGTGTACAGCGTCAACGGAGACCCGATGCTTTCCTCCCCTAACGCTCTTACTGGAGACACTTTTCTTGTACATAATGTGTCCCCAGTTCACTCTGGATCTGGCGATCCCTTGCTTTCGGAAGAACGCATACCAACCCCCACCCCAACCAGCCACATTGACCAAATGGACGGAGGAGATACCCTTGATATAGATATGATAGCATGATCTTAATCCCACCTTAGGGTGTGGTTTAGATTGTAGCTTGAGATAGATAATGCATTCATCCTAAAAGCCTGGTCTGCAATATTAGAAATTACTATGTTTCTAAGTGTATCAGAAAATAAAGGGTTAATTTGGTATTATATGCACACCGTTTTGTAATAGTTAAAAAGTTGTATTGATATTAAAAACCCTGGTCATGCATTATTGTTTAACGAGGTTTGGTGTCGATATCATGGTTTTTATTTTTTTTTTTAATTAATACTAAGAGACTTATATTGCGTTAGTTAATTATTTTAAGTATTATTACAAACAGCAATAATATCATAAAAAAATACATTTAGAACTGTGATATGCATCCAGGTAAAAAGTGCAGTATTTTTTACTTTTGTGAAAATTATTGAAAAAGTATTAATAGAAAATATGGTACAAATTTTGATATTAATTTCTTTTAGTTTAAACAAAAATACACTCAGGCCAATCTCGCGACCTACTAATGCCAAAGTAAAAATTAATAAATTGTTTTTGAATTTTTATTGGAACTAGCACATGCCTCCTATTAACCCTTATCAGGAAATTAGAGATATTTGTTTTATTTTTTGTTCACTAAATAAAGATAAAAATTCCTCATAATGAAACATACGTTTGTAGGCCAGGCAAAAGAGATGAGACTTCGATAACAGCTAGTTAAATGTCACTATTAGTACAGATTCTTGTTTAGAAAATCTTGTTCTGAGTTAACTTAACGTTTTAGTTTTGTAATCAGTTTAAATCAAGTATATCAAATAAAATGCAATATGATGAGTTTGTTTTACTAAAGAATTTATTTTTGGAGCTGGTAAAACAAAACCCAGTAGTTTCCATTAGTTTATAACTTGCAACATTAGGTTGTATTATAGTTAGAATAGTACAATTGCGTTGACATATTTTAAAACCTAGTCGGATCTCAGTTATATTCATCTGGTACTAATATATTAAACAGGTAATGTTTTAAGAAACTCGCCATGTTCCATTATTTTAAATGTAAAAGAAACTCAAACAAATACTTTATACACATACATAGTTTTATGATGATGCGATTATTGTTAGTTACCAGTCCCAAGCTTTCTAGTTGGACAACCTACCAGTATAAACTTTAGTTAATAATTAAAAATCCTTCTTTACCAGCTCTTGTTGTTATTGTATCTTCAGTAAGTGTATAGTCACGTACAGACTTGGATACTATCGGCGAAAACTGCGGCCGACTGTATCTTGAATGTTGCACATCGGTCGGCCGACTTGTTGCAAACGCCATGGCAACATCGGTGGGCGTTTTCATCCAAGGAATCGGCAAGTCGCCTGTTTTCCATTTAATATGGAAAACTTCGGCAGGTTTGTACGAGCTTTAAAACTAGTGTGGACCCGAAACACTTGTATCTGCAAATGTTGGCCAACTTTGTTGCTGAAAATGTTTTTGAACAAGATACAGTCGGCCGACAATGTTGTCCCGATTGTATCCAAGTCTGTACATGGCTTATTTAGCTGGGTTTTATTTTTTGTCACATCTTGTATTAACCTTTTGTAGATATAGCCAGTTACTTAAATTTCTTGATAATTGTGTGATTTTTAATACGTCTGAAAGTTTTTAGGATTTAATGACCCTATAAGTCTAAAAGGCTAAAAACTTGGCAAAATACCAAACAATTTACTTTGGAATGTATCAAAAAAGGAAACAAAAATCACGTTGACATATTTTGCTAGTAGTATTTAAAAATATTATACTTTATTTATACACGAAATAACTTTCCCCGGGACAAGATACGAAAAAATAAGAAATGTTTACTAGGATACATTTTTTTTATTGAAACTACCGATTAATATACAAGGTGTCTCAAAAACACAATTTTTATTGTCAAGTTCGTTAACAAATTATAACTCTGTATAAAATTTTACATCAAAAATGTAAAACACACTATACATCAATAATTGCTGGTTTTTGAGATATCAAAAGAATGATTATATACTTATTAACGATTAAAAGTGAGGAAAGAAAATAATATTTTGGTTATAATTACATTTAAATAATTCTGTCACTATCAGAGTGACAAATCATATAATAACATGTTATTAATTACCTTCCATTGTAAGAACTACTAATTGGTAAGTCAGTTATTTAGTTTATTTTAGGCAAATATTTGCTTACTTGACCTAAAAACCTGCCATATTTGACGTATTAATGTTTTTAGTAAAACTAAGTAAAGATAAATTGCTGCCATACCTGTTAGTAGTTCTTACAATGGAAGGTAATTAATTACATGTTTTTATATTATTTGTCACTCTAAAAGTGACAGAAATATTTTAAAATAATAAAAATCAAAATATTATTTTCCTTTTCACTTTAATTCTTTAATAAGTATATCAGCATACTGTTGATATTTCAAAACACATCAATTATTGACGTATAGTGTGTTGTACATTTTTGATGTAGAATTTTATAGAGTTAACATTTGTAAATATATACAGGATGTTCCATTTTTAGGTTTAGGTTTGTATCTTGTACAGGGGTGATGTTACTTCGTGTATAACTAGAGTTGGGACACCCTGTTTAATTATAAATGAAATTAAATAATTTTGTACCTGGGTTATGTATGGGTCGTCACATGTGTATAATTATAAAGAAAAAGTGAAAGCAAATCAAAATTTGTACATTATGCTTTTGCTTACTTTTAAAATACACATAACTACTAAGTTTAAATAAAATATCAAAGGTCAGCAGTGTATTGATAAAAAAATAACTAGTAGCAAAATATTCTTTAATATTACTGTTAATAAGTCAAATTTCTCATTTTTAAATATTTTTTACACTTCTTTCCTTTAAGCTTTTTTTAATTATGTTTTAAAAGAGATAGGACGTCTGGCTATGTCAGTAATATTTACTAAAAATTATGTTAGAATGTGACAGTGTTGTTAATTTTTTTTGTTTTTTGGCTGAGCCTTATCCTAAACTTTTTCTTATTTTAGTATAAATTAAAAACGTAAAGTTATATTGTAAAAATGGATATTATTTTCAAAAACTATGATATTCATAAGTGATACTGTTATTAACGTTTATAAAAAGTTGTTAAAGTTTAAAATTGTAGTAAAATAGAAGTAGCAAAAACAGTAGTTTGTCATATTTAATTTATGGTGCATTGTTGTGCTTTGCTAATAAGAATTTATTGTTATTTTGTTATTAAATAGGTCAAAATGTTCAAAAGTTAAATTATCGTGTACATACTGTGAAAAAAAAGAAAATTTTGGTCCAGCAATTAGATATTACACCGCAACTGTTCTTTTATGTTTTACAATGATAGTTTATTTAAATCGTTTTAAAAAACATTTTATTTGTTGAAATAAAAAGTTTTAATTTTAGATTATTGTTTAATATTGTTGTTTTATTTTCTTATCCTATATAACAATTAAGTTTTAGAAGAAAGAGAAAGAGTGTTAAAAACAAAGGAACAGTATTTTTTTATCTTTGGACAATCTACAAAGGCTGAAAGCGAGGTAAAAGGTATAAGTTTGTTAACACAGAACTTAGGGTGTGAATGCTTTGGGTATTTTAGAAAATCTGCCGGGTCTTGAAGTGTAAGATTTTTTTAGAGTAACAGAGAAGGAGCCTTTTTAATTCCTTAGTAGCATGTCTCATGTCAGCGCTCAACAGTTAGCGCCCAAAAGATGATTTTGCATTTCGAATAAGTACAGCCCTCTAGTGGTCAAATAATTGTAAAAATATTGAATAGGTTCGCTTGTAAGTCAAGGCTCTGTTATAATTTGTAAATCAATATCAATAGGTCTAAGTGCACCTGATAGATGGCACCACCATTTTTAATACATGAAAAGCTTCAAATCAAAGCGCAGTTTGAAATTAAATAAAAATTTTAGAGTATCTTACAATTTTTACTTCGCGTTTTATTATTTATGGTAAAAACGTTTATAAATCGAAATATATTTTATTGTAAATAGAACAAATTTCAAATAAAACCTTTAAAATTTATACATAGAAAACAAGAACTAAAAATTGTGAGATATTTTAAAAATTGCGTTGTATCAAAAGTGCGTTTTGGTTTAGAGCTCCTAACATATTTACGAAACACAAGATTTACAACGATTATACGTCATCTAAATTAGATTTTTTAACTTTTTACCTTTACGAACTATTTTTTAAAAAACTACAAAGATTATGAGAACGTTGCTTGTTGTGTGGTGTGGTGGCTTCAAGTGTCGTTTGGATATATTATCCATAAAAGGCGCTCTACGTGGGATTCCAAAATTTTATTTACAAATGGCGCCCAGCCTAGGAGCATTTCTTTTTTAGAATTGAACTTTCTTTTAAATGTTGTCCTGTTAATTAAACATATTACCAAAGGGATTTCAATTAAATTTTTACCTTTTTTATAGCATTTAAAAGGGTTACTAAAAACACAACTGAAAAGTTAAAAACTGCTTGAAAGTTGGAGAGCATATTATAATGTATTATATTTGGTCCTTCGAGCTACGTATAAATGATAATTAAAATGAGCATGCAGGAAACCAAATATACATATATAGATGAGGTATAATATGCTACAGACATTGCAATTCACTAGATCAATGTTGATGAACTTCGTGAGCCGCTCGTTAGATGGAGCTAGGTAAAGTCAAAGGTAGCAAATAATTTGGTATGAGAAAATATCCCTAGGAGTCTCTTTTCTCACTTTTGACTAAACGTCATTATAAACCTAAAAATGACACAAGGTAAAATTTGCGCAGCTCACTGAATAAACTGTATTCGTACGGCGCAATGTCCAATATTGCGTTCTCTGAAATATGGCGAAAGTAGTCGGTGTACGTGTTGTGATAAGTGCTATCTTGTGACTTACTATGTTTGAAAATGGATAGTAACATAAAAAAATATTCAAAGAAAGTGTGATAATAGTGTACATATAACATATTTATTCTGTTTATATAAGAAATAACAGGCAATATGTCCACGGACAAAATAAAGGTTGCTGTAAGGCTCCGTCCTTTTAACCGAAGAGGTAGGTACATAAAGTAACATAGGTAGTTATAAAAGAAAACAATATAAAATGCCAAAATTATCTTCTTAAGCTTCCTTAAAGATTGTCACTAAAATATTTTTACAGCAAGACCCTGAATCATTCCTTGCAATGGTCCAACTCATGTTTTTATTGACATTGCGCCATCCAGGTTGATTTCATTCAACAACATTAAAAAAATATATTACTATAGATTAGTTCTGTAATAATAAATGTTGCCCAATTAAAACATAAAAAGAAACAGAAAATAAATTTACCAAACAAACTATCTTATTCAAAATACAATCGTCACATTGTCCTCAGTTTAAAAAATAGAACAATAATAACAAAGAATGCTTTATTTAAAATGAGTCAATGAATTTAAATTCCTTTATTTTAAGAAACTAAATTATCGCTCAAAGCTAATTTAAATAAATAAAGCAGGTACTAGGTTTACTTAATCATAACCAATTACTTGGGACTCAAAAGGCACCTTTACCTGGTAAAGAAAAAGAAGTTAAGAACACAATAACAACGTTTATTGAAAGCTTTAAAAGCTCTATTTACCTTACCTAGGTACCTTATGATCATTGTATTTTTAATTTACCAAAACTGCTTTAAACCTATCAAGAAAATGACTATTAATTAACAAAATAAATGCTTCTAAGCAGAAAAATATAATATTACAGTCAATTTGCCAAATTATTAACCAAAATTTTAATGCGAAAAGATAGCGTTTTACATATTAAGATGAAAATGTATCATGCAATAAACACACCTTTAGTTGGCTCAAATATTCATTAAAAATAATCTATAAAAGCGCTATCTTGTTTATTTTAGCTTGAAAAAGTATGTAATATGGAAACATTCGTTTATTTGTAATAATAACGTTAAACAAAATAATTTGGTACCTATTTGTCACCAAGATGAATGTTATGTTTTTTGACAACACGATATTTTACTTTAATGTCTAAATTTGAATTACTATCATAAGAATTGTATATCATACAACTAAAAATATTAAAATAATAAGTTACCTACTTATTTTTTTAATTACTTATATATTCATACACCCTAAAATATAATAAATATAGGACACAAAAGCTGAAAATAGACATTTAAATAATTGGTATGTAGTTTTCAAGCTTATTCAAATAAAAATAAAATGGCCCTTAAGTTGGGCGCCCTTTATGGAATAAATATACAAACATCATGCACGTAAAGTGCCATTTATTTACTTTACTTATTTTTAATAATATATAATAATTAAGTTAACAGCTACATCTCATTAGAAAACACGATGACTTAACTTAAGACACGTATTTGAATAAAATATTAGGGAGAACAGTATTGAAACAGCAAAGTCTGTCTTGTTAAAAATCAGTACTTTCGTGTTTAAATAAATCCTGCCTATTTTAAGTAAAGAAAAATTTACAATTTGTTTTTTTATTTTATTTTGCAAGAAATTAATTTTATTCCACGGATTGCCAAAAAGCCAACATAAATATCAATAAAAGCCTGTACATATTATGTACTTTGTTTAACATAAATTTGATTTATTGTGATATATAACTATTAAAAAAATATATTTATAACATTTAAAAAATATGCAATCGCCGACTTATCTGGCCTCGGGAGAATTAAAAAAATAAATAAATACAATTTTTAAAGTAAGATAAACATACTTTTACCCAAAAATGTACTGATAATGGCGGATATGTAACATCTTTTTGTACAAACATAATAGACAGGCACTTGACTTAGAACCATTTGAAATTTGACATAAATAGTGTAAAAACAATGTGGTTTTAATGGCATTGGCTTGTAAATCTGGGCCGGCTGGGCCTATTTTAAAAAACAAAGTGGCGTTAAGTAGAGAATTAGAGGGCCTTTAAAACGAGGTGCAATATGACCCCCTTTTTATTTGAAAAAGAAGTTGTTAGTTTCCCCTTGACAGTAGGCCACGTGACCAGAATCATTTTTATGCCAAAAAGTAGTTTAGGAGACATCCTTTTACCGAAGTTTTATCCGGCTTCGATATCTTGTCTTATTCCAAAGTTATGAAAGAGAGAACTTTTAAAAACCACACTGTATGTACAAATTAGAGCTAAACTGCAACACTTGTAACTCTAAAACAAATGGGCCGATTTTAAAAATAAAACGGCGATAAATAAAGAATCAAAAGGCCTTTAAAACGAGATGCTACCTGACCCCCTTGACATTTGAAAAAAAAGTTGCGAGTGCCCCATTGACACTAGACCACGTGACCGGAATCATTTTTATGCCAAAACGCAGTTTACGTGACCCTTTTACCCAAATTTCACCCGATCTCAATATCTTGTCCCATTCAAAAGATAAAGAAGGGAAGGACTTTTAATATCCTCACTGTATAGTTCTATAACCCTAAAACTAACTTAAACATGTTACAATATTTATATGAACCAACAAACTAATTGTTTGCACGGCTTAAAAGTTTATTTATCAAAGGAAGACTTTCTCAACCGTACAGACCTTGAATAACACAAACTGAATTTTATCACTGATATTATATCAAAGGAACAACCAGACAGTCTGACACCAGTTTACTACATTAGGGAAAGACTAAAGCCATTTTTGTTGTTAATACGGTTCAAAACATTTTAAAAACATTACATTTTCTTGCTGAACAGTGACGTCATTTACGTCACGTATTTAACCGTGTTTGAATACATCTCGGACAATGGTTTAAAAACAATATAGTTATCCTTGTCGGGCGGGCATATGCATTTAACTCATTAAAAACTTTGTTTCGGTCATTTTTGTAAACTTTTAACATAAATGTAAATGGCAAGTGAACAATTTTTATATCCGGCGTAAACTAAAGTACATATTAATCCTAAAAAATAAAAATAATAATCATAACCTAAAAGCTTATTGAGCTGTGACGCAAGAGTTTGAAAACCTATATTTTCTTGATTCTAATATTTATATTGTCATTTTCTAATACGGTTTGAACCACTTCGACGAATGCGTTTAGCAAGAAAATTTGACCTAACACTGAAAAGGAACCTGTGCCGGTATACGTTATAAACGTAAAGGACCCCGCGTAATCAAATGGGAAATGGGTTTCAGTCAAACTTTTTGAAACCACTTGATTTAGATAGTTCTTGGTCAGTAGATAAAAAGTGTCCAGGGTCATTAGGTTCTAAAAACTCATGGTCAAAAGTTATAAGCTATTAAAGGTCCTTAATTCAATATTTAAATACCTGTAACTGTTTTAGTGTAATCTTTCTCTTTCTTTTTTAGCTTTTAGGGAAAATATTTGATGAAAATTTTTGTATATTTGTGTTCTCTATAAAATTATATTTTTAATGATATATGATACATTTTTTTTGGTGGCCAGAGAATACTTCGAAAAAAACAACTATCAACTAGTCTCTACTTAAAACAAACATCAATTTTAGGCGAAGGACCAATTCTAAAACGGTATTTACCAATCGGTTATGTTGCCGTTTAAACAATGTTTTATACGTCAAAGTTGTCACCAATTATTACCGTGGTTATAATTGGTTGAGCGCCTAAAATTGCTGAAATTTTAGTTTGACCGATCACGTAATATCGACAACAAAGGCATTAATATTCTTAAGTAAAAAGGTATTTTTAAGAATATAATTTACAAAAAAATGAATATATTCTTTTCGTTTACTGACAACGTGGCTCGAGTCAAAGCAAATTGTTTTGAATAAAAACATTTTTTTGTGTGTAGTAAAATTAGGGACGTTATGTAAATAACTACTATCTCTAAACTAAACCCTATTTAATTAGTAAATCATAATTGGAAAAAGCATAGTAATATTCTATATAAACGAATTGTGCGACACATAACTCACTTTTAATTACATGTAAAAAAATAGTACAATGAATTCCCAAATGAATGAGTGCCGATTAAAAAGAAAGATTAAAAGCAAGCTTCGCGCTTCACCTGCGCCTGTTCTGATAATGGTGGAGATTAATAAATCGTGTTTACATCATGGATGCAACCTGGTTTACTACCCTGAGAAAAAACAAGTGTCGATGGCATAGAAGTTCTCTGATTTTTAAAAAGGTTTCTTCCTTAGATATTTTCTAAAATACTGTTTCTTCAGTTTCTCTGGGGATTCTATTATTTCTAAAAAGGAGTTTAAAAGCGCGAGAATATTCTTTGAATCCGGTATATCCAAAACTACATAACAAGAAATTTTTATAGAGGTTTACAAAAGATTATAAAACATATCTTTTACTGCTTTTTTCTTCTATAGTGTTTAAAATTTACTATTACCTTCTTCCTATATTAAATTCATTTTAAGAAGAAATATTATTCCTTACAATTTTATTAAGGCAAAAAACAATCTTGGGTATGTTTTTTCATCAGTGATTATGGTTTTATTTTTTTTTACAGAGCTAGAATTGGGAACGCAATGTGTCGTCGAAATGGATAAGCAACAAACCATTCTTTTACCAACTACGACACTTGATAAAGTAGAAAGGTAAGCAACATAATAAATAAATACAACATTAAGATGACTGACCCACAAAAATTGGCGTCATTAATTAAGTTACGTAAACAAATAAGAAAAATGCAAAAAATCTTTTAAATGTAAAATCTCTAATTTGTTAAACGAAAAAATTGACAAAAGTTTGAATTGTTTTATACCGCGTGACAACAAATCTATGAGACAAATCATAACTTTTAGACATATAAAATGAGATTTGATATAAGTAAATGGTAAGGAAAGAGAAGATTTTTGCAATTCCTCACGTTTTAGTTAGTTTCGGTTTAATCGGAAGTGACTCAAATTTTGAAATTTTAACTGGAACCCCCTGTTTATTTTAAAAGTTTTGGATTGCTAAGACAATTCTAAATAGTAATTTGACATTTTTAAAAGTTTTTACCCCTCCTTAATTTTTTGTTATATCGTGGGCACTCGTATAATGACAAACATATTTTTTATTTTGGTTATGACCAATCAGCTATATTTTTAGGTTAGGTATGATAAAAATAATTTGACGTTTTTAAAATTTATTACATATTATTTTTATAGTTATAAAAGCTTGTCCCGAAACAACAATACTCACCAGATATAGAGGTTATGTTGAATAATTTTTTTAAACATATTATTTGCCGTTTATTGTTATTGTTAGGCAAACACCAAGGACTTTTTAATAATTTACCATAAAGAGGACTTCGCTCTTTATTTAGGTATTAAAAGTGATAGATACATTTTTAATTTTTAAAAGGGATATATTTTTAAAAGCAGTAAAACCTATAGATCGACTAAAAGAAAAAAAACGTATTTGAACTGAAATTTTTATACGCTAAAAAATATGATCCTTTACATAACAGTAAATTGTATGTATTTTTTCTTATGAGTTTTTTGGTATGTTTTATAAGGTATCTTTTAAGCCTAAATTCTCTAATTTGACTAATCTTGTTAATCTACCAGTTTGGCGATAGCAATATTGATATAACCCAAAACAAACATTTCGTAAATTGTGTATTTTTAATGAAATCAATAAAGCACTTTTGAACAAATTGCTTTAATTGACGTTTACTCTATTAATTCCATAAATGTCATAGGGTAGGAAGTATATTTTCTAAGAAATATTTAAAAATAAAATATATAGATATTTTATTGGTATTTAATAAAAAAAACAAACATTAAGGGTGTCTTTTAAAAATCTTACCAAATGGAAAACTTTTTAATTATAAACTCATAAACCATTACCTCATTGTAAAACATCGTGCTTGGTAAGAAAATAAATTTACACAAAAATGTTTGTATGGTGGATGTACAGGGTTACTTTTAAAAGTACCTAGTTTTAAATTATAGTCTTGACTTCTTTAAAGGGTCTTCAATTTTTTTATGCAAAAATAAAAATAAACAATTTTGACATATTTTGCTATTTTCATATGTAGAGAATACATTTTTAAATGTGTTTTAGATTTAGTCCCACTTTCTCCATAAAAAGACTTAGATTAGATTAGATTAGATTAGGAGGTGGATTGCATATCCTCTAACACTGCAACCTGCTCAGGTTTATTGTGTGTCCTCCGTCCATAGGTTAGAGCACGCTATCCAAGCCGGTCTGTTTAATCAGACTCCACAAGCTTGAAACTGGCCCCTTGGTATATCTTGCCGCTTTAGGTTTTTCTTCACCCAGCCTTGCAAACCGCAGACGACAAAGGGCTTCGCAGTAGCACCATACGTGTTCTGCGGTTTCTTCCTCCTCCTGGCAGAACCTACATAGGTTTTCTCTCTGCCAGGCCCATAGTTTCCAGGTGTTTATTCAGTCTGCAATGACCTGTCAGTTGACCCACTATTATTCTTACTGCCTTCCGGTTATAATTCAGAAGGTCTTTGTAAATTCTGGCGAGTAAGCCTTGATGAACACTTTCGCCTGACGCTGTCCTGGTGTTCTCCTCCACCAGTCTTGTGATTCCCTCATAATCCATGATCTAATGGATGACCTTACCTGGCATGATGGAATACCACAGTAGGGCTCAGGACCTACCATTGTCCTACCAGCCCCTCCTTGCCAATTTATCAGCTTCTTCATTGCCTTCGTGGCCTTCGTGTCCTGGTACCCAGGCAATGGTTAGCTTGTTGGACGCACTCCACCTCTTCCAGGGCAATTACGCAGTCCCGCACCAGCTTGGAGCTGATTTTGCATGAACTGAGTGCCCTGATGGCTGCCTGGCTGTCCGAATAGATTACTATGGTTTTATCCTCATAGCTCCTTCTGATGATTTCCCTAGCACATTGTTCTATGGCTACAATTTCGGCCTGGAACACAGTAGGGTGTTGTCCGAGACCCAAGTTTATTTTCGTCCTTGGTTTGTCCCCATATATACCTGCTCCAACTCCTTGGTCTGTTTTGGAGCCGTCTGTATACCAGATTAGGTCGGCTTTAATGGGGAGGCCCTGCCACCCAGTCCTTTCTGTCTGGTATTAAAGTTTGAAAACCTTTGTTTAGCCAGTAGCTTGGTACCATTTTGTCTGAAGGCATCTCACACACTGAGTTGACTTCTTGGTCCTCCTTGAATCTCCATTGTATGGCCCTATTAAACTACTTAGTCACACGCTGTATTTAATAAAAAATAACTTTTATACCAAAAAATACGTTGGCATTTTAATTATTAAAAAAATAAATAACGGGTCCCCTCCGATAATTAAAAAGTTAAACCAAACAAAAGAAGTTTGTTTTTGTTGATATTTTCATATTAAAACTTTTAAATTTTACACCATTAAAACTCCTATAAAATGTAAAATAGACCGAAAACTTCCAATAAACGTCAAAGCTGTCCAAACTTTTAAAAATAATGTCAATTGAGAAAGTTCATTTTACTTTTAAGGCTGCTTTCTGAAGTTTTGGTAATTTCAGTGTTCTTGGGAAAGGAGGGCAAAGGGGTTTTAAAGCTATAATTTAAAAGGCCGTTGCTAGGCGACGCGACGTTGGTGTAAAAAGCCACTAACAGATGACATATTGGGTTTTATCAGTTGTTATTATACAGGGTGAGTTTTTTTGTTTTAAGTACAGAGATTTTAGAAACCGCTGCAGCTACAAAGATAGTTAAATGGAAAAAGAATGGTAGTTTTTAGAGCTTAGTTTAAATCAGTTTTTGTTTCGTCCAAAAGTCATGGCTTACTAGATATTTTGAAATAAACATTTTCTCTTTGTAACTTAGTTAATATTTAAAATAGAAAACAAATGTTAATAGAAAACAGATATTTATATTCTTAATACTGCCGTCCATAAACGGTGTTTTTCCGTTAGACAGGAGAATAAAAAGGTAATATCCCATCCCGGCTGTATTGTTATTAAGGATTAATAAATATAGGGTGGTCAATTTTTTTTGGTAAAAGTTATATTGACGAAAATCCTAAAAGTAAATTTTTAAATGGGATAACTTTCTTTTGTTTCCTAATCCTATTTGGCTTTAAAAATAAGGGTAGGTCTGTAAATAGATGCCTATTCCACAAATTAATAGTTTTCGAAATATTAACAATTTAATAATTATGTAGTTCATAAATGTTATTAGGCACAACTTTTAAGTTTGGCTATTGGTTGACCATGACATAGCAGAATGGCCAAGTAAACAGTTCTTAGCCGAACAGCATTTTTAAAATAAATAGGTATTAAATTGTCAATATTTATTTATTTTATTTAAGTCAATATATCGAAAACTCTATATATTTGAAAAAAACATTTATGTACTAGGTTATTTTTATTGTTAAAAAACAAAAAAATATAAGATAATCTATACCAAACTGTAGATGTTTTATAATAATGATATTTTAAAATTGTCCCGGATTTACAGTAAAAAAAGTATTTGAATTTTGAATTTGGTCCTGCTTAGTGAAAAATAATTTTGCTCATGGTTTCACTAACCAGGACAAAAACTTATATTAACAAAAATGCCTTAATCTATATTTATTTCTTTAGCCTATTTAGCTTAAGCAACTCTACATAAATTTAATTATTTTTTACGTTTGTATTTCAAAAAAATGACATTTGACTAACACTATATGTATAAAATTATGTATTTATATTAATTTATTTAAAATAATAATATTTAAAAATTTAAATCTTTTGATACACAAAAAAAAATGTAGTTTGTTTGTTTATGCATAGGTTTGTTTTTTAAAACATTAAACATGTTTAAGAAACATTAAAAATTTTGCAGAACAAGCATCGCTGCGAATGTCCATCATAAATATAGATATGTATATGTATATGCACCTACGGTTTGTTTATTGGCAAGTATTAAACTGTTAAAATATTATTTTAGTAAAAAAATAATGAAAAAAATAGGGCAAGTAACTTTAAAATATGCCCCTTATGTAAACTTTTCATTAAATTTCCACGTAGAAACTGGCAAAATATTTAATCGCTAAACGAATATAAGACCCAGGGCCGTTCCTGGCGGGGGTGCAGCAGGTGCACTCGCACGGGGCGGCCCAAATTAGAAGGAAGCATTTTGGCAAATAAAGGCTTTAATTGCGGCATTTTAGCACAGATGGCCTTTGTTGCAAATGTTTGCACCAGTGGGGGCGGCATTAAAAATTGGGGACCTAGGTCCGATTATCGCCCCCTAGGTGCTGAACTGCGGCCTTAAAGGCTTATTGTGCCTTGACCGCTCTCCTTTCCATTCCCACACCATTCATTCCATAACTTGGATGGTTGCTGCTCGGTTCGTTAGTTCACCCCCGAGCAGAACACCGTGTTGCGTTGACCGCCGGCGGTCGCCCATCTAAGTTATGGCCGCGCTTCTCAATACTTAGCTCCCATGATCGACGAGACCGACCGACCAGCAGCAACAAGCGCGGCTCTCTCTCTGCAGTTGTGGGGGGCGGCATTTAAAAAGTCGTTTTTTTCCCTTTAAACATTTTTGAAAATGTGGGGGCGGCAATTCATATCCTGGAAGGACGTGCAACATTTGATGTTTTAATTAACCGTTTTTAGTTTTATTATGTTTTTTGATATATTATATTTTAATTGTGACCCATTTTGGTGACGCACGAACAGAGATCACCGCTAATTACAGTTACAAAGATGGTAAAATTAAAATTAAACAAAAAAAAACTTAAAAATAATTAAATGAAAGACATAATTTTAAATAGCTCTCAAGTTGCATCATAACAACTTTAGGAAACAACAAAAAGTCTCTTTTCTTTAATAAATTTTAAAATAAGGAAAAGCGAAGCCTAAACATTAAAATTTCATTACCAAAGCGTCTACTTTAACAAGGATCATGGGTGTAACAGATTTAGAAAGTTAAAAGCTTAAAGCTTAACGATATAATTAAGCGTTTCCTAACTTAAGGATCCCGCATCACCGAAAAACAACCTTGGGGAAATTGCGAGAAAACAGAAGTTAAAAGGAATTAGAATTGCTTAAAACTCTAAAATTTTATGTTTTTATATATTGGTCGAGTTTTGCAATGAAACAGCTTGTTATTGTCTAGTCAACAGGTTCAAAAACGTGTTAAATAAAAAAAACGCTCTAAAAATATGTGCGATAGTTTCTTCGATTCAGAGTAACGTCTAAAAAAAGAATATTTTTAAGGGCTTGTTAGCACATAAAAACTGCGATTCTTAAAAGCAAAAAAAAGGGTTTTAGTTTTTTTAACTTTTGAAATAACGGCATTAAAGAAATTTTCAAAAGAGATCCTAAAAGAGGAAGACATTTCCAATAGAAAGGCCCCAACCCTCGGAACTCTATCTCCGTTATTTATATATATTTATTTTTTAACGCTGAAAATGAAGCTTCGCGAGGTCGTGGGCCGGTATATCATTTAAAATACACTTCCCAACAAAATTATTGCACTAATATCTCTAGAGGATGTATTGTTAACAGTAAATAACAACGGTTAGGCTTTACCTTATCCTAACATTTTCTTTTTTTAATTGTTTTGATAACTTAATTAATAAAAAAATTATGGCCATTCAAATTAAAACATTTTTGTATTAAAGCTAATAAAAAAAATCGAGCATGTGCAATAATTTTGTTAGGAAGTGTATTTTTTTATAGTAATAAATATCATTTTGAAAATTAAAAAAACAGGTTGTAATCTAGACACTTGAACCCCAAAACCCTCGATAAAAAAAATATGTCGATTTTTCAAAAAGTTACCCCTTTGTTAATTAACAATTTTTTAAAAATTCTGTTTATATAAATTTCGTCATAAAAGTTTAAATAAATTGATACATATATGTTTCGCTTCTTGGAGCTCTTCCTATTAAAGGTAATTAATAAAATTAGACAAAAAAAGTTTATTAATTTGTTAAATTTAACAAAAAACGAAATTCAGTTTAAATAATGTTAAGTTAAAAAAATAAATTCACAAAATAATAAACTTTAAACTTTAATAGTACCTAAATGAAAAGAGCTTTATGAAGCAAAAATATATAGATCAATTATTAAAACTTTTATGCCGTAATTTATAAAAACAGAGATTAAAAAACATAGTAAATTAATAGGGGTAACTTTTTAAAAAATCGATTTTTTTTCACCAAGTTTCTAGGGTCTAGATCACGTCATATTATTTTTTTATTTTTTATTTGTTTTTTTTAATTTTTTTTTGCCCTTTCGGGGTACCCCACCCAGGCCCGACGACCGCCCCCTAGGTGGTGCACTGCAGCCTGAAGGCTTATTGTACCTTGACTCCTACTCCTTCCCATTCACACACCATTCATTCCATAACTTGGATGGTTGTTGCTGGGTCCGTTTGTTAACCCCGAGCAGAACACCGCGTGCCGTTGCCCAAAACCCACAATGCCGGTCACCCATCCAAGTTATGGGCGCGCACTTCACTGCTTAACTCCGGAGATCGACGCTTGCCGATACAACCGGGGAAGCCACAAGCGCGCAAATTTGTTTACTATTTAATAAAAAAAATATATTTTAAGAGATATACCGGCTCTTTAGACTATGCCGTAACAACCTTACGAAGCCCCATTTTCAGCGTTAAGAAAATATATGTATAAATAATGGAGATAGAGTTCCGGAAGTTGGGACCTTTTTTATTGGAAATTTTCTCCTCTTTTAGGATCTTTTTTAAACATTTCTTAAATATCACTATTTTTAAAGTTACTAACGCCAACCTAACACTAACACTAACCTGAGCTAAACACCTTTTTTTATCTTTTATTTTGTTACTAATAATCGCAATTTTTTATGTGCTAATAAGGCCTTAAAAAACAGTTTTTAGACGTCATTCTAAATCGAATGAGCTAACGCACATATTTTTAAGAGCTTTATTTCTATTTAACACTTTTTTAAACTTGTTGACTAGACTATTATCAGATACGGTTTCAGAGGATAAATTAATGTTAACGAGAGTTAATATCAATATAATGTTACCTTGTAGAATTTAAAACATTGACTCAAATTTAATAGAGCTGTAAGAATAAAATATTTAGTTATATCAGTTAGATAACTGAATTTCACACTTTTAGGCCACACATTTGGGTTTTTATAAAGAACGGTACCAGATATCGATTAAAATGGGGTATACTCTTTTTGTAGAAAACAAAAAGAAATGCAACAGATCAACTTTGTTAACTCTGTCCAAAACCGACACATTAAACAAACAAAAATCGTCGCAACCTCTATAATATCACCTTACTGAAATGCGATTATTCTATGGACAGAAGCATTAATATAAGCTAATCTAGTTTTCAAAATATCATTGATACTGCGGCAACAATTCTATCATACATGATCTTTTCAGACAGTCTCTATATTAAAAATAAAATAAAATCGTGCCAAAAACCAGCTTATTGGATACATACATACATACGCTGTTGTTGTGCGCAGAACTGGGTCGATTACGGAAATCCTGTATTCGAATACAAATACTGAGGGTTCGAATACCAAGAAAAAAGTTTTTGAATACCGCTGAATTTAAATACCACGATTGAGTAAAAGAGGTCCTCACCCCTAAAAATAAGAACCCTCACAGAATTTTATTTCACACTAATTTAACATTTCTTTGATACCAGAGTCTCCACATTCAATAGTAATATTTTTGAAGAGCAAAAAAATGTCCTTACCTAAAAAATACAATATTTTTTTGTTGTTGCCTTTTTTCTCATTAAAAATCGGAGTTCGCATCCTGGTATTGACATTTCGGTTTTTGAATACTTTAAATCCCTGTATTCGAACACTTAAAACCTGTATTTGAATACTATGATTCAAAAACTGTATTCAAAATCCAGAGTTCCGAACATTGACCAAAAAATATTTAGTCAATGTAAGATTAAGAATACCGAGTATTCGAATACTACCCAACTCTGGTTGAGCGTTGCATATACATTTTACAAACAAAAGAATAATTGATTTTTTTTAATAATAAAAAGTAATATACTTTTGGAATATCGGAGATTAGGGAAAATTATTGTTACAACATAGCATAACCTACCTCACGCTCGTCCATTCGAAGATTTTAGCTAAAAATGTTTAAAGTAAAGGATGTAAAGCCATAAATAAAGAGCGGTTAAAGCGTAGAATCAATTACAAAAATAAGAGACATAGGTCAAATTCGTCCAAAAACCAGTGGAGGATATTCGCAGAAAGTGGCCATTTTTTGAATCAATTGAATTGAAAAGTCATCTTTATTTATTTTTAATTAATTAATTTGGTATTTTAAATTTTAAAAACAATATAATGTAACCTTTACCCTCTAACTGCTTTCTTTTAAAATAAATTGTTTAAAAAAAATTAAATAGGAAATCCCAGTCACTGCACTGCGCTTTGTCTGTTATATTTGTATTTGGGTCAATCATAATCCCAAAGGAAGTTCTCTTATTCTTACTCAATGATAATTCACATAAACATATATCAATTATTTCATCGAGAATGAAACTCTATGGCAGCTATATGCCTATAACCATGGTTCGAACCTAAAGTTAGAGACACATACAGATTTAAGACCACATGACTTTATATCCGACCATTAGGTGTCTAAGGTAATGGCCGTCGTCCATAATTTATTGATGTTATATTAAAATAAAAACCTAAACACATATAGGAACATCGGGGAGCTTATACAGACATTAATTTTATCTCAAGGCTAACCATCCTAGTCCAGTATTTGAATCAAACTTTAATTAACGAAATACACAAGTTTATTGCCAGACAGGAAAATAAATTTTCCAAAAGAATTGGAATTCTGACGTTTTGCCCGTTATCCTAAATCTCTATCTGATGCTTAATGAAAATAAATGTGTCTTTATGGATCATTTTTTGTGGCGGTATTTTCTATGGCCTGTTCGTAAAACGTTGATTATTTTTTATTAAGCTATTCCATTAACTGATTTCTATGGCCAAGTTGGTAAAGAAAATTGGATTCTAAAAAACTGAAAAATATATTTTTGTGCGTCACACAAAACTGTCCAGCCTTTGGGTGGATTTTTAAAAAGTAGTTTTGCATCTACTTCACAATAGACATCAAATAAAAAACAAACTTCACTTTTTAATTCGTCCAGTTTTGTGTGCTGTTATTTACGTGACCGTGTTTTAAAGTTTTTTTGCCTGTTTTTCAATTCATATTTGTTATAAAAATGTCAAAATAAATGTTATTATGAAATTGACACTGATGACGTTCGAGGAAGCATTCATCTAAAGTTAGGCAGTTATAATTTCCGCTTGAATCCTTAATATCGTGTTTTTAATCGGCTTCAGTAAAGTCAACCCTACTAATTTTAAGGCTTGACTTAGACGATTCAAGTCACTTTCAAGCGCGTTTGTATCGCTTTTTCAAGCCAATTCTAAAAGCCGCTTTAACTATTCGATATAAATATAGTGATGGTAACATTTTTTTTACAAAAGCCAGGAAACCTTTATAATAACTTAAAATTAATAGTTGTCATACTATTTATCAAATATTATCTTGTATTCTAAAATTTCTTATACTCTTACCAAATAAAAGAATCCCAGCATGGTGTTGGGTAATTAATAAAAACAGATACATTATTTATCGTAATAATTAACTTAATAATTAATATTTTGTATTGTATTTGCATCCCTAATCTCCAGAAATCTTCTTTAACACAAAATTTTAGGTTTTAATTTGGATTGTTTAATTCGAGCTTTTTATAAATTTAAGTACATTTTGCCTATGTCTTAAAAAACCGCGATCAGCTTTATAGAACTCTTTATCCTATAACATTGAACAAGCTTTAAAAGTGTAATGAAGTTATCGCGCTGGTAAATACAAAGTTTGTATTTCTATAAACATTATTTTTGAAACTAAAAACTTAATATAAGAAATGACAATGGAGGGTAAACATATGCAATAAATTATGTTAAATTAATTATGCTTACTTGCTTATGTTAAGCAGATATTAGCTAATAAATGATAAGATGCCGCAAATAACAGATTTAAGTTTAAAAAATGTATTAAAAACCTTTCATTTTCTTTACGTTCACATACATATTTAGGCGTAAATCTGAAGAATGAAGATGGCGTATATCCTCATGAGGTATTTTATTCCACAGTACTTCTAACTCATGTCTAAGTACTGCCAGAAAGGAGCTTCCTGCAAATATAACTAAGTATTTTAGATTTGTTGTTGTTAATGTAGTGTCAATCCGTAAAGTTCCACGGTTACTCGGGTCCCATTTGAAGTCCTTATTAGAACAAGGTTCGGATTAGCGAGGGTCCGCTATTAAAATAATAAGTAAAAAAAATCTTCAAATTTGTTATTGCTGTCTTCGCTTATAAAAAGCTTTTTCGTTCTTAGGTTTAACTGACTTTTATAATGTTCTCTTACTATTAAATATTAAGAAAGTGCTGATATTCTAAATTTTACTTTAAACATTTAATGCAAAATTACCATAGATAACCATCATTTAGATCCGCAGTGGCAAGAAGAATTTTTGGATTTTTACGACTCGCGCAGTAAACAAATGGACGGGTGGACGAACATGCGCACTAAAAGCCGTGGCAAAATACAAACACCGGCACCCCGTACCTCCGTCCGCGGTCTGACTGTGACGCTTATTAGCTACCATACTCTGAACAGAAAACCAGGACGCCGTCGACAAATTCTTTCGATAATGCGGATAGTCTGTTTGGCGCCAGGCGTTCACCTCGATTTGCTTGTGCACAACCCAGTTTTTTCGCCCATGAAATGTAACTTTTGTTTCGCGTAGGTAATAACATATGGCAATCCATCGAGATCAGTGAAAACTACTATGAAAAAATTTTATTTAAAAGGTTTGCGATACCTACAGCAGATTTGTCATGTATTGTTACACACTTTTTCGTTCACCTAATCAATGCAGTGACGATAAATATGTAACGAATAAGGGAGGATTCGACACACAAAAAATAATAGAGACATTTTGCTGCTGTTTTGCAATTCCGTTGTGGTTAACGTTATTCTGAGACTGCGCAGTAACGCAAATATGATCCCGTTATCGTTATTAACCATACCGAGGATCACTTTAATTACGGATGAATACCGAAGAGCTTATTGTTATCGTTAGCGTTATGGTTAAACTGCATGGTTGCCGGATTGTAGAAATTTTAATATCAATTATTTAAAAAGGTTAAAATTTTAATGCCGTATTAATTAAAATATCATTTATACACATAGTAATTAGCGAAAAATCTATAGCAGTAATACAAAATCAAATAGTGTTAAGAAATTAAAACGGACTTGCACTTTACTGATATTCTAAATCGGTAATTAATTTAGATGTTACAATCTGGCACACTTGCTTTTTATTCTACTACCAAACCTAACCTTACTTTTTGTGTTTTGCTTATACTGTATTGTTTGCATCTACTTTAAAAAAACAGAAATCAACAAGAAGTGTTTGCATATATTTAAATATCAATTTATATCTTATAAAGAATAAAGTAAATACTGATTTTCGTTGCTTTAAAATCGGTGAATCCTGACAAAAATAAGGTTATGTGTCAAAAGCGCAGACGCCAGATAAATTTCTTAAAAGAGGCTGCAAAATCTCTGTCACAAAACTGCTGCCGTAATAGTTATGTTTAATAACGATAACCATAAAAGGAGGCCAAAAAACGTCTGTTATTTTAAGTGGTGCAAAATGTCTCTAATGATTTAATTACTTTGTACTTATCACTTAGACCACTCGCATTGGTAAATTACAAACTTTTATTGGGTCCTGCATTTTCTATGGCCGGGTGGTGTATGTTTATAAATACAATAAAATTGAGTAAATTCACTGTTTTCTTGGTTAATGTCATTGTACAAGTGTATCTCAAATGTAATACAAGAAAATGGCACACAAAGCAGCACTGAAGTGTTAGAATTATAGTTTGTGCGGTAAATTACGAAATGAAGGTAAATTAGCAAGATCAGTTAACCGTGTACAGCTTGAAAAGTGAAAATACTTTTTATTTGACGAAGCAGACACTTATTACCATGTATGTTACCATGATTCACCGATAACAATATATTAGAGAGTTTTAAGCCAAATATTTGCAACAGCTTACGAGGGCATTTTTATTGTGTGGTTTAACGCAAAATATATTTAACGCATGTCGGTGCTTCTAGATTTAATTAAAAAAATTTCTAGCTAAAGATAACAAGAGACCTAAGGGCCTATTTTTGTGTCTGCACTGATGTCATGATATTATCAGATAATTCAATTGAAGAACCATAATTTAATACTATTTAATTCACTTTTTCTTAGTTGATATCAAGTTTTAAACAGCTTTGCAGGATAAGAAATACCAAAAAATATATTATTTTCTTATATATAGATATATATATATATATATATATATATATATATATATATATCTATATATAAGATATATATATATATATATATATATATATATATATATATATATATATATATATATATATATATATATATATATATATAATTATTTATTTTTCTTGGGTATAGGGTTTTTTTGTTAATAATTAAAACTACTTCATTACATAGCTAACATCTGACGTTTGCCCAGCGTAGTGAGCTTTTTCAAAAATATATATATTGTGTTCAGGCAACAACCTACAAACAATTCTAAAAAATTACTATTTTTTCATCACAAATTAAAATAATACATAACAACACATTTAAAAAACTTTACATAACACTAATTTTACAGAAACGCACCTCGAAGACTAAAGTGAAAATGATATTTAATGTGAATGTCCTGTACATATACTACGTAAAAAAGTATGAATATAAATTCAAAAACACTGAAGATGTTCAATACAAAGCTGAAACTAAAAAGTCTGATGCTATTGATGACGTATAAACCATGGATATTATATGGCGTGTCGCTGTGAAAAAAAATCAAAAAAGCAGCAGACTGTTCGGTATAATACTTTCAAGACTAAGTGTTACCTGATGATGGCTGCATATACAGGGTGTTGGGCCAAAACAAGACGATATAAGACAAGATACTTTAATCAAAAATTTTATTTTTTGCGAGACACAGGGTGCCAAAGTTTCCATGTTATTTAGATATTTTAAAATATTTTTTTTTATTGTTTTTTTACAAAGATCAGGCTTATAGGGTTTTAAAGGATAACGAATCGAAATTTAATAACTTTCTGTTGTAAATGTAGAGGAGCCATCTGCAGCTTAAGGTGGCACACTAATTTTAAAAATAATTAAAAATTAATTTTTGGCTGCAAAAAATTATTTGTCTTTTAACATTTAAAAACATCGGACACTGAAACAATTTTAAACGCAATTTTACCTCTTTTGTTTTAAAAAAGCTTGTTATTTTTTAGATTTTCTTTTTAATTACAATAACAGTCATTAAAAACATTTTTACCTTATAACTTCTAATTGGCATAAAATAAGACACTCGAAGTTTGCATAACACTCAAAATTAAATAACCATTCTGCTTACAATTAATTTGCAAAATTAGTGGGCCTCCTCAAGATGTCAAGTAACTTTACTTTTTTATTTTTTGACAAATTTTACCTCTACGCTAACTGTTTTTTTATTTCTCTCCATACTAGTATCTATATAACAAATTTATAATTCTCTGAGATTACATTTTTACTTATGATTTGACACCAAATTTCTCCGGGGGTTGCTCGGGGAGAATGTCCAAAACCGAGTTTAACCGAATATTTAAAAACCGGTATTAAAAACCGGTTTGTTAAAAGCCGAAAAACCGAAAAACGGGTTTTCAAAACCGATACACCGAAATCGGTTTTTAAACCGAAAACCGAAAACGGTCTTTAAAACCGAAAACCGAAAACGGTTCTCAAAACATAATACCATTAAATTTGCCCCTTTATTTCAAACAATTCTTACTAGAAACATTTTCTTCTAAAATGCGCCGTTTTCTGGTTATTTGCCTGTCTAAGGTTAAATGAACCACCCTGTATAATCTGTCAACCAATATCCGATTTTACAAAATGAACGGTTTTTCTTTTTAGATATAAACCGCAATCAACCAAAAACCTATTAATTGATATTCGAAGAACCGCTTTTCGATTTTGGTCCGATTATCCAAAAAACCGGTATTCGAAAACCGATTATCCGAAAAACCGGTTAATTTATTTATTTGTAGTAAAAGTGAAAAATTGTTTCCTAAAATTGGGGGATAGAAACAATTTTTACCCGAAAACGCAAACGAGATTTGTAAAGAATACATATCTAACTCATCGTGAGCGCAAGCTCAATTGAGCTGGTCATGGGGCTACAAAAAGGTTTGTGGCTGGGAACTCCAAGAACTTTGGTCGAATCCCCAGCCGGTGAGACATTTTTAGCTAAAAAATAACGTCCGTGGTGGCACTACGGTACTTTGGTCTTTAGTGCACTGGCCTTCGTGGGCTGTCTCAAAGATTTAAAAAAGTGCAAAAAGTAAAAACTTTAATATCATGTACTGCAAAACATAATAAACAAAATTGCAAAGTCCGTTTTACAGTCGGCAGGTTCTTTCTACAACTTACAAGAAGCTGTGATAGGCATGCCTGTACGCTGAATAGCTGATTTTTGGCAGCGTATTCTGCAACTTTATTGCGACTTGCAGCTTTACCAGTTGGATCCGATTTTTCTTGCAGTTACAACTGCAGGTCTGGGAAAATTTGGTATTTTAGTGGTACCAACCCCACCCAAAGTTACTAGTTGAGTGACGCATCAAATGACATTTGTTTTGTTTATGTTTATAAACAGTAGTGCTTGTTGTACACTTTTCATTTAAATACCACCTATTTGCTTTTTTCTTAAATTTTTATCCCCCAGGAGGTGGCGGCAGCAATAATAAGGCAAATTATAGCGCGGTGGCTCTTTCACGTTCGATTTTTTTAATTTTTAACAGCTATTCTAAATACCGTTCAATACCTAGGTTAGGTTCTAACTATATTTCCACATTTTTGCACGTTGGTACCTTGACCTATTTTTGCAATATTAAAAGCGAATTGCCGAGTAAAACGAATCTGCAATAAATTTGCAGCAAGTTTATTGTTGAAAAGTTGCTGCAACAAAATTGCAGAAAGAACTTGTCGTCTGTAAAACGAACTTTAGATGCTGAACCAATGTAAACGAAAAACTGCAATATGTTTGACGTTAAAATTGCGTCATATTGAAGCTTTTTTACGAATAAAAGTTTTTCTTATTATAAAAAGTTCTGCATGGTCAAAAACCTCAAAAGGCAACCATCAGATATCAAGGATTGGAAAATGTATTTTTGCTAATATCAAAATGTGTTACATTATTTAGCTGATCCAGTATACCAACGACGATCCTGGGGCCATATTTTGCAAAACTTGCTAAAAAGGGTTTAAATTTCCATAAACAATACTATACAAATATATACACATCATTTCCAAGGGAAAAACATTTACTTTTTCCAAAAAAGAATAGTTGAATCGAATTGAAAAATTAACCAAATAAAAATTTCAATTTCTTTATAAGATTTTTCAGGCAACCTATTTTACTCGACGATAAAACTTTTACACTAATTGAGCAAGACAAAAAAGAAAACAAGTAAAAATCAATACGAGGTAATGTTCAGCACATATACACACCCTCTGGACATTTTATATCCAAGAAAATCGAAGAACATAAAATATTTGATGAACATTTGTGACTGGTTATATTTAATCATAAAACTATAAAATTTAGATCAATAATTATTTAAACTTTAATACCGCCTTTTTATGACAACTGAAACCGTAAAAAATTAATAATTAACAAATAAAGCGTGGTGGGGCTAGTGGAGCAATTTAGAAACTATAGTCAACCATGGCTTGAATGTTAGATACGTTTTACAACATGAAAATGACATTATCGAGACTGTTGCTTTTGTATTTATAGTCTTATAGTGACAAAACAACAATCTCACGACAAACAGCGAACGTAACTAGTTTAGCTTAACCATTGGATTTAATATCTATCAATTCATCTTCGTTTTTTAAACTATTTAAGCAGTTTTATTTTGCTTCTCTTGTAATGCCTTCTGTACTGTTAAAAATTGCAGCTTTTGGACCCAGCCTTTTGTGGTATGGTCAAACTATTTCCAGAGAAAGCTTATAGGTTAGATAGGTCCCAGCTCGTTTTCTTTGTTGCTTGTACATAGTTCTGGGTTGCAGCCTCTTCTAAGTCTTGAGAAGACTTTAGTTGCTCCCTTTAATAGTTATAAGACCGGTATCACTAAAAATAAACATCAAAAACATTTTATACTTAAGATCGCTGAGGTTAGTTGAGCAACTGTAGCTCAACTAACCCCAACCTGAAATTTTAAAGAAAAAGTGAATTTATTAAAGACCTGGTTAGAATTATATCCAAAATCCTTATACATATTAAAACTGCAATAAATTTACTTAAGATTAATACTTACCTGATTGAGAACGGAATACATTTAACTATCACAGATAAAATTTTCCGGCTTGCAGTTATTTTTACTTTTTTAATCACAAAATAAAACAATGCGCACGGATACTTTTCTCGATCGCTTGCATCACCACTAGTGGTCGCACAATGAGTTCCTCTCGCGCAACCCCTTCTTGCGCTTATTTCGATGCTTTTGCGGTGCGGTCGATAGTTTTTGAGATATTTTGGAACGCTACTTGGGGAAAATGGCCCCACGGTCCTAAACTATATAAAACAAAAATTTTACTTTATTGGGTTATAAACTATAAATACAAAAAAATATTAAAGAGCAAGATTTTTATTTTTAAAAATATATAAAAATTGCATAAAAACTTCTTCGGATAATTAGACTTTGTGTCCAAAAATAAAGTTAGGTAATTCTAGCTTAAAAAATAATAATTATTTATTATTGAAACAATATATCACTAATAAAAAAAGCTTAAAATTGCAAATAAGTACCGTAGACGTAGTTGACAAGTTTTTAAACAGCTATTGGGTGAATTTTTTTGTTTCAATTATATTAAATTGTTTAAACCCAAATATTAAGGTATCAATGAAAGCAAATTTAAACACAATACAAATACACCTTTAATATCCGCACATTTTGTGTTTTTAAGTTCTTGGTCAAATACTAACTTTTTACAGAAGAATAATATTTTTTTTTCACACAAACGCGGAGACCTTTTTTGCTGATTAAATCCGTGGCATCACGAATTGAAGCCGATAAGACCTTTGCAATACGTTTTTCTATGACTGCCTTCTCTTTTTATTCGCTTCACCTCTTTCTGTACTTTTACGACTGAACCCTACATAAATGCAGCGTTAGAAAATAGAGAAAAAATTCTATTCCGTGGGGCAGACACCCTCCATATAAATCCCGATTGCTTTTTTTTTTTCGTTTTTTCGCCCAACTCAATATTATATTGTTTTAGCGTTCGGTCCATTCGACAAGTCGGAAACAAAAGTCGATTGAGTGAGATAAGGTCACGACATTCGCCATATTGGCTAGCGCGGCTGTGACGTCAAGTCGGGCCATTTTCGGCCATGTTTGATTTTAGGCAGATCAGTGGCGTAGAATTAAGGAGAAAACAAAAAGAACTGTATGTTGTAAACAAAATTTATTGGATTATTTTAATAGGCATAACCTAAAACAAAAACATAAATGTGGTTTAAATATTGAAAATTAAAAATTATCAAAGCGACGACAGGACGATGAGGTACCTGGCAGAGCAAAACATTTTCCATGGTTCCGTAAGTCAAAACCATTTTAAAACTTTGTATACAGGGTGTCCGCTAATGAATGGTACACAGAAAAACCACAGATTCCTTATGCCAAAATATTAAGATTTAACCAAACATACCTAATATCCAAAAGTTTATAATAAGGAAGATACGGGGGTGTCATAGTAAAAGAAAAAGTAAATTTATTTCGATAATTGTTTCCCCTTTTTAAATATCTTAATAAAACGGTATCTCGGGGTTTTTAAACATTAGCTTTTCAGATCGAATATTAATTTTTGTGTGTAGACTAGAGGGCGATGGGTACACTATTTAAAATTCTCTAAAACTACCCAATTTTTTGTTACTACTCTGTATGTATGTAAACTAGTAAGCTTCTCTATGCTTTCTGCACAAAAAAGGTATACTTAGTAAGAATCGGTCTTGACAACCGTTTTTAAGGTATTCACGTTTTAGTTGTTCAGTGCACCCGAAAGTATGTACCTTCAATAACATCGTATTAGCTATAATTACAACTGCTCAGATATAAATAGTTGATAGCTAAAAACTCCTGGATACCGAGTTTTATTAAAATGTTTAAAACATATCAGAAATTATCGAAATGCATGAATAAAAAATATTTATATCCCTTTAACACCCCGTATCTTCCTTTATCATTAACTTTTGGATATAGGTATGTTTGTTTAAATCCTAAATGGGTATTTTCGCATAAGAAATCTGTGGTTTTTCTGTGTACCATTAATTAGCGGACACTCATCAGTATCATATGTATATAAAAACACGAATGACTGAAAACTATTCGACTAAACACTATCAAAATCTCTAAAATAAAACGAGTCCGAACCAATAATATGTGAAGTCTCTAAACTAACCAAAAACATTAACAACTGGAAATCCTTGCAAAATATACAACCAAAATGAAAATGGCAAATTTCCACAGTTTTTACCAAACAAAGCTTCGACAAGGCACGACTCTGTCATCAGCTGATAATGCTACCAACTTTGAACAGAACTGCCAACCGAAATCGTAATTCTCACACCCTCACGTCCCTGACAAAAGCTATCACCGGTCTTGCTTATGTCTAAACCCCTTCACAAAGAAACTCTGGTCGGAAACAAGACCAAAGCAAACATTAAACAAGATTGGTAGTGGTAATGGAATGGCAAACCTCGAAATTAAATACTTACTGTTTTTATACGCTGGTATTTTTTTTTATTCATCTTTATTATTATATCCTATTTTACTTAGAACCACATGTGAAAATAGTAAATAGCACACTGTTTTCATGCACAGAAAATGCCTTATATCACACTAGTGTTGCTAAAGTACTTTACAACACTAGTGTTGCAAAGTATAATATAAAGCTGTCATCGCTAAGTCATTGTTATTTAAAATAAATTTGGAGTTATCAGGCTGTTAATGGGATTTACATTGAAAAAGCCATGCAATATATTTTTTAATGAGGACCTTTTTTAATTCTTAAATGATAAAAAGCGACTAGGTAGGTGATTTTTGATATAAAAAATATTGTTAAACAAGTATAATATATCGCAGTAAGGAAAAGTATATATCACCCTAGTGATGCAAAGTTTTCAATTGTTTTCTTATTTTTTCCGTGAAGACAAACAACTTTTATTGTGTTTTGGTGAATAACTTGTGGTCGTAGGAAAGAATAGTGTACATTACTTCTGTGTGAAAATCACTCTCTTACACGTGAGGTTGGTCGCACTCGGTTGGACGCCTCGTGCAATGTGCCCACTCGTGTGAAATAAGTCATTTTCCACCCTTGTAATGTGGAATTTTTGTCAGAAGCCAAAAAGTAATATAACCCTTGCCAAGCAAACTGAATACTTGAAATTTGAGTAAATAAGAACAAAAAGTGTACGTGGGGTCAAGTCAGGTTTATTTTACTTTTTATTGACACCCCGGCGATGAAACTCTCATGGGATAACTAATGAAAATCGTGCTTTGAGAAAAACATTTTGACTTTTCTTTTTTCTATACTGAAATAAAGTTTTAGAACAAAAATGTATATATTTTTCAAAAAGTTTGTTTAAAAGTGTATTTAATTTTGTTAGTATATATCACACCATTGATACGTTTTAAGTGAAGAAGGAGGAAGATTATTACACATAAATAAAATATTTATAGGAAAGGGGCAGGCCTCTGCAGACTGCAGATTTTATATTTTAGACACTCTAGATAAAAAAACAAGGGAAATTCAGGGCCCTCTTAATCAGTTTTAAAAGATGCATTGGCAAAAGTGTGTTGCTTTATTGGGAGTAGCCAATGGCTTGGAAAAGAAGTCGATAAAATACACAGATTGCCCCACGAGCGACTTATTGAATCAAGAATGCTAAAAGTTGTAAAGGGAGAGCGCCATTTCTCAAGAGATAGATGTATACTGGAGTTCTTCTATCTTTATGTGTTACAAAGTTGCAGGTGCCATTATGCTCCTCAAATTAAATACCTCTTATTTTGCAATTCCGTTGTGGTTAACGTTATTCTGAGTCTGCGCAGTATCGCAAACATGATCCGTTATCGTTATTAACCATACCGGACTCCTTTAATTACGGATGAATACCGAAGAGCTTATCGTTATCGTTATCGTTATTGTTAAACTGCGTGGTTGTCGGATTGTAGAATTTTTATTATCAATTATTTAAGAAGGTTGACATTTTAATGCCGTATTAATTAAAATATCATTGATACATAGGCTCTAATTAGCGAAAAATCCATAGCAGTAAGAAAAATAAAATAGTGTAAAGAAATTAAAACGGACTTGCATTTTTAAGGATGTTTTAAATCAGTAATCTATTTACATGTTACAATCTGGCACACTTGCTTTTTATTCTACTACCAAACCTAACCTTACTTTTTGTGTTTTGCTTATACTGTATTGTTACATCTACTTTGAAAAACAAAATCAAGAGAATTATTTGCATATATTTAAATATCAATATATAACTTATGGAGAATAAAAGTAAGTACTGATTTTTCGTAAACTTTAAAATCGGTGAACCACAGGTAAAAATAAGGTTATATGTCGAAAGCGCAGACGCAAGATAAATTTATTCGAAGAGGCTGCAAAATCTCTGTCTAAAACTGCTGCTGTAATCGTTATGTTTAATAACGATAACCATAAGGAGGCCAAAAAACGTCTGTTATTTTAAGAGGTGCAAAATATTATGGTTTACATTGCTCTCAAAAGTGATGGATCTATAAGCAGTTGCTTCTAATTTTAACAAAAAAATATAAGGAACGTTAGAAATAACAGTTTTCGTACTTAGTGAATTTTACCTTTTTGTAACCTAGTAATATAGTGCATAAGTATAGTAATATAACTGCACATAAACACACTAGAAAAAACTGTCAGCTCACTAAACCTAAAACTAAATTATTGGTTTTACTTAATACACCACCGATCAATATCCTGTCTCCACTTTTGCATCCAAAAACTCACTAAGTGACACATATGGAATTTTATTTATTTACGTCTTAGGTTACTTAGGGAGTTTTACCGCTACCACAAAAGTTTTTCTTGTACTTAGTGAACTTTAATATTTTACTTAAGGGCTTTAGAAGTCAAACATGGCAGTTTTGAGTTGTTCATATGATAGAACTATTAGCGCAAGTAACTTGGGTATGCTTAACTCATTTTTGAGAAAAACGTTTCTTAGTTGATTTTTACCTTTATACCGACGATGTTTATTAGTTAAAAAACTGTGTTTTTTGTATTATTCATTAATCGATACGTACGACAAATACGCGTTTATTCTATCAGCTAATCTAATGGTAAGCAGACATGTGAATAAATTAATAAATTTGCATATTATGGTACAAGGTATAATATCAATCTTTAGCTTAAAACTAAAACATAAATGGCGGTTTTATTTATCATCTAGTAATGTTAAGCATGGGTAGTTCTGTATGCACCTAACATAGGCGTAAATAATATAAACAAATTAATATCAAGAAGAACAGTAGTTAAAACAAAGTAACTTAAAAAAATACGCAATTTTCAGAGTAGTTCAATTTTTTTCTTCTATTTCTATATCGTACAGCGCACATGCAAAAGCCCACAAAACTTGCTTTTTCCCCATGAAAACCTACTTTTATGAATATCATGATACTATCCAAAGCCAGGGGTGCAACTGCACTCCACTTGCACCCCCATGTGCCGGCGCCCATAAAAATTAAACATCGTTGATAAAACTGGTAAAAAATGCTTTAAACCATACAAACCCCGAAAACCCCAGTAATTTTACTTTAAACAAAAAGATAAAATATTAAAAATATTTAAAAACTAAGTAAAGCTACTACAGGGGCAGGTATTATTACAAAATTTTATTTTAGCCTCCAAAAATTTAACACGTTCTATGCAATATTACAAGAAGGTTCTGTTAGCAATGTCCATTACCCCCACTCCCTCCAGAAAATTAAATTATCTACGCCAGTGCCTGCCTCATCTTATATTAAAAAATTTAAAAAAGTAAGGGTAAAGAGGCTTACTTACATAAATTATGCCTTACGTTGTAAAGGGAACATCTTCATAAACTATTTAGCGCTGTAAAACCAAAGATTAATAATGGTTGATACGTACTCTTTGGTAAAACAACCCTAAGCGCCTTTCACACTAAGCCGGTTTTGACGTACAGAGAGATAAAAAATTATACGAAGCCTTTGAGTTTGCCGACTTTCCGCGTTCTCTGCGTATGAAAGGTTTCATTTGATTCCATACATTTCGATAGCGTTGGTCCGTCGTCCGTATTTCCGTCTTTCGCTAATATGAACAGACAGTAAAGCTTTTTACTTATACATACAGCACCTGATCAATATCTTGAATAACAAAATAACCAAATGTTATTAAATTATTTCTATGTATTTTAATAAAATAATGGATCTATGATTTCCATTCGATAAACCAAAATACCATAGAGTTCCGCAATTTAAAAAGTGGCAGGTAGCAATATACGTAATTATATACATGGGCTGGATGGCATACCAGCAATCGTTTTAAAAAAATGTGCTCCAGAACTTGCACCAATCTTAACTCGGCTCTTTCTGAATTTCTTACGACACAGGTATCTTTCCGGAAAGCTGGAAAGCTGCACGTGTTCAACCTATTCCCAAGAAAGGATCTAAATCTCTTCCATCTAACTATAGACCAATTTCAATTCTCTCAGTTCTTTGTAAAGTAATGGAAAACTAATTAATTCACAAATTCTTAAGTACTTAGAAAACACAAAATTTTGCATGACAGGCAGTATGGATTTCGCCACAAAAGATCTACAGCAGATCTTCTTTCCTTCGTATCACACTGCTGGAATAAGTCTCTTGAGTTTCTAGGTGAGTCCCAGATCGTTGCTCTTGATATATCCAAAGCTTTTGACCAGGTCTGGCATGCCGCACTTCTTAATAAACTTCCCTCCTATGGTCTTTCAACTAAACTCTGTACTTGGCTCTCTAGTTATCTATCTGATCGTCGTATATCAGTTATTGTGGACGGCCATTCTTCAAGCTTTCACCAAGTAAATGCTGGAGTCCCTCAGGGCTCAGTTCTGGCACCAACATTGTTTCTTCTTCACATCAACGACCTTCTCTCGTCCACAACTAATTCCATTCATAGTTTCGCCGACGATAGTACCCTTCACTCCAGTTTTCAGGTTCCTAAACCCATTACTAAACCTGACTTGGAAAACAAACGCAGAGCGATGCAGATATCTCTTTCGCAGGATCTTAATTTAATATTGGATTGGGGCGCTAAAAATCTCGTCCATTTTAATGCATCCAAAACACAATCATGTTCCTTGTCGCGAAAAGAGTCATCAAATACTCATCCTCTACTTATGAGCGGCCAAGTTTTACAGAGCAAAGACACCTTTAATCTTGTGGGCGTCACATTTGAAAGTAACCTTAACTGGCATAAACACATTGTATCTATAGCCACGGCAGCTTCAAAAAGCTTGGATTTCTCTTTCGAGCCAAAAAGTATTTTTCCCCTTCTAATTTATACACTTTATATGTGTCCCAAATCCGACCTCCCTTGGAATATTGTTCTCATATCTGGGGCATGGCGTCCCCCACAACCCTAAGCATTCTTTGATTCTATTCAAAGAAGAGCTATTCGTCTCATTAATGATCCTTCACTTACAGAAAGGCTTCCTCTCTTGCCCATCGTCGGGCTGTGGGGATTTATCGCTTTTTTATAGGTACTTCCATGGCTTCTGCTCTGAAGAATTGTCCAGTATAGTTCCTCCACTTACGGTTCCCAACAGAGAAACTCGTGGTTCCGCGCGTATGCATCCCTATACGGTCCAACTGGACAGGCCCCGAACTTCCCACTTTGTTCGTTCTTTATCCCTAGAGTTTCTAGGTTGTGGAACCTGCTGCCTGCGGAGGTCTTTTCCTTCCCCCCAAATCTTCAAGTATTTAAGTCCCGTGTCAACAAACTCCCTCTTACCTCGCTTAAGACACCCACGGTACGTTAGTATTTAGGCTTTTAGCCTTCGTGGTTTGTCCAAAGATAAAAAAAAAAAGTTTATATAAACATGCGTCCGCAAATTCCCTCGCTTTCAAGTTACAGGGTGTTTAACTTGTAAAAGCCGTTTTTTTTGCAAATATCTTAAATATCCCTTGAAACTTGGAAATGATATTTATGGCATTAAGGGGATAATTTATTACTAACTTAATTACATTCAATAACTTCAGTGGCGTGTCGAGTGGCAATTGAAGGAATATTTCTAACAAAAACAAAACGATACGCCACTGGCTGTGTAAATGTGTGTAAATGTGTGCGTTTTTTTTTATTAACAAATAAACAATATTTATTTTACTATATATCATACAGTATTTACGTGTCCTGGTTTTTTCCTATCTTCTTTAGTTAAAAAAACATAAAATCCACCTAATTGTATATTTTTAGACCATAGAAGAAGCACAACTTCTTTTAAATTAGGTTTTATTTTTTTAGAAAAAATTATTTAACAACAACCAAAACGATTGAAAAAAGTACTCAATATAGGAAATACCAGCACAGCGTATTTATTATTTACATAACAAATTTTATTATAATTAAGAATAAAATAATAAAACAAAAAACTGTGTGTTTCCTTAAATTAAGCAAGATAGGTGTTGTTATTTTATGTTCAATAAATATCAGAACTTTTCCACATTTTGTTTTGCGTTTAACTAATTAAAATGGATTAGAAACACGAAATACACTCATCATTTATTTTATATTATTCTTGTATGCAATGCTGGCGCAGTACTTTAAAATTATATTGCAGTTATTACAACTACTTGTTTTAAAATAACTAATAATGAAAAAGGGTTGATAAAATATTTTTAGTTAAAAAGATAATTCAAAACTAAAAAAACTTTTAAATAATGAATGTGGGTTGATTTTAAAAGTTAAATTTGCATTTAAGTATTATAAAAACTCCTTTCCGTAATTTTCAATACATAATTAAGCTCGCCTAATCAAGTTTCGACACGCCCGACCCAAACCGAGCTAAAGTTAAATTTTCTCGGCGGCAGCATAAACGCGATTTTTTAACTTTTTTCTGTTAATTTCCGTAACATACACCGTACAGTTCTGTGAAGAGCAAACTATTTCAAATAATTTCTATACCAAAAATGATAGTTTATTACCTTTTTTATATAATATATTTGGCATTATTTATGTATCTTCAGAATTTATGCAATTTTATTATAACTTAAAATTATCGATGATCTCGCTAACCATAAGTATGTTACTTCCTTAAAAACTACTTTTTTTCGTTATTAGTCATTGTTTGTTCTTAGCAATAATTTCAGAATATTTGCGTATAGGTTAATAATCGCCCTGTATATTATTTAAATATGTAAATAAAAGAGTAATATATGTAATTTAAATTAATAAAAAACAAATTTATGCAAATATTCAAATGTTTAATGGCCTACATGTTTAAAATCAAGACAATGAAAAACTAATTCTAAATTCGACCCAAAATTTAAATTACTTTGAATATACGCCAAATTAAATTTTTTCTTGTGTGAATGATCTAATATGTAGTATTTTAAAATTAAATAGCATAAAAATATTTTTATTACGTCTCAAAAAATAGGCAATGTTTAAGTGACGTAAGCACAGGTTATTGTATGACAGTTTGGTCCAAAACTGTCACGTCACCATATTGAATAAAGTTTCATTCAATATAGGCTTGCCATAACGTTGGTTGTGATTCAATACATATACAGGGTGTCTCTAAAAGGTCTGTACAAATGCTACTACAAATTCCCTGTGCCAAAATACGACGATCTAACCCAATTTACCTTAGCTAAAAAGTTCATCGTTTACAAGATACGTAAAAGTTTTTATTTTATTTTAGTTATTTTTAAATATTACACCTAATATAAAACATTTTTCCCAAAATTCAGTATTAATATACAGGGTGCCAAATTTTCCAATTCTTTTATTGACTTGAAAACCCTGTACCTTCCAAACCAGGAATCTGCCTACTAAGATAAATTGCATTAGATCGTTGTATTTTGGCCCAAAGAATTTGTGTAAACTAATACACTTGAGAACGGACAGAGATAATACTGCCCGAAAGGTTGTGTGAATAAATTAATAAAGACAATGGGAGTCCGAAATTCTTCTTTTACTAACAGATTTTTGTTCCTTCAGCTAAAAATCGCTTTAAGGTCCCGGTCTCCCGCGATATACTAATGTGACCATTACAGAACCATATCAAAGCTTAGAAATTTTTACTATAGTTATAAACATTAAAAAAAAATTAAACCAACTTCAAAAAAATTATTAAAACTCACTAAAAAGTTAAAAATAATTTGAGAAAAAAATATATAAAAAAAGAAGTCCGCTAATAACATATATGGTAATTCCTATTAAAGTATAGAAAGCTCTTAACATTGAGTGGTTTAGCACATAAAATATGTTTATTACCCGAGTTCTTTTTTATTATTATTTTTAATTTGTGTAAGTTTTATTTTTTTTTTTAGTTACTTTAATTATTTTTTATGTTTATTGTTCGCTTCTTTAGTTTATTATTGTTCCTATTAAATTGGTAAACGTACTTTAAAACCCTACTGGTATCTCTTTTAGATCGGTAAATTTTACCCCAAGCTTGTCGATTTTGAATGTGTCCCTGATCTTTATTATCTGAGCATATTCCCTACCTAGAGGCAGCTTTGCCGCACAAACAACGTACGCAGAGAGAAAAAATAGGTCTAGCACCTTTCTTTCTCGCGATCCTGACTTGGTTTTTTAAGGGACCACCGCGAAAGTGAACTATTTCAAATAAAAAAGAATTTTTAAAATCGGTTCACATACTTCAAAGTAATTGCGTATAATACATAAAAAAAACATACAGGCGAATTGAGAATCTCCTACTTTTAAAATCGGTTAAAAAAGATCTTGTTTATTTAAGCTTTAACTTCTTTAACTTCTTAAAGTCAGATTTGTATTTCTCAAACAAAAATTGTTTTTATAATAAATAGCAATTACCCCAAGTTAATTTTATAAACACCCTTATTTTTATTGGTATAGCACTGGAAAATTAAATGAGATTAACTCTATTTCTGCTTCCTTAATTTTGCACTTTCCCCTTTGCTTTGTTTTAAGTAATTGGCAGGGATCAAACACTCCAAGCATAAAATTGTAAAAGCTTGTTAACGCTTTTGATTAAACAAAGCAAAGTTTGTTTTTATTTAATTAATATCCAGGATTTATGGGGGCTAAGGTATTTAATTTCAACTCACGTTTTCAAAGTTTGGTGCCTCTGATAACTCCAAAACTACTGCAACTGGGATCCTTTGAAATTTTAAACACTATTTCTGTACATCATTTACGAGGTAATCGCTGTCGAGTTTTTAAGCGCATTGGTTTAAGGGGGTAAGGTATTCAATTCACAACTCACGTTTTCAAAGTCGGTGCCCCTGATAACTCCAAAACTACTGCACCAATCATTTTGAAATTTTAAACACTATTTCTGTACATCATTTTACGAGGTAACGCTGTCGAGTTTTTTTTTCATAATTTTTGATTTTGCACAACAAATTAGCCGATTTTTTCCCCATTAAAATTGTGTTTTTTCACTTCTGCGGTTCTAAAAGTGAAAAAATTTGGAAACAAAACTCGAGCCAGCGTTACTCAAAAACTATCTAACGAATGAACTTTGATTTTTTGATTTCGGATGATCCAGCACCAAGTTATGAGGGGCAACTGCAATTCAACCTTCTTTTTTTCGAGACACGTCAATTTGCTGCCATTACGTATTTTTTAATATTTTTTTGTAAAATTTGATGAAACATTCTTCGAATGTCATACTCAATGTACCATTGGTTGAGTAAATAAATTTTAACTGTGTCGTCAGAAAAAATCACGAAAACATGGCTTCTTTTTGTAATGATTGACCTTAGCCCCCTTATATAAGGAAGACGTTATAATGGTGCATTAATAGCGTTTAAAAAGAATATTTATTAGAACGACAATATTTCCGAACTTTTATCAAAGGTCACTTTTATTCTGAGGCGTATGATGAAACGCTGCAATGGCTGGACGTATGAACAGCTAGTAGAATTAACGTATAACCCATATAACATTTTTTGCCGGCAGAGCATTGGCAAAAGGTATCAAAAAGACATCAAAATGGGCAATTGGCCGTTATTGGGCCAGGTGTTGCAGAAAATATGATGGCATCCATCATTAATAAGTTATGATGAAAAAATGCGTTTAGGATGATGGCATTCATCATTAATAAGTTATGCTGAAAAATGCATTTAGGATAATGGCATCCATCATTAAGGTTTTGGCAAAAATATGCCTTTTAAAAGATGGCATTACATTTTTTTTTCCTAATCATAATAAAATGCATTTTTACCGTCCAGGGAACTAAAATGTGCATAAATAATACACATGCATAATGTGTGTTTATGTACAGGGTGTCTCATATAAAATTAAATACTATAATTTTGGAAAAACCTTAAGAGATACAATGGTTATGGTTTTTCCAAAATTATAGTATTTAATTTTATAGGGACACCCTGTACATAAACACACACACACAAGGCATATTTTTGCCAAAACCTTTTTAATGATGGATGCCATCATCCTAAATGCATTTTTTCAGCATAACTTATTAATGATGGATGCCATCATCCTAAACGCATTTTTTCATCATAATTGATGATGGATGCCATCACATTTTTGCAACACGTGGCCCAATAACGGCCAGTTGCCCATTTTGATGTCTTTTGATATCTTTTTGCCAATGCCTTGCCGGCAAAAACTGTTATATGGGAAATAACCATACTGGTTAAGCAAATAAGTATAGGGATATCGGCCAGTAAAGCAACAAAAAAGGATTTATGTGAAGAAATGTTTACATGCAGGTATTCACGTTAGATTGTCTTTTTTCCTCACATAGCCTATTTGTTATGTTATTTAGCTGATTCTGTACAGTGGTCCCACAGTCATGCAACAAAATGTAATTGTTCATAGCAAAGTGTGTCTAACTCTTGCCGGTAAGCGCCATCCGTTTAGTTTGATCCACTCGGTTCAACACACGCATTGAAAAAAGAAACTAAGTAACACACGCCGTGCCGTTTCAATAAATCAATCTTACTTTCTTTATGGTGCAGAAAATACCTTTACTCTTCCAGCTGGGACGAGATGCAAGGGACATCCGTTGTCGGATGTCCACCGGCGTTTTTGCGCTGATGCGGCGAGACTCTACTTACTACTAGTTATTTGTACGTTGGAAACACTGTATGTCGAACACTTTTCAATAGTGTAAAGGATCCTTTAATATTATAAAATTATTGGTCCATTTCTGCTGTTGTAAAGTCCATCCATGAACATACCCTTTAGTAAATAAGTACTTAGGCCTTAAGCCTTGTTGGATTATCCTAAGATAAAAAAAATGCATACGTGCAGTTAATACACTGTCGCAATATTTAAAAGCTCGTGTATGTAGGTATGCTATTAAAAGACAAACCCATTAACCCAACCTGCGACAAAATGGATTAAAATTTAATTAAAATTCGCTGTGGCAAAACTTGAACCTTAACATTAGAGAAATTTTAAATAAACCGCCTAAATGGGAGTAAATCCTACCTAAAATTTAAGAGGTAAAATTACTCGGTTTTAAAAAGTAAATATTCATAAAGGTTTAAGCTACAAAATAAAAATCAAGTTAATTGTCTAGTTAAGTTAAAATGTCATATTTTTGCAGTTGCGTCGTCCGGAGCGGCGATTTGATGTCTATGTTTTTTGTTTCTGAGTTTTTAATAAAATCTTATTCTGTGTCTCTCAGTATACTGTATCAGCTATTTTTATGGGTATATCGGCAATTGACGCAATAACAAAGCAAGCACTATGAGGTCATTCAATTCGAAATGTTTACATGCCGGTATTCGCGTTAGACGTCTCCTTTCCACGCATTGCCTGTTTACATTTCTTACTGGCTGATTCTGTATAGTCGTTGTTTGGGTGTACATTCGTAACAAACTTGTAATTTTGTGAATCCTTTTTCGTTACTTTTAATGGAAACCACTCTCCTTTGGTGCTATTCCAGCCTAGCCCATTCCATTTCTTTTATCTTACACAAACACCCTTTTGTGCCTCAAATAAATTCTAATTTAAAACACTAATAATAACATAGAACTGGCAATGCGGCCTCACGAAAATTTGAAAATGGACAATTTTCCCCTTGGGTAAAATTCAGTATAGGAGAAGAGTAAGTAATGTCTTTTTCGGTGTGATTCAATTTGCATGCCGAACAAAATTTGTTTTTCTCCTTATTTTAAGGCGTATTGTACAGGGTGGGCCAAAAGTTCCTAGGTGATTTTAAAAATTCGTAACTTTTTTTCTGGTAACTTACTCTAATTTTATTTTCGGATATTTGAAGTGCTACTGTGGGAGTTTTATCATGGAGAAACTAAAGATCCAGCAAGAAACAAAAATCGTGGAATTTTATTTTTAAAATAACCAGTTAATTATTTCCACCGGTTTTGTCAATACCCAAAACAGCAGAACTTGGGAAACGGCCAATCCTAGGGCCCCTCACCAGCGTCAAGACCACCCCATTAAATATACTGTTTGGTGTGGGGTAACAGCCGGTTGGATTTTTGGGCCATATTTTTTCAAGATAATGATGGCAATGCCCTTACTGATAATGAAGAGCAATACAGAGGGCTGATACAAAAATTATGCGTTCTGCAATCCAAAATAGACCAAAGATGTGGCTCCAACAATATGGAGCCACAGCTCATACAGCTGAACCAACAGTTAAACTGTTAAGAGAACTTTTGAAGATCGGTTAATTTCAAAGACCGCGCGGAACCTACGAGCTCTCGATCTGGCACCCATTGACTCTTACTTGTGGGTTTTTTTAAAAGAAAAGTCTTAACAAATCAATCTTGAACGATACACTAACTAATTGACAATAGCCGAGCAGAAATTCAAGCGATACCACAAGAACAATTTGCTGTTATGGAAAATACCCTCGAAAGAGCCGTTATGTGTGAAAATTAAAAGGAAAGACATTTACAAGATGTTATTTTTCATAAGTAATGTAAAAAAACTCTATTATGCAGCTCCATTTTAGTAAAACGATTAATAAACATGTTATGAGAGAAAAAAGTTGTTGTAATTTCAAATCACCTAGGAACTTTTTGCACACCCTGTACTATTGATTATTATCGCACACGCTGCGTGTTTATGTTATGTGTGGTTTCGTCCATCGCGTTTCTATCTTAATTACTTAGGGGTAAGTATCGCGCCGTTGTTTAGTAATTAAAAGTAACTTTGCCAATACTACACAGTATGAACTAATTAACAAAAACTTAGGTTTTTAACTTTGCAACTAAGGAGAGCTCCTTTTAAAAGGGGCATAATAATGTCAAAAGTCTTTTTATGTCAATTTTAAACTTCTTTCATCGATCTTTAAATCGTTTTAAGGAAAATTCCACGCGAAATGGAAAAATTACTAAAATTTAAAAATCTGTCATTATCAACGAAAATAATAGCAGAGATTTCAAACTTGCCAGTTGTAATCAGGGTGGAGAGACCTTCATAATAAAGTATCACTTGACCCCTCTTCCTATGTAAGATTTTGGGGACGAGTCTTGCAGTTTAGGGATTTAAAATGAAAAAAAAAAATGTTTTTCCCTAAAATCAAAAACTGACGTGCCCGAGCGTTTTCCTTATATCACCTGAAGCGCGCCAAAAAATTAGCTTTCTTTCGTTTTCAAATGGCTACCTTGTATTTATTATAATAGTTTTTATTTATTTATTCTAAATAATTAATAGTTAAATACATAAATAATAATGTTTTTAAGGTAAAAATAATATAAACGTGTTCTTAATAAACAACTTCATGTACACATTTTGTACTTGTCCCACCAGTCACAATTAAAAAAAAAAATATTGCTTCTACGTAGGTAATTAGTCTAATTCTTTATAATAATAAATGTATATGAGGATAAATTTTATATTGAGAAAGAAATATTTTCTTTAAAGTTCAGTGGCCGAACTGAAATTTGAGCTTAATGTATGCCGCGGTAAGAGAAAAGGATTGTTCGATGTCCCACCAGTCACACTCGGTCAAGTGATAATTTCGAGAAACGTAGAAAGTAATCAGAGATTTTTTACAAAGAGATGTTGTTAATTACCTATTATTTTATATTATAAGATACATTTTATTATAGTATAAGTTTCAATCACATTATTATGACTTATAATTACTGAAATTCCAGGGAGTAAAATGTCCCACCAGTCACTATAGATGGAATGCCACTTAAAATGATTAAGAGCTTTGTAAAAAAAATGTCCACACTGCATTAAATTTACTATTGTTTTAGTTAAAATCAGAAAAGTCTAACAGTTGTTTTTTATGGTACAATACTTTTTATATTGAAAGCAGAGATGTTCATGCAATATTTTCTCATTTATTTCAGTTTCGATATCTTGTAATTATTATATCGATTTAGCTCTAACTAAATTACCCCTTGACTCTTGGGGTTAACCTGATCGACGTTTTTTTGTTTTCCAGGGGCAACGTATCGTAATTAACAAAGAGGTAAAAATATTGAACGTAAAACAGAGTTTTACGTCGAAAAAAACACATTAAAAAAAAAACAAAATGATACAGTTAACGTTTAAACAGAAGTAGACATCTTCAACATTATTTTTAAGTTTCCACACAAATAAATACGAATAAAAAGTCATTATCACAAAATATATTTCTAGGCCCACAAAGTTAGAATTTATCAGATTTAGAATTTCAGTTTTAGGAATCTTAATGTTATTGGTTAAACATTTCTTTTTCTTAGTTTTTTTAACGAAAATTATTAAAAGTTTTTTTTTTTTTATCTTTGGACAAACCACGAAGGCTAAAAGCCTAAATACTAACGTACCGTGGGTGTCTTAAGCGAGGTAAGAGGGAGTTTGTTGACACGGGACTTAAATACTTGAAGATTTGGGGGAAGGAAAGACCTCCGCGGGCAGCAGGTTCCACAATCTAGAAACTCTAGGGATAAAAGAACGAACAAAGTGAGAAGTTCGGGGCCTGTCTAGTTGGACCGTATAGGGTGCATACGCGCGGAACCACGAGTTTCTCTGTTGGGAACCGTGAGTGGAGGAACTATACTGGTCAATTCTTCAGAGCAGAAGCCATGGAAGTACCTATAAAAAGCGATAAATCGCCCACAGCCCGACGATGGGCAAGAGAGGGAAGCCTTTCTGTAAGTGAAGGATCATTAATGAGACGAATAGCTCTTCTTTGAATAGAATCAAGAATGCTCAGGGTTGTTGGGGACGCCATGCCCCAGATATGAGAACAATAAAAGTGTTTTTATTTAATCATATTTCTGACATTAGGTTGTTAAAAATCCCAGAAAAAAATTAAGCAAAATTAAAAAATATTTATATATTATTATTTTATTTTTGAAACATTTTAAGATAATACAGGATTTTGATGTGCCTGACGTTTTTTTTTTAATTATTATATTGTTTTTAAGGTAAGTAAAAGTTTAAAAGGGACCATAGAGAGTACGGAACATTGTACGTGCAAAAATTTGTATTAGGCCTGGATCTGAGGGGTCCTATTCCTAGCAAGTAACTAACAGAATATTTAGTAATAAATAAATTTTAAACAAAATCATTAAAATTTATTTAATATACAACAAGTATAACGCATTTTAAGTAAAGAGCCCTAAAATAAACCCCCCACAAAAATTATCGTATATGCGTGATTACGTGATTTTTTCCACAGGCTTCAATACAAATATACTTTAATTCAAATGGACCTATCTCTTTTAAGGGATTAAGGTATCAGGACAATTAAAAAAAAATGTCAAGGAAAAGCGAAGTTATAACTTTGGCGTAACCGTTGTTATTTACTATTAACAATACATCCTACAGGGCGATCAAAAGTTTTTGAAAAATTAATTGTTTGATATGGAGTTAAAAGAAAGTAATCTCATTTGTAAATAATTATACCCTTACTTATTTCTGATATTTTATATTCGGTCAAATATTCTTGAGTTGTACAATCGGTCGTACAAGTTGAACAGTCTTTGGGCGGCAGGGGCTAGGGGCTTAGCACCCTCCAAGACGGCGGTTAGCCCCCCAAAGTTATGGACATTTAAAATGTATTGGTGTTCGGAAAATAGCCCCCCAAAACCCTTGTGCGCCACTGCTGGGCAGTAAGATAAGCAAACATTATATAGAGAAGCTCTGCCATTCGTTGGCACCTATTGCTTGTTTTAAATGAAAAATGAAAAGAGCATTCGATGAAGTAGATAACTTTCCCTAAAATATTAAAAATAACTATGCAACCATTTTGTCCTCTTATTTAAAGAAAATCACAAACAACCACCGATTGCACACCCTTAACTTAAAGCACCGTTTTCTATTAAGAAACAAACCCGCCTGAATTTTAATATACATACATAGTTTTCTTCATATTACATTTTTTTTATTACAAAATGTATTTCATACTCTATAATTAACAGTTATTGCTGAGGCTATTAAAAGGAATTACTTTGAAGTTACAGCCACCTTTATATTAATAATGAAATCTATTTTTAACCAACCTTTATTTAACCGCCTTAACGGGTGTGACACAGTAGGGTAAATTCATTATAAAATTGAAATACACGCGTATTTGTTGTAGGAGGAAAAGGGTAAAAGAACATATTCCTGGAGCAAATGTGGTGTTTAGGGCTTAAAAACCTTGAATAATACTAAAAATTTTTCATTAAGATTTAAAAAAATATTCGCGGATAAATAACTGCAGGTTTCGGTACTTTTACATCATTATTCGTTTAAGAAGAAATTAATTATTTATTTAGATACTTAAAATAAAAACCTTTGTTGTGGTAAGGGAAGGTCAGATTTATCTATACCGGGTGACAACGAAAGTACTATCCAGCAATTTATTTTCTTCATTGCAATCGTATAGTTTTCAAATTTAGGGACGTTATATTGTATCACTAGATGCCAATTTTAGATATAATAGCATATGTGTATATAAACTTTGATACTTAAATGAAACACCCTGTATATTTTTTAGGATTTGAATTCTAAAGGTCATTCCTGATATAAAACCTTTAATATATTCATATAACTCTTTTGGTTTTGGAGAAAATGGCGTTTGAAAATGTCCAAACGACAGCACATTATGCAGTTGTATAGGAAAACAAATAAACATACCAAAAATATAAAATGTTCCTTTAAAAGACTCTACCTTCTGAGACAATTATAATACTACTTCCGGTTTAGCCGAAAGTGCTGTAAAATTTGAACTTCCGAGTATGATAACCCTGTTAATTTTAATGAAACACCCTATATATTTTTTAAGATTTAAATTCTTTAAGCTATTCCTAATATAAAACCTATAATATACCCATAATCTATCTTTTTAAGTTTTAGAGAAAACGGAGTTTGAAAAGGTCCGAACGACCTCACAATAAACAGGTTCATGGATATTGTGTCGTCGTCTGGACCTTTTCAAACGCAGTTTTCCCTAAAACTAAAAAGATAGGTTATGGGTATATTATAGATTTTATATCAGAAATAGCTTAAAGAATTTAAAGTTTAGAAAATATATAGGGTGTTCCATTAAATTACCAGGGTTATCATACTTAGAAGTTAAAATTTTACAGCGCTTCCGGTTAAACAGGAAGTAATTTTATAGTGGTCTCTAAAGGCAGAGTTTTTTAAAAGAACTATCTTTAGCATTTTAAATTTTTGTTATGTTCATTTGTTTTTCCATAAAACTGCATATTGTGCTGTCCTTTAGACATTTTCAAACGCCATTTTCTCCAAAACCAAAAAAGTTAGGTTATGGATATATTAAAGGTTTTATATCAGGAATGACCTGTAGAATTCAAATCCTAAAAATATACAGGTTGTTCCATTTAAAATATCAAAGTTTATATCACTTCCGGTTAAACCGAAAGTAATACACAGATGCTATTATATCTAAAATTGGCATCCGGTGATATGATATAACGTCCATAAATTTGAAAACTATACGGTTTCACTGAAGAAAATAACTTGCTGGGTAGTAATTTCGTTGTCACCCGGTATATGGATATGGTCTGTATGCTTTATATTTATTTCAAATTAGACATTATTCTTAATTCCATAGAAAAAACAGATTGTCATATTTAAAAGTTAAATCTTACAAAAAGGATTTCCTTTCCTTTTTTCTGATCGACAGGCTGTAAAGGATCCATTGCTTTTTGGGTGTTCTCACGGTTGCTCGCCAGCTCTCTCCTTCCGATCATATAAGCGATGTCGCTTATAAGTTTTCCAGGACTTTGTCGTTGGAACTTCTGGATGGTCGAGCTTTGTAGCTCCCAGAAGTTTCTAGCACGTGTCAAAAACGAAGCTATGAAATGCATAAATTGCGGCCATCTTCCCAAGAGCTGCTACTGGTATCGCGCATAACCGGTTTCTTTCAGTACTGACGTCACCCGCAGCGCCCGCCTCCATTCTCCGCCATTGAAGAATACCTCGTGCAGTACGCCAAACAGAAAAACATCAGGTTATAGGAATCTTCACTCACAGCGCCTAGCTCCAGAAAAAAGATGCCTTTTCAATTTAGCAGTGAGTTTCCTATCTTCCTCGGGGCACCAGAACGCCTTCTACATCCTCCATGCACGATTCCACGTGAGAGCCCGATATAAACTCCCTTCCAACGTCTTAACACTACCGAGAACGATTTAAACTGGTTCTCACGGTTATTGATTTAAGAACTTTGACAATATGATCCTTTGTTATTAGCTTACATTGGAGCAAAACGAAATAACTCTCGTAGGCATCTCTTTAGAGTTCATTTGGAAAGGCCCAAAATTTAGAACTCTTTTTTACTCGTTCATCTCTAGATTGGCTAAAATGTAAAAATGATACCTCTAAAGGTTTTTTTTTAATTAAATCTTTAAATCTTATGTTAATTAACTGCTTGCTTCCACCTTCCATCCTAATTATTGGTAATAAGTAGATAAAAATATCGATCGATTTTTTTAAATATCAATATATCGAATTTCACTTTTTCGTTATTAAATAAACAAAACAACTGACAGGATCCTGTTGTAACTTAAGCTTTATACATCTTAAAATACGTATAAAGGCTCCTTTAAAATTTATATCTATATATATTTAATACAATAAATTAAAAAGCTGGTATAGAATCAGAGTAAATTTATGTGGGGGTTATGACATAGCAGCCATATTGGCAGATATTTTTGATGTACCTTTTCGGCCATGTTATTAAAGAAGATATGTATCAGAACTAGTCCCGAAGAAATAGAGTTTATTGTGTTACCTATTGGGACAACCCTTTACACATTACTTTTTATTTATTAATAAGTTGCCCCTTTTTTTAACTTTATATAAACAATATTTGAAAACAGATTTTTCAACAAAAATAATGTGCAATACAAAAGCGAAAATTCTAGATTTTACACTGGAATTAATCACAGTGACTTTTGACTCGGTCTTGCCAATATTTTTCTCTTATATGCCCTTTCTCGTATCCTTGACCACGAAACGACTAAAATCGGGGTTATGTTATAACCCTCTCGTGGATTGTCCAAAGATAAAAAAATAAGTGCGATGTAAATTAATGGTAGACTAATCGTCAATAATAAGAAAGCCACAGCGTCATCAGTTCTGTCTCACTTTTAATTATTCCGCTTTTTGTTGCTCGCACACTTGTAAACGACGCGTTTAGACAGCAACAGTTGATTGCCGCCCTTATTTTTATGACGCTTGAGCCTTTTTTACTATTAAATAGATCATTAATTAAAACAAGAATTAAGCCGATTTTTTTATTGTCAACGGTTCGAAATTATTACATTGTTTTGGTAAATGATGACGTCATCGACGTCGAATGTTCAACCGTTTTTAAAAACAGGTCGGAGAACGCTGCAAAGAAGTGAGATCCCCTAAAAGGAGACAGATATTAAGTAATCTGGCGGCTGTTGTAGTTGTGGATGTTACAATTACGAAAAAGATTATTCATAAGATAAATGAAGAAAGGAAAAATCAATTAAATAACTAAAAAATGAAGTAACTCACGAGCTGGGTCAAGCAACAGGAAAAGTGAGGTTAAAAATTATCAGCTGATACATAGGTTTAAAAACATCGGTTTTTTACGACGTCATTTTTAAATACGCTTTAAAACGTCTTTTGAACCGTTGACAAAAAAATTCGCCTTACACCGCCTACTGACAAGCTACCTCCTGTTCAAAACTAACCTCTTTACCCCTTTAAGGTCGCAAGGTAAAATCGATACCATCAAAGAAAATTCTAAGAACGTTTTTGCTGGCAAGCGTCACAGAATTTTCTATTGTTTTCATTAATGCAACCTGGTTTTTGAATGTTGTGGTCACGAACAGCTTTTGCCTTTATTGTAACGGCTGACTCACGACGATTAAAATAAAAAATGGATGACACAATGGATCCGCCTGCGTTTATGATTGTTTTAAATACAGTTATTTTATCATTTAAAATTATCTTAACCAGCTGTAGAGTGATGATTCCAATAAAACTAGACGTTTGTTTGTCCTTGATAGATACTATTTTACAGGGTGAGCCAAACAGACGTCAAAAATTTGAGAAATTGTTGTTAAGGACAAATAATGATTAATGGTGAAAAAAGTACGTAAATTTGTTTAGTTACGAAGATGCAAAATACATGTTAAAGATCCATGTTAAACACGAAACAAAATGTTTTTTTCTCGAAAATAAAGCAAGATACGAACAAATATCGAGGGACAAAAAATTGTATAATTGGCTGCTTAACCTTAAAAAAATATATAAAATCTTTTTAAAAGTCAGTGGGGTACCCTTTTCCACTTAATAATATTGGTGAAATTTTTTAAAAGTTTAAGACCCTGTATGTTCGTTACTGAAGATAATTTACTTACTTTTTTACCATTAGTCATAGTTTGTCCTTAATAACAAATTAAAATTTTGGACGTGTCTGTTTGGCCCACCCTGTATAAATCTGTTGGATAATCATAGAACCACAGCCGCGAAAAAAGTAAAAATGTATAACTATCACTTTACTACTTTTGGTCAAATAAACTTAAAATTCGGTTCAAGGTTATTTTCCGAAAAATATCGCGAATATATGCCTAATTTTAACTTTAACCTATAAAACAAGTTTACCTATACATTTGACCACATTTAAAATAATATTTAGGTACTTAATTTTTGAAATTCATATTTATAGAATAAGATACCAAAATATGTAGATTAATATTTTTAATAAATAATATTTTATTTTGTTATCTTACCTATATTGACAACCCAAAATTCTCCTCTCCCCTCCAAAATCTGGGTCGTTCAGTATAAATATTCTAATGAAATTTGAAACCATAGTATATGACCAAAGTCTCCTTTTTTGACATACCAATGACAACTTTAAATGTCAATATAACAGGTAGGTGCACTGTTGGATTATTTTTTTAAACGACAAGGGGTGTCTTTTCAAAGCTCCTGACAAGTACTTCTTTGCATGGCCATATTTCCAAAATTAATAAAGTTAGATATAAATAATATGGTATTTTGTTGCAATTTTATTTTTTTTAAGTGATATTGGTAATATTATACAGGGTGGGACAAATAGTATATATATTTCTTAGCCCTGTATATTATGTCAACATCAAAAGATATTTTAAAAAGCTTTAAGTAAAGAACACATTTACTTCAAGTACCGTTATTAGTTTCGAAAAATTTCCATCCAAATTGGGTATTCAGGTAGTTATTACCTGAATAGGTAGGTATGTACCGCCATTTTATAATAGGTTAACGTACTGACCTCATATTCTAGGTTTATAAAGTATTTGTCAGGAGTCAGAAATAATGTGCCACATTGACATTTAAAGTTGTCATTGATTTGTCAAGAAATGGAGACCTTGCTTATAGACTATATAATTTTTTTCTATTTAGACATAATTTTTACCAGTGCATAAATTTAAAAGTCCTTTTTGGGAATAGAAGCAAAAGTAACTTTTTTAAAATAAATATATGGACCAAAATTATTATTTTTTTTAAGTAATAATGTTTAAAAAATTGTTTTTTTTTATCTGGCAATACCCTAATCCAAAATAAAATATATATGTTACTTCGAGGGTTATTACGGCCATGTTTCTCTAGACTCTCTTAATAATCTTTATTTAGAAAAATAATCAAAGGAAAAAAGGCATGGCGATTCTACTGGCCATTCAATCGTTCCTATTCATCCATAAAACAGAGGAGAAAACGGGAAATTTTATGAATAACAAAGGAAATCTGTACGATGAAAGAAATAAACTCTATGCACAACAAAAAATGCCCGCTACTACACCTACTTAACGGGGTGTGCTTAATAACACTCCAAAATAAAGATTTATTAAATCTGATTCTGTAATATGAAGAAGGTCTACAGAGATAACAACAACAAAAAATAAAATTTAAGACAACAGCACGCAAGTTGTCTACTAGAAACCTTCTGAGGATGCCAACCACTCGCGCTGGCGAAACGTCAAGGATACAAAATCTACGACGACGGCAGAATAGCCCAGCAAAGCAAGCCCAGTTTAGCAAAAAATGGCCACGAAAGCCTTACACAGTATGAAATTTAAGAAATTTTTTAAAAAGTTTACATAGTTATTCGAGAATGCAATCAGTTTCATCCCCTCTAATTGAGGTTTATTTTTTTGATAACTCACCAAAGCCTAAGCCTATGTACCATTGGTTGTTGTGAAGTAAAAAGTGGTTACCAATTAAAAAAAAATAGAGATAGGAAAGATAAAGGCAGCAGGTTTTACAGGCTTAACACATAAGTTTAGGGCTTTTTTCAATGTAAAGAAATTATTTAGTTTTTAAGATATTACTATTAAGATACATATTACCTTTGTTCGCGGGTCTAGTAATGAACTGATTCTGAACCAGAATCGAACTGGTTTAGAATTCTTTTAAAGCGCATGTCTAGTTATTTATTAGTTCGGAATTTTCTATACAGCTGAGAATGTATTCTAACCTAGCCTTTTGGTTAGGATTTTTCATGGTTAAATTGGATACTACACAAAAAAATTAAATTTAAACAAAAAGGTAAACTGTTATACTGTCGAAAGCCACTCGAGGTCTCTCGGCGGAAGACGAGGGATTTCCTGCCTCCTCTCGTTTTTAACATAAGTATGTCTATTTAACTAAAGATAAAATTCAAACAACAAGAAATGGTAAAATCTTGTAATATTGTCTATATCTTTAATTAAATCTTTATTTATTTTATTGCATACATACATTCATACAGAATACAATTAAAAATCCTTTGTTTATATACGCTCAGAATCACAAAAATATTAAAAAATATTCAACAGGTATATTAACCCGCATAAAAAGTGGCAGAAACAAATAAACTGTAATACAACGGTTTATTTCTGTACCACAAAAACAGAAAACAGCTGACCATGTCGACAATGCGCATGAAATTCCGAACTGAACTTTTAGATCCAACAAAAATCCCAGAACTGCTAATCAGGTTACGAACTGATTCCATTGTAACCCGCGAACACAGAACTGTTGCTAAAAATTCAGGATTTTACTAACCGCGAACGCTGCTTTTTCACTGCGCATGCGAATAGTCCCAGAACCGGTTCAGAATCGAACCCGCGAACAAAGCTATTATTAGTACCTTAAAAAGAGGTTACTAACCATAAAAACAAAGAAGAAGTTTTGTGCATTAACACCTTAAATTTTTTAGTACTTAGCAACGTTTTCCTAATTAAAATTGATACACACTAAATAGACTGTTTTAGGTTATGTTTGATTTGATTAATTTCACATAGTAAATTTCCGAAAAGAAATCGGACATAAAACAAATATCAAAGTAGATTTTGGCAGTATGCCATTATTTTGTTTAGTTTCCTTATGGTAGAAATATGATACCTCTTTATCTTTCCATCAATTTTAAAAATGTTAGTTATATGAAAAATTATATCTGATAGAGCCCCAGTGCCTTGTTCGTCTAACTTTAATTGGTTAATCTACAGGGTGATCCTTTTAAGTCGGCACTATTGTCGGATATGAACTCGGTTACATTGATTGAACGCTGATTAACATGCTGCCGACAAAAAAAACAATTGGACATCGGGTTTTCGATTTACTGCAAAAAATAAACTTTTTTTTAAATAGCACACCTTGTATATTATATTGCCATTTAAAAAAGCTAGAGCTTTAAAAAAGGCTTTATGTGTTTTAGCCAAATTCTCATATCGTCGGTGTAATTTGCAAAGTGCGTAACTCCATTTTTTTAAATCTAAGAGAAGCATTATTATATATTAATTAGTAGATTTCAATAAAAAAAAGTTCCAGTCAAAAGGGGATATTTTGTACAGAATTACGATGGTTTTTGTTGTCGCTGGTTTTTTGTCAGCACTAGTTTATCTGTTATTACCTAATTTACTATTATTTTATGCTACTACATTAGAGATTATTATTATTTAAAAAAATATAATCATTTTTTGGTTTTCCTAAAATAATAGAGTGTTTTCACATATGGACTTAACTATCCTTTTTGCCTTAGTATTAAAAGACTAACTATAATACAAATAAAACTTACAAGATTTTGACAATAGGGCTTTGAAATAGGGATATCTACAAAATCATATAAAGCAAAAGAGGATATTTATAATTAGACCAAAACCAAAAGGGATATTTTAGAAATGCCTTTTTAAAACGAAATTATTTTTAATTCTTATCACACAATATGATCCAAATTGAAGGCTAATTAAATCGTCATTATGAGTTTATTAAAAACGTTATAAATATTCGTTCTGCTGATTTCTTAAAATAAAAGCATGTTAACAATAAGTTTTCTTAATTTGTAAGTATGAAATGATATATTTCCTCTTCTCAAGACACTCTTTATATGGTGTCGGCCCAACGGCTCTAGAATACATTAAATTTAAAACGCACCGTTGCCAAAATGTAGATGGACTATTAGAGATATTTCTTAGAATCAGAAAAGGGTACTAGGGATAGGTACTTAATTAAACCCAAGACTAATACACACTTACAAATGGTTAGTTCTGGTTAGCAACGCCTTTTTTTAATTCCTTAATTAAACCCAAGATAAATACCAAATTTATAGGCCTCTATATGCAAGAAATAAATAATATTATAAATGTATCTACAATTTTTTACTCTTTAAAAAATTTCACAAGAAAGAACAAACTGAATGGGAAAAGTTTATGAACAACTTGGCAACAATGCTTATGCCCCATTGGGGTTCACTCTTATTTAAATCCATAGGTCGCTTATAGGTCGGTTTTATTGCTTTTTAATGATCGGTTGCAGATAAGCCTATTTCCTTCATATATTAAGATATTATTAAAGATGGGTTCACATTTAATTTATTTTGAAAGCAATACCGCAAAGTTCACAAAAAATAATAAAGTAAACAAACCTTTTCGAATGCACATAGCCTCGGACAGAGCCTGATTACATATTTTTTTAGATAGATAAATAAAAATATTGCGAAAACACGTATCACCTACTTAAAAAACATTCTCTTATTTCGCCTCTGTCCTTCTATAACACCGGTGGCACGTGGCGTAGTACTCCTCGGGTTAAATATTTTTTGCTGCAATAAATCATTGTTCACAAAGGGGTTTCTTTACTTTATCATTTTTGTGTACTTGGCGGCATCGCTTTCAATTTCTTAAAAGCGCAAATCTCGGTACCCTTTTGAAAATAATACAAAAAACATAAAAAGGCCGCCTGCAATCGGACTATTTTATACAAAGGCGCCGCTATCCTTTACAGCGACGCGCCGATACACTATGGGATAGAAATCCATTATTGGCCAAAAGCAACTTTTGAAATTTTAATGGCTCATGCTGTGTATTTCAAAGTAGATACTCCAAACTACATGTACGCAAAATTATAAAAGGATATGACGACTCCTACTGAGTAATAAGAAACTTGAAAATGTATTTTAAGCAAACATAAATATACAACATTTAATCTACTTAGTTTATTATTAGCCTTGTTTACTAAAAAGTAAAGAGTTTAAATAATAAGAGCTATTGTTGTGTTTTCGATGCAGTCTCGCGAAGTCTCAGCTACTTTGTCAAAGATTTTTTTACCTTTTCTTTATCAGTCTTTGTACTCACAATTGCCTTCCTACTTTTGCTACTTCTGAGTGTAAGGACAGATACAAGATTTTTTATAATTTACAAGGTTTTCCATTTTAAAATTTAATATGTTTTGTCCTACACTGTATATCCTAAAAGATAAAAGCATTCTGATGAAAGATATGGATTCTACAGAATCTACCCAACAAAACAGTGTTTTTTATTTATTTTATACGTTAAAAATAAAAAAAGTTGGGAAGATGTATCTCTATTACGCTTCTAAGAATAATTTAAAATTATTTTTCAGATTTGGATGGTCATATTTCCGAAACTAATTGAGATAGACACATCAAATGTAGTATTTTTTAAAGCATTTTAAAAGATTTTTTGGTGGTGATATAATATTCAGGGTATTCCATTTAAAAAAATCATACCTATTGTCGTACCCTGTATATCATATGAGATAATAATCATCGGATTACTGATTAGAATACTACCGAATTAACCAAACAAGCTATGACATTTTAGTTTATTTTTGTACAATAAAAATAATAATGTTGAGGGGGTGTAAATTTATAATAACATATAATAAGTTTTAGGTTTCCAAAGAGCATTTGTAATAATTTATAATATTTTTCCAGTAAAAGCACCTCATTTTAAGTTAGATTGGTAAGTTTCAGAATTTTGACCAAAAAATTAATTTCTATCCCATAGTGCGATGACCACCTGCATCAACCGGCATATCATAAAAGAAATATAGCAAAGGCGGCCGCGAAGACAAGCCATGCCGATTTATTTGCTTTAAACTTTTTTGTGATTTTTTCTTATCAAAGAGCACCGAATTTACATTTTTAAACTACGTATTAGGGATTATAAAAAGAATTTTCTGTTCATCCATATTTAAAGAACTTCATTATGAATAAATTATATGCTATTATTAAACAGTTTAGAAAAATTGAACTGTGGCATTAGGGAGTCAAGGTTCAAACAATACACAATATTTACAAACGTCTCTCTTACAAACCTATCGTTCCTCTGTGATTTTAAATTTAAATTAAGTGAAACAATGGCTCATATAAATAAAACTTAAGCAAATTCTTTTGCTTAAGTTTTTGAGACAAACACATTTAGCTTTAATGTAGCAAAAAGACGGAGCTGGAGTAAAAGCATTTGCTACACTTTATTCATACGACTGAGCATCTAAAAGGTAATTACACTGCGCAAAACTTCTTTACGCATCTAGTTCCAAAACAAAAGGTTGCAGTCGTTGTATTTTTTGATCAAACTGAACGCTTTGTCTCTTCGCGATGTCGGTCTATACGGCACAAGGTAGCAGAATGAAACGAAACACCTTTCGTTCGTGCAATGCAATTTCGCATTAAGAAGTATATTACCAGCTTGCCGTACCTCCGTGAGTTATCAGATAGAATTGTACCATCGTGCCCAAAAAAACTGGGACAAGTTTTAGTTTTTTTTTCCTTGTCTATTAGAATATCAGGTTTTGATGTTATTGGAACAACGTAATTTAATGACAGCCACGTCAAAAATTTCAAAATATAAGGGATTCGATTTCTTATAGACCAGATACACTTTCTTACTTGAATTTTAATTTCCATTATTTTTTTTGGTCACCATGGTGCCCATTTCTAATAAACATTAAATAAATTTAAACCAGCTATTCGTTTTCGTACTACGATTGCAAAACATTTTTAATTCTAATTTCACTTTTGTAAAATGTCAATACCGAGTGCATAATAAAATTTTAAACTGACCAATGAATATTTCAGGATATCGATAATTTAATGGCTGAGGGAAACAAATCAAAGGACAGTTGCAGCAACAAGCATGAATAGTGAATCGTCTCGAATCTCGTGCAGTATTTACGGTAGTTTTAACTCCAAACTCTAACCGACCTAAAAAGCGGAGTGTCAGAGAGAAAGTCAGTCGAATGTCATTAGTTGATTTGAAAGCTGGCTCAGAGAGGGTCATTGCTAAAAACAGGCGCAGTCGGTGAAAGATTAAAAAAGAAGGATCGAACATTAACAAATCACTTACCACCCTTTGGTCTTAGTCATATCAAAACTGGCCGACCAGTCCTCTGGAAAACAGAAGGACAAGTTCGTGCCATATCGAGATTCGGTTCTAACATGGTTACTAAAAGATAATTTAGGAGGTAACAGTAAAACTGTGATGGTTGCTACAATTTCACCTGCAGCAGATAATTATGAAGAAACGTTATCAACTTTAAGGTATGCTGACAGGGCCAAACGAATTGTTAACCATGCTGTTGTTAACGAAGATCCAAATGCAAGAATTATTAGAGAGTTAAGAGCGGAAGTTGAGGCGTTAAAGGAAAATGTTAAAAAACATGCTACGGTAGGTACCTTAATACACTTAATTCCTCATTTTTTTTTTATTCATTAAAACTAAAATCTGTACTACGTTTAAGTATCCCGAAAATTCCGGGATTTTAGACATTTAATCCCGAAGATTTCGGGACTGTAAAGGGAAAAAACGGAATCCCAGGCTACGAGATCCCGTGAATTATATCCCCTAATTATAATTTGAAAATCAATATTTTATTTTTGCCCTTTATAGTAATTTTAATTAACTAGTTTTCTACAAAACAAAGTGTATAATTAACCTTACATTGTAGGGATCACCGGTTGGTGATATACAAAGGGTAGACATACACCAAAAACTAAGTGAAAGTGAGAAATTATATAAGGAAGTATCGCAAACGTGGGAAGAAAAAACTAATGAAAACGGAACGAATACAGAACGAACGTCAGCAAGCCCTAGAAAAATGGGGATCAGCATTCAGGATTCTGGAATTAAAGTAGAAAAAAATAAATATTATTTAGTAAATTTAAATGCAGATCCCTATTTAAACGAATTATTAGTATATTACTTAAAAGAGCGCACTGTAGTTGGTCAAAAAATTCAGGAACAAGCATTGAACCCGATATACAGCTTTCCGGTCTTGGTATACAGCCAGAACATTGTGTAATTACCATAGAAGATAGTGGATTATTCCTTGAGCCTCTTACCAATGCCCGATCTTGCGTTAATGGATCTCAAGTTAGCCAGAAAACCCCACTTAGACATGGTGATAGAATTGTTTGGGGAAACCATCATTATTTTCGAGTTAACTGCCCCAGATCTATTTGTAAGTAATAATAAAACATTAGTAGATATATTGGCTTTGCATTTTTTTTTTAAGTCTTTACTGTAGAAAACAATTTTTAAGTAAAATGTGCTGCTTCCTTTATTAACCTACAGCTATGTAACATGCATTAAATTATGGCATTTATATGTATTATATGTAATAATACGTATATCTTAATTAAACTAATGGAAAAAAGGGACTTAATTTAGGTGCCTCAAGCCGCATTAAATTTAACAGTCAAAGTATTATTGGCTTCTCTAAGCCTTTTGTTACGTAATGTCAAATTTTCCTAAAAACAACCTTGAGTCTTAAATCCTTAAACGAAAAAAAACTCCTTTTAGGTTAGACTTACATTTTGGACAGCCGTACCTTGAGCAGCAAAGGCTAGTGCCAAATTAATTTTAAAAGCTAGAAAAACAGCACTAATCCATATAATATTAACACTTTTAGCTCTAGCCTTCTAGTTGTGTTATTTTAATTAAAACAGTTTCAATTAATATTTTGATAATATAAAATATGTACATAGGGTAAAGTTACTTTTCTAACTGTTTTAATTAATAGTTAAAAAAAAACATTTACTTTATATGAATAATAACATAATTAGTATTTTATTATTAGTAATGATTTAGTGGTAGAGTTAGCTTTGGCACAAATTTAATAGTTTGTTACCAGTACAATTAAAAATAAATTAAAATACACATATTGCTTTTTATAGTGCTAAATTATTACCCTTCTTGTAGCTGCTACATCCGAACCTCAAACTCCAGCACAAAATATTGATTACAATTTTGCACGAGATGAACTCATGACCAATGAACTTAGCAATGATCCTATACAAGCTGCTATTGCTCGATTAGAAAAGCAACACGAAGAAGATAAACAAGGTATATCCCTTCAATAAATTAATATTTTGTATCCAAGAGAACAACCGCTTAGGGTAACATCATTCTTCTAAGCAGAAAATTCTTAATTCCTTTTTAACTGGTTGTGTTATGTGAAGTTTCTATGAAAACAAAAAATACTATATAACTCAATGGCAATATCCTAATATGTATATATTTACAGCTGTTACATTAACATGAGCATTACGATGCTGAATTCACCAATACTGACAACATCTATTATGTATACATTAGATTTTATTAATTTTATGCTCACATGTACAACAAACAATAAGTAATAAATAAAAATAAGCCAAATGAAATGATTATTAACAAAATTAGAATTATTTATTAATATGTTAAAGCCCGATTTTCTATACAGTCATTGACACATCAGGGCATTAATCAAATAAGACGCTCTACATTTTTAAAGAGTATTTTATTCCAAACTACCTCTAGTACTGTCAAAAGCTAAGAGTTGTGTTGTAACATCAATAATCTGCAACTTAAAATGGCCTGTACAGTACATATTCAATCGGAAAGATCAGTTTATCTTGGGGCCATGGTCAACAGTTAATGTAGTGGTGTTTTATAAATTACATTTACTTGGCCGTACGTGAGGTGGTGTTGTCTTAAAAAAACAAAATGGTTTTACTTTTTTCCAAATGAGGTACCCTGCAATCGTATGCAATAGCACTCCATCCCACTACATTTACAATGTCAAGAACATGTCTTATCATATGAAATTGTAGAAACCACGTTGCCTTCTTAACATTGCTCAGCCATCATGCATATTCAAACAAAGCTGAGATTCTTTACTCCAACAGAATTTGGTTTTTCACAAGTGCTTTTGGTTGCGTCGATGCTCAGAACTCAATGGTAACACTCATGGGGCAGTGAGCAAAAAGCCCAAATTCTTATTCAATAATACATACACTGTATCCTTCTTGGCTACCCCTTTCGTGTTCTTAAATTTATTGATTCCGAATCGACCGAATTGAACTATTTCTGTAAAGACTCAAAAGTCTTAGTTGGCAATCCTGACGACGCTTTCTGTCTTCGGTCTTTTTGGATACATGTCTGGTAATCCTAAAATACTACCCGGTTCTTGCGTGGAAAAACATTTTATCTAAGTTCACCACAATGTAAAATATTAAAATTTGTCATATTTTTAAAATAATTTGAGCTATATATTTTAGTCGCCCTTGAAAAACAACGGATGGAATACGAAAGACAGTTTCAACAACTTAGAAATATGGTATCACCTTCTACCCCATATTCCCCTTACTCATATGATCCTTTAAGAATAGGACTGGGTAAAACTACTCCTTGCACCCCAACAACACAGATGAGGGTTGAAAAATGGGCGGCAGAGCGGGACGAAATGTTTCGAAGAAGTATAGGACAATTGAAAGATGACATTTTAAGGGCAAATTCTTTGGTTCAAGAAGCAAACTTTTTGTCTGAAGAGATGGGAAAACAAACTAAGTTTAGTGTCACGTTGCAAATTCCACCAGCAAACTTAAGTCCAAATAGAAGGGTAAGAAGAAATCAATTCGTTTTTTAAAGCTTTACCATTTTAGAGATAGATCCAAATCATTTAAAAAATGAAACGACTTAATATATTACTTTCTAAAGCACAATGTACTTTTAGAAAGGGGCATTTGTAAGTGAACCAGCAATTTTAGTAAAACGAGTTAATTCTAGTCAAGTATGGTCCATGGAGAAACTTGAAAATAAAATAATTGACATGAGGGAGCTCTATGATGACCAAAAACCAGAGGTGATACTATTAACGTAAGTATTTTTTTCATCGTCTCACTAGTCAAAACATTAAAAACAATGTTTTTTTTTTAATTTTTAGGAAGATGATTGTATAAAAGGGCCAGATCCATTTTTTGAGTCACAGGAAAATCACAATTTAATTGGTGTAGCAAATATATTTTTAGAAGCCTTATTCCATGATGTTACATTAGATTATCATACCCCAATCATAAGTCAGCAGGGAGAAGTTGCTGGAAGACTCCAGGTAAATTTACACAAACACTTTTTAATAAAGAAACTTTGTTGTTTACTTCAAGATTAAGACTACTAATAATCTCTATTATATTGCATGTTTTAAGGTTATTTTAAATCCTTCACACATATACAAAAAAAAATTATCAAATCCATTTGTTTTAAGGTGGAACTTAGTAGAGTGGCAGGAACTTTTCCACAAGACAGAATCTGTGAAGCTGCTTCTGACAGTTCTTCAGAATCCAGTCATGAGGATGATGATCCACCTAGCACCTCAGTAACATGCAGGGTTCATATCAAGCAAGCTACTGGACTACCCCTTTCTTTATCGCACTATGTTTTCTGTCAATACACTTTTTGGAATCATGAATTAATTGTGGTTCCAGATAAAAATATTATTGAAAAACATCAGAAACACTCTACGAACGCCAAGTTTGATCACTGCAAAGATTTTACTGTAAATCTATCAGAGGAGTTTATTGAACATTGTGCAGGTACAAATTTATATTTTACGTTTTACTTGACCTAAAAAATGCTGTTATGTAACCATTTTTAAAATTACTTGTTTTTTATCGTAGAGGGTGCCCTATCAATTGAGGTCTGGGGAAATAGAAGTGCGGGATTTTCAAAATACAAACCAGGTTGGGAAGTGGAACAACAGCTTGCAACTGCAAGGTCTTTGCTAGATCGATGGTCGGAATTAACCAGAAAAATTGAGCTATGGGTCGAAATACAAGAACTTAACGATTTAGGAGAGTACGCACCAGTAGAGGTTGCCATAAAAAATGATATGTTAACTGGTGGAATTTACCAATTACGACAAGGACAGCAAAGAAGGATACAAGTTAGGGTAAAACCAGTTCAAAATTCAGGAACTCTGCCCATAATATGTCAGCAGATAATTAAGATTGAAGTGGGAGGTGTAATAGTAAGAACCAGGCTTCAAAAACCGCTTGATTCTTACCAAGAAGAAGATTTGACAGTATTAAGAGAAAAATGGAATGACGCCTTACAAAAACGAAAACAATACTTGCACTCCCAACTACAAAATCTATCAGAAAAAAGCGACAAGACGGAGCAAGATCTCGAAAGGGAAAAAAGTCTTATGGAGCAGCTAGTCAATCTCACAGAAGAGACGAATGCGGTATATGTTCCGCAACCTGGAACAGGTATACCTGGTGCACCTGCTATGTGGAGCCCTCTTCCTGGAATGGAGCCGCATATTCCTGTTTTATTTTTAGATTTAAACGGTATGTTCCAAAAACATTATGAAATGCTACATTGATAAAACCTCTTTATGTCCTATTTTAGCGGATGATCTTTCCACTCATCCATCTGGTGAAGAAGTAACAATAACCGGTTTAAACTCTATTCTGCCAAAAGAGGATGGTAGACAATTTTACGAATTAAAAATCCTACAGCACTTAGAAAAGGATGTGTGTGCTGTTGCTAGTTGGGATTCTTCTATTCATGATAGCCAGCATCTTAATAAAGTGACAGAACGTAAGTATTGACAAATGCGTATAAACCAAATTCTTAACACATTTTTTTTATGTAGGACTGCGCCTCCGATCTGTCCATTAAACTTTCTTATAGTTTAAGAATTTTTTTTTAAAGATTCATCATTCCTATATTAACTTTTAGTGGCTAACAAATCTTTGAAATTTAGTTACAATTTATTACCATTAATATTGGTAGCTTCTATTACATCTTTAATAATCCCTAACCATGTGTTAGGTAATTGGTTAAGTACCTACTGGCTGTTTATTCCGTAAAACCCAAAGATTTATATTTCTTTTAGCGAACGAAAGGGTGTATATGATTTTAAGAATAACAGTGCGACTATCTCACCCAGCGCCAATGGATCTAGTCCTGAGAAAACGACTAGCAATAAACATATATAAAAGACAAAGCCTCACAGAAAGAATCAAAAAACGAATAGTAAGAACTGATCTCATAACAACCTGTGGTGTTACTTATTTAGTTGTTTCTAACGTACCTAAAGCTAGTGAAGAATTAGAAGATAGGGAAAGTCTTGCTCAGTTAGCTGCTTCTGGAGATAATAATACTTCTTTATGCGATGGAGAAACTTACATAGGTAATGTAAAAAAAATTAAGCAATTGATTTACATGTTTAAACATTAAACTTTGTACTTTTAGAAAAATATACAAGAGGTGTGAGTGCAGTTGAAAGTATTTTAACCTTGGACCGGCTACGCCAGAGTGTAGCTGTTAAAGAATTGTTACAAGCCAAAGGACAACCTTTTATGAGAAAGACTGTCAGTGTTCCTAACTTTTCTCAGGTATTTAAAACGGTCATCTACTATTTAATATCGTAGCTTCTCATATTCTTCTATTAACACTCCTATAACATCACTTAAAATTTCACTACAATCACGTATTTTACGAGTACACAACATAACGCTAATTGTTTGCTACAGTAAGCACTTCTTAGAGCAAGTATTTAATAAACATTTCACTTATATTTTTGCCGCACGCAGACTTTGGAAGCAAAGGGGGTATGTTTAGTCAATATTTAGCCTTAATTGTATCATTAGCTTTTGCAATATTTACATAATCGTCCAAATCTTAGCGGTTCCTTTCAATTGAGATAGCAACAAACATTTGACAGAAAACTTGTTGCGTTTTTTTGAGTAAATGAGCCACTCGTCTGGCAGACGTTAATAATAATAAAAAACTCATGATAATGAAAAGTATTTACCACGTGTGACACTAGATATCGCAGTTTAACTTTCTTCCAGAAATGAATAAGTAATGTCTTATAGAGTGTTTTAGAAATTCCGTTGCCAAGGTATGTCAACAGACCTGACCTCTTTTCTCATGGATATCTAAAGAAAAAAGTGTATTACCACCGATCCGGTCAAACTGTCAAGTAAAATGGCTTAGAATAGCATGTTCTAGAAACCGTTTAAAATGTTTTAATAAAAGTTGTTTAAAAATTTAAACGTTAAGCACAAAAAAGGGTAAAAGAACATTGTGTTATTATTAAATTTTAAATTGCCTCTATCAAAAGTATTACATTTGTTTTATATAAAAGCTTATAATTTCTATTTTATTTTGAATAAGTAAAATATCAAAATTGACTTTTTGCTTAGTGGTTTATAGAATTTTACGTAAATTTTATAAAATGTTTTGTTTTACTAGATAATAAATGCAATTAATTCCTTTTTTTTCTATTTTTAATAAATGAAAAAGAAACACAATAATCAAAGATTTAAGTATTGTCATAATTTAAAGACATGTTCTGTATTGGTTCAGCGGACTCATTTAATTGATGGTATTAATTTTTTTGGTACACGTCAATTAGGCTCTTTTTCCTAAAACAAAATTAAAATAAACCCAAAAAAAACCCAAAAAAATTAAAATAGGTAACTAGAAAACTAAAAATCGACGTTCTGGTGGCAAATTTGTCACCGTTGTCAAAATAAAATTAAATAAAAATAAAAAATTTAACAGTTAACTATTATAGGTTTTAAAATTTGAGTTTTAGTTTTAGGATATTCTCAAAAAACTATTGACATTAAATGTCAGTTTTATTTGTCATGAGTGACATACATAAGTGGCTGCTAGTGTATTTGTTATTTGTAATACAAAAAAGGTGATATTATTTCAAGTTTTCTAGTAACCCACTTTAATTTTTTTGGGTTTTTGCAGGGTTTTCTTAATTTTGTTTTAGGAAAAAAGATCGTTTTTGGCGTGTACCCAAATAAATACCATCAGTTGTCATAGTTTGTCAGACGAGAGGGTCATTTAAAAAAGTTATATGCTCCTAATCCATCTTTTGACTTTTATGTTGTTTTCAGCTGATGAGATTTGATGCTTTAAGTAGTGAATCGCTACACATGTCAAGATCTGAAAGTGTTTCGGAACTAACAAGCGAATTGCATGGTTTAAGTCCCTTAAGACCAAGATCTAGTCTGGGAAAAGAGTCCGACGTAACTCCACCGAAAACTTACGGAGGTCTCGGTAAGTTTTCTTTATATTTACCTATTGCAACATAAGAATATACGATTTAATACAAATAATTATTTAGTATTTACTAATCAGTATTATTTGATAAATATAGAATAGAAGAAATGTAATCCAAATAGACTAGATTTATGTTTTAGGTAAAATAGATAGGTGTAAGTGTATTTATTATTATTATTATTAAAATAAATAACTGTCGATCTGTAGAGCAAGCAAACTAGAAAGAAATCTCGTATATGTGTGACACAAAACGTAGTAAATTTAAATTACTAATGAAATAAGTACTTTTAATATGTAGTATCAGTTAAAAACAAATACAGATATTCAGGGTGTTAGGGAAATATTGTTCGTAACTTTTAAAGGTGATTACTTAAATTTTTCCAAAACATCTGGCATCCCTGCAACCAGGGATACGAGCGGACGGGGATCGCAACTGATTCATCGAAGAAAAAAACACAACATTAGTAAATCACATAAAGCTATAGCTAAATAATGTATTACTGATCATAATACTCTTTAAGTCTTCTACAAATGTTTTTCTAGCTGGTAGCCTTTAATAGGGAAAGCGTTATTTGTAAAAGCTTCTTAAGAATTGCAACGAGCCTTTTCGTAAATAGAAAGCATATCGTGATACTCGCGTACAAAAAACATCTATTTCGTATTAAAATGCACGCCATACAGTAATACATACTAAAAATGAAATGTGATTTCAATTCGGGTAAACATTACTTGCATTAATGTATGCAAGCAACTATTAAACAATTTTTTGTCAACGTAGGTATTTATTTTTTGCATACCGGCACCATGTCGCGTACGACGCGACGTTGCCAATTATGTGAGGGATTTAGTTTGTCTGTTTTTTATCGGAAAACTGCATTTAATAAGCAAGAAAAATATTTTTTAAGAGGAAGTTAATTAATAAATAGGATGTATTGATTTATTTTACGCTATTAGGCATACGATTTTAAATAATTAATGTGTAAAATAATTTTATGACTAAAAATAAATAAGTTCAGCTGATTTTCCGGCATAGGTTATAAAGAACTTTTTTGCTTAGAGTAATGCAAGGAATCACCACTTGAAATTACGAACTTTATTTTCCTAAGACCCTAATGAAGAATACCTTAAAATGAGAAAAAATATCTTTTTAAAAGTTATAACGTGAATACGTCCAGTAAACAAAGTACGTAATATGTATATTACACAAGCATTTACAGGTGTAAAATAAATGTTATAAGTGGAACCTCAAATAATGTCATGAGTAGGACATGATCTCACGTCGACAGCCGAAGTGATAGCAACAGTCGTGTTACAAATATACAGGGTGAACATATACGCATTAACTTTGGTAACTGTAAAGACAAACAATACCTAAAAATGAAAACAGTTGGTAAAATACAAATTTTAGTTAGGGTGATAATTCATTATTTTATGAAAAAAGAACAAAAATTCTGAGGACAAATATTGACTAATAATTAAAAACCAGGCACTAACCTATTTTTCGTGTCAGAAATAATATGGTCTAATATAAGCCATAGTTTTTACTTCTTATCGCGTAAAAGTAAACTCACATTCAACCACAAGCAATATGGATTACCAAATATCCATATCAAACATCATCATAAATTGTTTATTGGTTTATATTTAACAAAAAAATCAGCTGATTATTCAATAACAAAAAATAATTTAGGATATTTTTTTCATTATCATTTGTGCTTAATATTCACGTTGTTTTTTATTTATTAAAAATGCCGAAGAATATCGTGAAAGCTACAAACATTTCACATAATGTTCTTAGACAGACAAAAACGTTTGTACGCATATTTTTAATAGCAAAAAATGCCTATGTTCATTTAAGTAGAAAATAGTACATTATTTCTCTAACATAACTGGAGCGAGTTATAGTTAGGCCCATATTTATTTCATTCTGAAAGCGATGCCGCCAATTACACAAAAAATGATAAAGCAAATAAACCCTTTTGTTTATTGGCTGGTTCGTTAGTTTTGCATGAGAGTGGACTGTATTTAAAACAAAACGCCCTTTGTTTGCGTTTGTCTGACCGTGCAAATTGTAAGACGCCTGTGCGCTGCGAACTTACCAGTGGTTGAGTAAAAACTGCCTGGATGATTGGACAGTATTGCCAAACACCTTCCGGTTGAGATACAGCGCCATCTAACAAATGTTTAATTTCCTGGCGCGAATATTTAAATGAGTGTCTAAACGATGCATGTATAAAATGCGGCTTTAGCACATTGTTTTGAAGTAATGTATTTTGAAACACTTAAAAACTAATGAAACACTTAACACCTTTTGTGAAAAATGATTTATTGCAGCAAAAAATATTCAACCCGATGCTACGCCACGCGTTACAGTTTTTATGGTACGCCAGAGACGAAATAAGAGGATGTTTTTTAAGTACGTGATTTGTGTTTTCGCAATATTTTTATTTATTTACCTAAAAATATATCATCAGGCTCTGTCAGAGGCTATGTGCTTTTAAAAAGGTTTGTTTACTTTATTATTTTATGTGTACTTGGCGGCATCGCTTTAAGAATAAAATAAATATGGTCATAACTATACTTGGCTTTAATGGCAAATTAAAGATCATCGCTTTTGACATATTTAAAGCTTGACCAGGTTGGCATTAATAGGTTTCAAAAATAATATTTTGAAAGGTCTTTTAGTTTTATATTACCCCAGATTGATTTATTCTTTACATGGCATTTCTTAAAATGAACAATATTTACGTTAGCTTTGGGACATATTTTTTTAAATTTAATTTTAAAGTTATGTGGAAAATATTTACGGATCTACATACCAAATATTATGTAGTAACCACTGACCACCAATAAGTTGGACAGAAATTAAAAAAAAAAATTAAAAACTTACGATTTTTAAATTATTTTAGTTATTAAAAAATTATAACATCAGACATTTTTTTACAGATTTTACAAAACTAACCTCACAAATAACTTTTTTGGGAACACTTTGTATACATCAAAATATTTTTAGGACATACTTATTAGGAAACCAAAAAACTTTTATTTAAGACTTTTTGTCATATTTTGTTAAATAACAGAAATATTGGATTTCCTCCGACCATTGGGCCACCCCAAAATGTTTGTCTGTCAAGGGGATGAAACCGTCATAACTGTCTGGTGACTAAGAGAAATATCTTCTAATAGGTATCCAAGTAACGCATATAATATTCAGCTTTTACAAAATGACGAAGTTTCAATTCATCGGCCCTTAGTACCTGGTACCTGCCAAAGCCACTATGAGTCAAACTTCATAGTCTAACATTACTTCTATGTTAGGAGCATGCACAGACAAACTTTCAGGTTTTACAAAATGACGAATGTCTGCCGCTCACGGGCTCTTGAACTACATCTTTTGATAAACCTTTGGTCAGCCGGTATATAATTCTAAAATGTTACTTGGACGTTTTTTTTCTTTTATTATTCATTGTCGCGAAAAGAGTCATCAAATACTCATCTTCTCTTTATGAGCGGCCAAGTTTTACAAAGCAAAGACACCTTCAATCTTGTGGGCGTCATATTTGAAAGTAACCTGAACTGGCATAAACACATTGTATCTACAGCCACGGCAGCTTCAAAAAAGCTTGGATTTCTCTTTCGAGCCAAAAGTATTTTTCCGCTTCTAATTTATACACTTTATATGTGTCGCAAATCCGACCGAATATTGTTCCCATATCTGGGGCATGACGTCCCCCACAACCCTAAGCATTCTTGATTCTATTCAAAGAAGAGCTATTCGTCTCATTAATAATCCTTCACTTACAGAAACGCTTCCCTCTCTTGCCCATCGTCGGGCTGTGGGGGATTTATCGCTTTTTATAGGTACTTCCATGGCCTCTGCTCTGAAGAATTGTCCAGTATAGTTCCTCCACTCACGGTTCCCAACAGAGAAACTCGTGGTTCCGCGCGAATGCATCCCTATACGGTTCAACTGGACAGACCCCAAACTTCTCACTTTGTTCGTTCTTTTATCCCTAGAGTTTCTAGGTTGTGGAACCTGCTGCCCGCGGAGGTCTTTCCTTCCCCCAAATCTTCAAGTACTTAAGTCCCGTGTCAACAAACTCCCTCTTACCTCGCTTAAGACACCCACGGTACGTTAGTATTTAGGCTTTAAGCCTTCGTGGTTTGTCCAAAGATAAAAAAAAAATTGAAGTGACTAAATAAGCAGAGGTGATGGCCAAAAAAGTTTTACAATGATTAAAAAAAAATGTTTTCCATATGTATCCAACTTTTTGGCGGTCACTGTATGTATATAAATAAAAATTTAAAAATAGGTAAAGAGTGTATATGACTAACGTTAATTAAATTTTATTTTTTTGCAACCACAAGGCTCCATTCTATCAGGTAAAATGGAGGCTTGCCTATTAAGATTGCTAATCATAGGTGGATAAACTGATTGTTAAATAATCAAAGAGTTAACAATGCTTGAATCAACTGGTTTTGAGCATTTGCTGCATCAATGCGACTCAAAACAGTGTTGTAGTCCGTAGAGATGACGTAGAAAATAAACCAAGCATGTTTTGGTTTAAATAAAGTTGCCATTATTAGTTTCAAACAAAGCCCTTATATATTGTATAAAGTGTATAAAAGGTGTGTTAAAGCACTTGTACGATATATACAGCACTCAGCAGCATGTTGTAATTATAAATACCGTTTCCGAGGTTCCAAAATATATAAGGATTTTGGTTTTAGTGTGTATAAACTAAGAATATTACCAGAAAAGCTACTGTGCTTCATAGCAGAAAGAATAATTATCAACAATATAAGAAGACTATATTATGCTGCTACTTTCATTAAGTTTATTGTAATGAAGTCACAGAGACTTTACTTAACGAGTTTTGTGACATAGCTACTAGAAACATATATTGAATAATTATACGTTTGTAGCTTTGTTGCAAACCTGTTTTAAGTAAACATTATTTTAGTGTCCAAAATTTATTAAAAATCGCGAGCATTGTGAGCATGCGTAGTAAACATAAATTAGACCGAATTATAACACAAAACAGATAATGTGATCCAAACCTAACCAAAGCCTGAGACTGACATTTGGATTAAAAATTTGGTTCACAAATATGTGGTGTGTGAGTAATAATAATTAGAAATTGTCGTTTCGAATTGTATCAATTGGCAGAACTAAATGCATGATTGTTTATTGTTAGGATGGAAACTTATGTCTCTTTGACTTTAAAATGATCACTGTATCATTTTAAAAGTGTAAAATCATTAATGCGTAGATAAGATCGTGGAACGCACGTTAGTACTAATAAGCAAATTAATATTTTTAATTTAATATTTCAGCCCGCCCTACATTCCTAAATCTGAACTTAAATTTGAATTCCCTAAGGTTGCAACAGTCCACGAGCAGTACCAAAAGTACGTTTTTGTAAAAAAAAATTGACACGCTATTTTGTTTTTTGGTTGTAGATTTTTAGTTTCAGCGGATTGGCTATTTTATGTTTTATTTACACACTATCATTTTGATCTAAATCTTATTCTTTTTAGCTAGAATACAGCTTTTAATGTCAGTCACCTAATACAGAAAAAAATCGTATTTGTATTATTCGACAACTTTAACTTGCACATATGGTTAAAGACATATTTTTTTTATTAAAATCTAAAAATTTAGAAACTATCCAAGACATTTCAAAAATACAAACTTTCATAATAAAAACAGTAATGTTTGGTTAGGAAGAAAAAGTCGACTTAACTGACGTATTCAAGAAAAAAAGGAATAAGATTCAATTTATGTTTTCGTCCATAAGGTTTATTTAAAAAATACTTAACATAATGTCATGTACACTGATTTGTTAACACATGTTTTATTTTTTTAATAATTTATTGTTCTTAGTAGTTTAGCATTTTAGTTTTCACTTAAACCTTAATACAGTTTTAATTACATATTCCTGTTTTAGTCTTCCCCGGTATTTCATCACCGGCTAATACCAAACTTGGCTTGAGAATGACGACCCTACACGAAGAACCTATAAAAAGTTTGCCCAGGAAACATTCCTTTGATTTTCTCACCGACGAACCAATTGAAGAACAATCTGAAGATGGCCTCGATGAAAAAATGAACCACCAGGTGCGTTTAGTTTATGACATATCTTAATTAATATTGTTTATAATAAGCAAGTGACTTCCTTTTAGTTAAGATTGGCATTCTCATTTTCAGCTTTTATTAGCCAAAATAATCCTTTTAATGTTCATGATAAAGGGTTCTACAAAAAGTGGCTTTCAATCCTTCACCAATCTTATTTCAAAGACCACTATACTTCCCTAAGGTCCTTAATCATAATTCATACTTCTTGGATATTTTTTTACTTCCAACCTTGAACCCTCCCAAGTACTCTTGGCCACTTAGATCACGATTTGGTTACTGGATTATACATTGCACATTCTGACTTAAAGAAATACAGGATACACGTAGCCTGGCACCAAAACTCTTTCAAATAGAACGATATAAAAAAAAAATTGACACCTACCGTTGCTTTTTTTCAAACGCTTATTTCAAAATTTATTAAGAACTTACAAAAACCATTCAACCAAAAAATTCTCCCTCTATCCTTTTAATTGCTAAAAGTCTTTCTAGCTCGTTTACCTTTGAATATTATAATTATGTCTACCACTAAAGCCCCACTTTTTACTTAGCAATTTGTTACCAATTTTACTCTTAATTCTTCCATTATTAGAACTTTAGATTTTCCTCTATTTTATAAAATGTCCGATGACGTTTTTAAGGTCAAGCAGATCAAAGGTGTCATATCTTCTTTAAAGAATTAGACTACTAATTATTAAACATTAGGTATATTTTTCAATACCCTTCAAATGTGTTTGCTTCTTTTAGTTTAATCACAGAGGAGGCAAAAGCAACAGGAGGGGCTTACTACCGACGTCACGCACTCTTGACTCCCTTACAGAACTGGCGCCCAAAACTAGTACACCATCAGCTACTTCAAGTGGTTATGGATCTCAAGCAGTGTCCATTACCAACCTTTCTAGTGATGACTCAATGTCTTTAAAAAGCATTAGCGTTGATGAAACACCGGATTTAGAATGCAAACCTCTTCATACCGATTTAGAACCTGTTTCAGAAGTGGAAAACTTAACAAACGTAAATGTAAGTGCAAAATTTATTAAATATAATATTTATAAACCTGAATTATTCTTCTGAAAATAGGAACATTAGCAAAATACTTTTTGTAGAATAATCCATTGACGGATACTGAGGATACAGCAACCAATGAAAGCTCAGAGGATATGATACAAAGTTCAAACAGTGACTCAAATCCTCCTCCAGAAACAGACAATCTAATTAAAACTAATCTTTCACCCGGTAGAGTTGTTAGGAGAAAAAACATTCATCTAAAAATTCAAGTGCCCGAGCTTCGTTCCCACAAGCACGATTAAAGAATCAGTCTATGGAGAAGATGCAAAACTTAAGTCTAAGCATATCTCATGACGATGATGCAATGAACAGTTCCACAGACAGACTTGAAGGTTTGTATTATAACGCCTTTATTTGTGAAGCTGATCTATACTTAATGTATACCTAAAACATATTTTTCAGACGATCGTGATAGTACTTTTGGATCCAGACCTGACCTTACAAAAATTTCTGACGTTCCCGTCCCTGATTGGGTTGTGTTAGGAGAAAGTGTTCTTATAAGACCATATAATTCGTCCGGAGTTGTCGCTTTCATTGGTGAAACCGAATTTGCTTCTGGAACTTGGATTGGTGTTGATTTAGATGCTCCCAAAGGTAAGAGTTTGAAAGTACCAAGTATATAACTTATTTATTTACACTACAAAAACAGGAGCAATGAACTATAACTTACTATTGTATTTTACAAAAACTCCGCAAAAACTGTTTATTGGTTAAATGAGAAAACATGCATTACTGATCAATGTTTAAAAAATATTTTTTTTTACAGGAAAAAATGACGGCAGTGTGGGAGGTGTGCGCTATTTTACAAGCAAGCCCAAACATGGCATGTTTGTAAGAGCTGATAAACTGATTTTGGACCGTAGAGGCAGAGCTATGCGGTTAGACAAAGCAGCCAACAAATGCATGCTAAATAGAGGTAAGAAAGAGCTAGCTATCAATGTAATAGTGTGATCTCCATAAAGCGTTTGACGCAGTAATAAACCGTTTTTTGTAATCCGTCATAATTAATATTTAAAAGAGCGTCGCACGCTCCTTATCTAATGTCCTATCTTTGACACCTAAAGAGTACCGCATGTACCCATGCAAATTAGTTAAAACGGGATCTTTTGTAATATAAGAAAATAACTTTATTTCCAAATTATTAGGCCTTTAGCAAACGATTAAGCTTTGCCCAGGTTTGTAAGGTGGTATTCAAACACCAATTTATTGTAAAATAAAAACTAATTTTAAACCGTTTATTCCACAATTTTACCACGCTAGGGATACAAGATACAAATAATTGTTTGAAGAGATATCCAAACTCTTAGAAAGCTGCTATGTTGCATCATTTAAGAAAATTATTAAATGCAATCTTTGCAAAAATGCATAGTTTTTGCTCATTGGCTGAATATTTCCATATAGGCAAAAATGTTTATTGACAGGTCAAAAAATATGGAATATTCAACATTTTCTTCACTGGTTACAAGCATATCTTAAATTTTTAAAATAAAAATTATTTGGTAAAACATAAAAACACTGACTTTAGAAACACTTATTTTCAGATACTTTGCCGCGATCAAAATCAAAAACAACACTGAACAACGTGGGGACCCGAGTGAGCTCAAAAGCAAAATAAATTTTAAGTCTTTTGTAGAGACATCCATATAACCATCCATTAGTTCCACCCTAATTGTTGCCGTTAGCCGTGGTTCAACGCGGCACATTTGTATTTGTATGTGTGCCGTCCATGACATGGCATATTGTAATCGTCCTTGCCATTTCATAGTTCGAAATGCACTTACACTGTTTGGTTGCACCAAAATTTTATTGCACTTTGTTATTTTTACTTACAGGGTAAAGATTAGTATCCATAAATTATTTTTTTAAATTGATAATTTAGGTTTATATGTATGGATCGTATTTTTAATATGATGTTTCTCATATATTCAAATTAGATACTAAATGAACTGTCTGGTCAAATGATATAATTAATACATGATACAATGAACACAAGATTGGATCAACAGCGATTCCAAATTGGTTTGCTTTGCGTAATGACGTGGCAAACCTATCAAAAAGCAAAAAACGCCAAACAAATCTGCTAAAAACCCGAATACAAACGTACGGTTTTAATTTTGTTAACAAATATTATCACATTACTACGTCATCGGCAGTGATCACGTGATAAACGTCATGCGCAAGATCCTATCACCTTACAAATAACTAAAGTATTGTAATCTATTATATTTTTTGTTCTTGGCTCTTGTCCCTTTAGGTCCAATTCGCCAGCTTTCCCCTTTCCGGGCTATGCTTTTCAGGACTTCGTCGGCGGAAAATCTGGATAACCGAGCTTGTAGCTCCCAGAAATTCTAAAAAAATAAAATATTTCTATATATCGAAGCAATGCATAAATTGACAGCTGACAAACCAAGAACTGCTACTGGTGTTACGTTTAACCTTTACTGTCACTACTCACAGTTCTCATGGCACGCCCATCTATTTCACGCCATTTGAGAAATACCTCGTGTTCACTACCAAACAGAATACCATCAGCTTATAGGAATCTTCGCTCACAGCGCTTATCTCCAAAAGAATAAATGCCGTCAATCTCTACTCGATCCCCGAAGGTAAAAATTCTGTTATTTTCTACGCGACGTCCGCACTGTTCGAAAGTCGAACAAAAAGAGTCTTAAAATAACTAAAGTAAAGTGTATCCGCTATCAGCGCGAAAACGCCCGAGTTATCCCAAAACGGATGTCCTTTGCATCTGGTCCCTACTGCACCATAAAGAAAGATGAATTTATTTAAGCGGCGTGTGTTACTTAGTTTCTTTTTCAATACGTCTGTTAAACCAAGTGCATCAATTAAACAGACGGCGCTTACCGACGAAAGCTAGACACCCGAAGGCGAATTGTCGGCAACTCATTGATATGGTCAATTGCATGTGTTGCGGGACTATAAGAGTACTATAATATAGGTATTAATACGTTGATCCTACCTTGTATTCAATGTATCATGATACAAAAATATCTGTGCTTTACAGCCAAAACGGATTTCGTTGTTCATTTGTCAAATGCGAAGCAATGCTAAAATTTTACATCTTTAACTAATACTTTACAAAAAAGATTTATCCGAATAAAATTATATATTTGTGCATGTAAACAACACAAAAGGGTAATATTGTCATTTGACCGGAAGTATCAGTGAGTTTCAAATTTAGAATAAAAAAGTATTATAAATTGGTTGTTAATTCAGATATGGTACACTTTTTTTGGTTTTGGAAGTTAATAAAATTAAAAAAAATATTACAAACTGGCGTTTTAGAATTTAAGCATACAGGGTGTTACAAAATAAATGTGAAAAAGTTAAGAAGCTGATTTCTTTTTCAAAATAGGTGGAAATTACACTAGTATAAATGGTGGGAAAAAAATCTGTCATGGAGAAGTTAATTTGCGTAGAAAAATGGAAAAAATATAAAAAGTTAAGTGTATATTTTTTTATCTAATAAACATAAAGAATATTGTTTTTAAACTACGAAGTTGTGCCAAAAAGGAAGCATTATACAAACGTCTCACTAAGTGACAGCAGGCACCTAAATTATTAATATAAATTTTCCAGTCCTGACACATAATGATTTACTTTTTTTTTACCTTAAATCAAAAAGTTTAATAAAACATAAAGAATACGAAAAAGTTTCTGAATAAAGCATGTTTTTAAGTCGTTGTGTAAGTTTTGTTTTTTTAATTTAGACGACAAGAATAACATGATTAGTTTCCAACTTATAAAATGTGTAAAAATATGCAAAAAGTGCCATTTTATAAAATTTCATTGGTCCATTGCTTTCAGTTTTTAAGGTAAGCAATTAAAAACCTTATTTTTCCGCCATCTTTGTACCGCGATCCCCTTAATGATTGACTTTTGGTCCAACATTAACCCAACAAACTACCCATTATTTTAACCAAAAAAAATCACCTTTAAAAATTGTTTGCATTCGTTTTGAAGCTCCTTATATAGACCATGTTGTCTTATAAACATGACAGTGACATAATTAGAAGAAAGGGATGCAAATATACCGTTTTAAATGTCATTCTTTAACTAGAAGGGGACAATTTTCCGTCTTTTCAGAATTAACGGTTTAATGTATTTCATTAGTAAAAATTGCCTAAAGTAGGGAAAATAAAATATAGAATTAAAGAGGGTTGTTAGAACATTTATTACAATTAGTGATATGTCACTATCATTAAGTTATTGCTAATAACATCCGAGGGATTACAAAGTCACGATACGATAGAAGCGGCTGTCGTTTCATCGAAAAGTGGTATACCATATCAAACGACGACGACAGCCACTCCTATCGTATCATGCCTTTGTAATCTCTCTGCAGGTTTAAAGGGTAGCAAAAATATTTACGCCGGTCGGAGTATCAAAGTGTAAAATAAAACTAAAATACTTCAACTAAACTTCAAAAACCATAAAAAGTCAGGTTCCATATCTTTTGCCAAAGTAAAAATCATTTTAGCAGATTTAGAAATGTGACTTTACGTCAGTCTAGGGTAGGTAAATGTGTCTTTACGCCTCACAAGTAAAAACGCCAACGAGCTTTGCAATAATTTGTGTTGTATGTTGCCACATATCTACCTCTGCTTTTGGAAAAACACAATTAACCAGTGAAATTTAGTGGATGTCAGTAAATTGGGCCTATGGTACCCAGTTTATCAGAAACTTAAAGCATTAAGTATGGGTCAAAACTGACCTAAAATAGGGCAAGCACTTTAATGCACTGACCAAGTTGTGTTTGTTCCTATCTTTTTTCCTTTATTTTAAGCATTTATTTCTGTGATATCATTGTTAGTTTACACTCTCGAAAACATCAAGCTGCACACGTGTTTATGTTTTGAATCATATAGACGTGTCACGTTCCAAAAGATGATTGCTGCAAATTAAGACCGCTTGATTTGTTAAGATAAGCATCAATTTTAGGCTTTCAATCAATTATAACGGCGGTAATAACTGGTGACAACTTTGTCGTATAATACATTGTAAACTAGGGCTGGCAACCGAAACCGGTTTTTCGGTTAACCGGTTTTCGGTTAACCGCGGTTTTGGCCCAAACCAAAAACCAGTATTCGAAAACCGGTTTCGAATACCGGTTAACTGGTTTTAAAGAAGCGGTGTTCAAATACCGGTTTTTCGAATAATCGGTTTTCGAACACCGGTTTTTGGATAATCGGACCAAAATCGAAAAGCGGTTCTTCGAATATCAATTAATAGGTTTTTGGTTGATTGCGGTTTATATCTAAAAAAGAAAAACCGTTCATTTTGTAAAATCGAATATTGGTTGACAGATTATACAGGGTGGTTCATTTAACCTTAGACCGATTTCGGTGTATCGGTTTTGAAAACCGTTTTCGGTTTTAAAAACCGGTTTTTAAATAATCGGTTAACCGGTTTTAACCGAAACCGGTTTTTTTAAAAACCGGTTAACCGGTTTTGTTTTTTTCCGGGTTTTGCCAGCCCTAGTTTAAACGTCGACATAACCGATTGGTAAATACCGTTTTAGAATTGGTTCTTTGCCTAAAATTGATGAAGGTAATTCTCCTACTTTAAATAACGAAAAACTGTCAATTTTGGAACGTACCTACAGTCCAATCACTAATTTTAGGTGATGTTTGGCTAATTTTGTTGACGCTGCATTCAACAAAAACTTAATTTGCGTGTGCTATAAAATCTAAAGAGATTTTTAGATTAGATATCTTTATAGAAAGTTCGTAGTCAACATAAAGTATTTTAAAACTTCTGTGTGTCTTTAGACTAGAGTAAATTCAATAGTTACTATATTTTTGCTGACATTTTTGCTACATGAATGTTAGACCATTTAATTCAGCCGAAAATTGTATAGAAATTAAAAATTCTTACTAATTAGAAATTAGTTATATCATTTTTAGTTTATTCTATAATACGCATTATCCAAATAAATACATACTAATTTTTAAATCTGCTGTAGAAATTTAAGCAATAAAAATGTTTCAGGCTAATGGTCAAAAGTACATAGATAGTTGGGTTTTAATTTTTGTAAAATTAGCCTTAAACGATTTTATAATATTTTATTTAAATTTATTAAAACTTTCTTTCCCCTCCTCACCCATCTACGGTGCAATCATTGTCGTTATCTCTTCAACAGGCTGAATTAAATATTAAATTAGGTGAATAATAATTTCCCTTTTATTTATTAAACATTCCATGTTACAATTATATAAGGCGCAATATTTTCTAGTCCATTTTTATTTAAATAATTATTGCTCAGTGATATGTTAAATCACAACACCAAGGTTTAGTCGTCCAAATTGATTAGTCTTTTGACATTGATCATATAGAATAAAAAACTAGACCTTTTACCTGTCCATTCTAAAATAAATTCTGTCCAGATAAAATAAATGTAGGAGTGTTATACCTCTAATAAATACAATTACAATTGTTAATTCTGTATTAAAAAAATCAAACTAGCTCCAACTAAACTGTTTATACACAGACATAAACACATATTTTTTGGTATTACAAATTGTAATATAGACACACATTCATTAACTATTTTGCATCAAGTAAAACACAAAAATACAACTTAAAATGCAGTATAGTGACAAAAGCAATCTTTTAACTTTTTTTTGCGATTCTAGACAATATTTAAATGAGTTCAAGTAACTGTAGCAATAAGTTAAAGAAAATCATGAAAATATATTTAAAAAAAAGATGGTTTTTAGTCACTATGTAACAAATATTTTTGGTGTACTTATATTTAACATTTTGCTCTACCACATATGCTTTAACAAACCACTATACATGCATGTTATAGTTCAATAGAGACCCCCTAATTGGGGTCTCCAATAACAACCTGTACATTTATTAATGTAAATAAAAAAATTATTTTATTATTTGTTTTTCAATAAACAAAACGCTTACTGTTTGTGTTTTCATATTGTGGGTTTTGTTGTGTTTTTTTAATTATTGTAAGTTAGCAGCAATTGTAATTTTACAGATATAAATATTTTATATATTGTGTATATTTTTGTTGTTTACCTTAATAAATTATTTTAACTTTTCTAGTTTTAGAAAATTGATTATTGTAGCTGTGGTCTTACAAGCAAAATAAATAATATATAAATATTTGAAACTTGGATTTTTATTTATTAAATCTTATCAATCCTGCAAAAAATCATTTTATTACATCCATCTTGAAAACTAAAAATGAAAAAAGAGATCGAATCGGTACAGTAAGCCCCTACGCTAAAATTTCCAAAATAATGTCAAGTCAAACCTTATATATTGTATATCCACAATAGAATTTACTTTTAAATAATAGACATCCTTAGAGATAATAGCAGAAAACTTTAAAAGCTCATATTAACTAGCTAACAGCATAAATACCACGGGTTTAAAGCAGAAAATTGTGTTGAAGCAGCAAATGTTAATGCAACTAAAACATTTCACTTTAAACTACACGACTGAACTACGATTAGTTTAAAAATCCATATGCGAGTGATTATGCATAGTACTCGTATGTCAAAAAAAAAAGGCAAAGAGTAATAAAATATACCATAGCTACCAATTCACTAACTTTACACAGTCATTTTAGGACTAACCAGAACTAACCGTCATAAACTTAGCACCTTTTTTTGTTTTTACTGGTTTTTAAAATTTGTAAGCTTCATATAGACAGCTTGACACAAAAATAAAAAAGTAGATAGACAAATGCTGTCTAGATTTTCTTATATCTTATCTTTAATTAAATGATAGAGCAACGACCCTTTAAGCCAAGCCATGCTTACTAGACTACTGACAGGACATAGGAAATGTAGCTCAAATCCTAAAAAACAAAGGCGGTGTATGGCCAACGGCCTCGCGGTTCGAGCGCCATTGAGATTTATGTATTACTTAAACCTTGCTTGGTGAAGGGTAATGCAATGGATAAAGTATGCTTTAACCTTTGTTTGTATGGCAATATCGAAAATCGACCAAAAAATATTAATAGTCTGAAGACAACATTTTTAGTCGCTTAGATTTTAACACGAGTTGTTAAATAGGGTGGCTATTTCAAAACGACCTAATTTTGGGCACTCAAGGTTATTTGAGCAAAAACGGTCGGACACGTTAATTTTTAACACGCTTTTATTAACTTGGGTTGTAACTATCTATCTATCAATCTATCCATCTGGCTGCCTATGTAACGGAATCTTTGAGCCTAATTTTAACCAACTTCCAGCTATTCGATTTCTTTGAAACTTTGCACACGTATTAAGGACCCATGACAATGCAATAATCTGCAAACAGTATCCCTTTATCTTTTTTTTAATCGCCAGGAAAAAAATTCCATTATATTATAAAAACAACACCTAGGATGCCATCTGTTGGAAAAATTTCAAACTTTGCTATTAAATGAAGAAGAAATTTTTTAGTGGATTGCAAAATGTTGGCAACGGTCCAAACATTGCCTGGATTGCCATCTGTTGGCAAAATTTGAAACTTTGCTACTTAATGAAGAAGAAATTTTTAGTGAGTTGCAATCTTTTGCAAATTTTAAAATTTGCTACCATTGTCATTTCATAGGGGGCTGGTTATTTTCTTTTTGCTGCTTAATTAAATAGTATGTTCTAATTTACTGTTATATTAAGAATTTTGTGCAATATAACGAACTAAAAAATGAAAAATAATTAATAGTTTAAAAAAACTAAAAAACACGCTTTTATATGCAACCGAACTAAAAATTAAAAAATAATTTTTCATTAAAAAAATATTTTCACTTCATAGTAAAAAGCGTGGGGTGCATTTTACTATTTTTTCATAACTTTTCCATCATAGATATTGGCAAATATAATAATTATAACATTTAATATATTAAGCACCCCACGCTTTTTACTATGAAGTGAAAATATTTTTTTAATGAAAAATTATTTTTTAATTTTTAGTTCGGTTGCATATAAAAGCGTGTTTTTTAGTTTTTTTAAACTATTAATTATTTATTTTAGAGGAAATCAAGTTTTTGCCCGCTTCACCCTCTGAGCTGCAACCCTCTAAGAGGGGTGGGACTTACCCCCAAAATCTTAAATAGAAAGAGGGTCAAGTGAAACTTATTTTAAAGGTCTCTCGACTCTAATTACAACTGCCAAGTTTTAAGTATTTGCCATTATTTCCGATAATATGAAAGCTTGTCTTTTTTTTTAATGTCCATATAACATTAAATTACCCGTAAAAACCATAGATAACCTACATTTAGATCCGCAGTGGCAAGAAGCATTTTTCGGATTTTTACGAGCTCGCGCAGTAAACAAATGGACGAGGTGGACGAACATGCGCACATGAAAGCCGTGGCAAAATACAAACACCAGCACCCCATACCCTCCGTCCGCGGTCGGACCGATTACCTGTAAGAACAGGCTACTTTAAACGAAGGTGATATGATAAATGTTAAACAATCTTCAAAATAAGATAAATTAATGTTTCTCGTGATGGTGTGATTTACCCTTAAACTTTAGGGGTGAGGCACAGCTCTGTTCCGTTTTCAAATGGCCACCCTGTATATTCAGAGGCACATTTTTAGAGGCACTACTCTATAGAAATGTAAACTGGGGGTGGTTAGTTTTTGTGTTAAATGTCTTTAAAATAAATAATTGCTTTTTATATGTTTTGACAGTGTATGGTCTTAGGCGTATCTAAGGTATACCCTTATTGGAAATATAAATTAAACTATTTATTACAAATTAACATTTATTTTACACTAACTTCTTGTAAATAAATAATATAAATCCATTCTATAATAAATTACTCTGCAGTATATGGACGTCACTAATAAAGGCCAAATCGTCACTTTTACGTTTGCTATCTCTCTCTCACTCTCACTGTAGGTATTTAAGTTGGGTATCCACATTAATCCCTTACTTTACTGACTTTCCAAGTAAAGCAAATAAAATATATTTAAAAATGATTATAAAAAATAAGTTAAAATTAAAAGAAACCAATAAAAAACCCACAGAGCAGACTGGATATTTATACTGATTTAAGTAATGTAAAGGTAATGTTAAAATTAGTTAAATCTCATATCACTCATATACTTAATACTGTTTATAAGAATATATACAAAATATCAAATAAAAATACATAATTCTGAGTACAACACAAAACGAGTAAACTTTGATAAAATAATTGGCGTCCAGTCTTTAACAACATCCACAACTTAATTTCTTTTGGTTGCTTTCGAAAAACATATATTCCTAAAACAAAATTGTATATCATTTTCATTGGGTTAAGTTTATTCATATACACGTTCAGCCAAATAAAAACGTACATAGGCAATGCGTTGAAAGGAGCCGGTCTAACGCGAATGCCGACATGTAAACATTTCCGGACTATTCGTGCTCGCTTTGTTGTTGATTGACTGACCTATATACCTTTTAATTTAGCAGAATGTGTATATTATAACTGTAAAATGAAATTAAAATAGAATATTAATAAAAATTACCACTAAAAATGCAGATCCGAGTAATAGTGCCTTATGGCGATTGTCAGTGATGGAACTGGGCATTTGCAATAAGAGCTGATAGTTTACGGATACCGGATCCCATTGATTGACAATTGTGCCTATTTGTGTTGATCTATCGGGAGTATATATCTAAAATAAGCAATACATGTGTAAAATCTGTAAAAATAAAGCAATCTGGAATAAAAAGCAACTTTGTAAAAAATGTTAAGTGACTACAAACGTAATGTAAAAAATAACTGTATAAAAAAATTTAGTGACTAGAAATGTGGAATTAATAAAGAAACAAAAAGCAAAAAGAATATTCTAAGTTTTAAAATTAAAATTAAAAAAAAATATTTTTAAATATTACTAACTACATTTTTTAAGGGTTATTTATTTAGTTATTTATTACATGAGGTATATTTATTAATCACTGATGGTCTATGTGTAAAGTATCCTCTTTTTACTTGGATCTTTTTTGGCTTAAGCCACCAGAAACACTAAGTAAATTATTTCCAAGTACAACTTTATCGTATTAAGGTCTGTTTAACGGTACTTAAGTAAATATATATATATATATATATATATATATATATATATATATATATATATATATATATATATAAATCTTGTGTCACGATGTATGTTCGGGTTAATCTCCGAAACTACCCAACCGCTCTCGATCAAATTTCACGACCATCTGTAAATTTGTTAACTTAAAAGATAGGATAGCTTTTATCTCTCATCTTGACTTTTCCGTCCGTCTGTAAGTCATTTTATCGGTAGGTCGGTCTTTTGCTAGGCGAATTGACCTTTGTCCTGTTGCTAGGCGAATTAACCTTTGTCCTGGTGCTGGGCGGACTATTGGTTGTTAGGCGGTTGCTAGGCGGATTGATAGGTTGTTAGGTGGTTGCTAGGAAAATTAATCGGTTGTTAGGTAGTTGTTAGGCGGATTGATCGTTTGTTAGGTGGTTGCTAGGCGGATTAATCGGTGGTTAGATAATTGCTAGGCGGATTGATTGGTTATTAGGTGGTTGCTAGGCGGATTGATCGGTTTTTAGGTGGTTGCTAACTGGTTGAAAGATACGCGCTTACAACGGTCTGTCGCTATAAAACTACTAAGCCACAACAACATGGGGCTGGGCAGCTAGTTAAGTATATATAAAAAAACATGAAATAAATTCTTTCCTTTAGGGTGCTCTGTTTATCAAATTTAAATAAATATTTGATATTTTAAAGCTTACCTGAAACATTTCAGCTTTGTGGAAACAGGAAAACGAGTCAGGGCCCTCAATAATGTATAGAACTTGATAATGTCTATTACAAACTTCAAAACTCGTTTTAAATGGTTTCCATTGTTGTGAAATGACGCCTACTAACTCTCCCGGAGGAATCCAAACTTCCATTTTCTGAAATTAACTTCGGTCGTTAATATTTAATTTACTAAAATGGTTTAACTTTGACTAAGTATAATGTCAACAACGTTGTTGTAAACTTTGGAAATGAAATTGTATAAAATATCTTGCTAATAAACGGTTAGCGATAACTGGAAAAGAAAAAAGAAACCCAGTTTTATATACTTTTTAAGACTTACTTCGTTTTTGTCTAATTAAATATACTAAAATTATGTCAAAAACTTACATTACTACAATTTTAACTTAAACAAAAAAATAACCATTAGTATTAATTTTTAATAAAAGTCAAAAACGAATTTTACATACAAAGCACCATATCAGATTTTACCGATTTTGCCATGCATCAAAATGACTTTTATTTTATTTAACGAAAACCGTTCGTCGTACGAAAAAAATAATAGGAGACCAAACTAACTCTAAAGTAAATGATTATTTCAAAATAATGTTCATTTAATAAAAAAGCAATGGCGTACTATTTTTTCTTGAAAAAATGCAATACAAATCTCGTTAGAACGCCACTTGTCAATTAAAAAAATGTAATGTAATGGTTAAAAAGAAGTGTACCAAATTTTTTTATAATATCTGGAGTGGTAGGTAAAGTTATGACAAAAAGGCATTTTTTCTTAAAACTTTAACACCCTGTATTTTGGAAATCGAAGCATTTTCGGACATAATTTTATCAGAAAATTTTTATCATTTTCTTGCATTCAATACAGTGTTAAAAAAATATATATTAACTTTAAAATAACCCTGTACAAATCTATGATTTTCAAATATAATTATTTAGTAAACTTGGTATCATTTTTACTGAAAGTAAGACTTATGGTAAAAAAACGAAAATTAGGTTTTTGTCCGTCTGAAAAAAGTTTAGAAGAGCAAAACAAAAAAGGTCCTCACTTCCATTTTTTCGATTGTGGGTACAAAGAATTCCAAATCCAACAAAATTATTCATCATGAAAAAATTTAGAACAGCAAAAAAAAAAGGTCTCACTTCCATTTATTTGCCGCCCCCCAAAATCCGCCGCCCTAGGCTTCAGCCTACTCAGCCTCTCAGCCTAATGGCAAAGGCGCCACTGCCGTACCTACACGTATTTTATGAAATACAAATCAGGAAAACGCGGAGGTCAAGGAAGAATAAGAGAGAACCGATAAGGTTGTGCATTATTCTGCTAAATATGAGGGGTTGCCAATACTTTAGACGTACGTTATAGTAGTTTGTTTTAACACTTTCTATATATAACCCAATGCAGTCATGGTCCTTGGATAAAAACAAGACATCTACTACCAACCTACATGGCTCTCACCCATATTATAACAAAAGTACGATCGACATGTCACTGAATCAAAATGTATTTTTTGTCCTTTCTCCACGAAAGCTTTTAGTGTTTTGTCGCCCATGGTGCATCCAGAAGCAGAATCGAGATTTATCAGAAACACATAGGTTTGCAATTTTTATGATAGTAGTATAATTAAAGTATAATATAAATAAATATACAGAGTAACTATTTGAAAACAAAAACAGCTTTTTTCCAGGTCATTTAAGAAAAAAAGCGCGGAACCGTCAATTTTTAATTTTAGGGCGAAACATTTTTCGCTACTTTTACCCCCTGAACCGCAACTGTCTAGCAGGTGTTAGACTCACCCCAAAAAGGTATTCTGACTCTGATTATGACCACTGCCAAGTTTAAAGTAGTCTGCTATTATTTCCGTTCATATGACAGCTTGTCAAAATTTTGATTTTTATTTTTTTAATGTATAATATTAAAATTGCCTGTAAGAGCAAGCAAGCTTTAAACTTGGAGAATATATAATAGTTAAACGATCTTCAAAATGAAATATCAACTATCTTTCTGGCGAGGGTGTGATTCACCCTTAAATTTTAGGTGTGAGTCACATCCTCAACTAATATATCATTTTGAAGATCGATTAACCCTTATCATATTCCTTTAGTTTAAAATAGCTTGCTCTTACCGGTAATTTAATATTATGCCTTAATAAAAATCAAAATTTTGAAAAGCTGTTATATTAACGGAAATAGTAGCAGAGACTTCAAACTTGGCAGTTGAAATTTGGGTCAAGATACCTTTAAAATATACCACTCGACCCCTCTTTCCTTTAAGACTTTGGTGGTGTGTTCACCCATGCGAGAGGGTTGCAGTTCAGAGGGTTAAAGTAGCAAAAAAATGTTCTCCCCTAAAATTAAAAATGAACGGGTTTGAGCGTTTTTCTTTAAATGACCAGGAGCAAAGAATACTAATCTATAGAACATCACAACTTGCTGACCACCAGATAGCGAAAGTTGGCACCGGACCAATCAGAGAAATTGGTCGATTCCCATGTCGAGCTTCTATTGGTCGATTACTTTCGCTATCTGGTGGTTAGGTAGGTACTAAAATTTTAGGGTACGCTGAAATCTCACTTGTAATGTTGTATGGATTAGTATTCTTTGCCAGGAGCACCCAATATTGGCTCTGTTTCGTTTTCAAATGGCCACCCTGTATATATTTGTTTAATTAGTTATAAAAAAACGCACCTGTAAATGACAGCAAAAAGTGCAATACCCACAAGCTAGCCGTCTTTTAAAGTGAATAGCTTCTTGATCTGTCCTATCATACAGCCTCATATTAAATGCTCTTCCAGAACCAAAACACATTCTATGCCAGGACTGTGAACTTTCTGTTGCATAATATATTGCTTCCGGCATTTTCTCTTGCTGGAATTTTTAACCGTGTATCTGTTTTCCGTATCGGCCATTACTAAAAATATGTTTCAATTAATTTAATATAATTAACATAGACAGGTCATTTAAATTATTTTAAAGTAAAAATAACCAGAACTAACCAGAACTCTACAAGTGAGATTTCAGCGTACCCTAAAAAATTTTAGTACCTACCGCGACCAACAGATGGCGAAAGTAGTACGATGTCGCTTTGCTAATACAATTACCATCAGAAATTGATAGCAGTCGCTGAGGAGCAGTCGGCCCGATCAGTTAGAGTGAGGATATATGCAAAATTTAATAAAAATAAAATCCCCGATAAATGGACCCAGTATCCATAAGATTATTAAATTTATTATTTCAGAATAGGATATATCGATGGGTTTTTGACAAAACATCGTAAGCGACATTCGTCAGTTTTACGGGAAACGTTTTTTTTTCATTGGCTTTATTTCAGATGAAGATATGTTCTATATTGGTTCGGCGGTTCATTTAATTAATGGTAGTTATTTGGGTACACGCCAAAAAATAAACTAATAGTACCAAAAAACCCAAAAAAAAAAATAAAGCAAGTAAACAGAGAACTAAAAATCGACGTTTTGGTGGCAAGTCTGCCACCGTTGTCAAAATAAATTAAATAAAAATAAAAAATTTAAAAATTAACTATTATTTAGGTTTAGAATTTTAAAATTTTTAGCTTTTTTTAGGAGACTCTGAAAATTTTGACAATAAATGTTAAATATGTTTGTTTTGTAATTCAAATTAAGAAGAAATCTAAAATAAAAACATTCAGATCTCGGTTTTCTTTAAAAATAACGCGATGGGAAGAAAAAATCGTTTCCCGTAAAATTGGCGAATGTCGCTTACGATGTTTTGTAAAAACGCATCGATATATCCTATTCTGAAATAATAAATTTAATAATCTTATGGATACTGGGTCCATTTATCGGGGATTTTATTTTTATTAAATTTTGCGTATATCCTCACTCTAACTGATCGGGCCGACTGCTCGTCAGCGACTGCTATCAATTTCTGATGGTAATCGTATTAGCAAAGCGACATCGTACTACTTTCGCCATCTGTTGGTCGCGGTAGGTACTAAAAATTTTTAGGGTACGCTGAAATCTCACTTGTGGAGTTCTATGGATTGGTATTCTTTGGTTTCGTTAAATTTTGCTAGCTGTACTTGGATTACAAAGAAAATATTTTTAACTTCAACTACTACAAAATGACTTACAATCAGTAATATCACAGTTTTGCTGAATAATCAATTGATCTGCATTTCTCATAAAGTCTAAGCCATTAATAGGTGAATAAAACGTATCAGTAAAATTATCTCTGTCAATAACTGATACCGGTATGGGTCTTCTGATACCAAATTCCGATGGATCTATGAAATAAAAAATAGTTAGTAAATTTAATACAAATAAATAAATAATTATTGTGTTATAATTAAAGTAAAATTAAAGTTACTTAATCCTTTTAGAAATTTTTAACACGCTTTTATTAGCTTGGGTTGTATGTATGTATGTATGTATGTAACGGAATCTTTAAGCTTAATTTTCACCAACTTCCAGCGATTCGATTTCTTTGAAACTTTGCACACGTATCAAGGACCCATGACAATGCAATAATCTGCAAACAGTATACTGTTATCCTGATTAGGATCGCCAGGATAAATAAATTCCTTTATAGATTTTCTGTAGGAGAGTAACAGAGAAAGAGCTAGTGCGCGATCTGCGCATGCGTGCAGTTTCGGACGTACTCAGCATAAGGCCGACCAGAAACTTGTTCGGAGTAGTTGCTTTCTGAAACTCCATGCAACAGTGAAGCTTTAAATGAAATGATTAGATTACGAAATAGTTCGTGAAACATTTCAATATCACATGTCCGCAGAAAACTAATTGATATATCGAACTAAAAATGAAAATAAATAATAGTTTAAAAAACATGCTCTTATATGCAACCGAAGTAAAAATTAGAAAATAATTTTTCATTACAAAGAGTTTGTATTACAGTAATAAAAAGGTCAAACAATGAATCATAATTATATACCTCAAAATAGAATTATAATAAAATTCTAAGATAATAACAACAGAATAATTCACTTCAGAATAAAAAGCGTGGGGTGCTTAAATATATTGTAAATGTTATAATTATTTCATTTGTAAATATCTATGAGGAAAAGTTTTGAAAAAAATAGCAAAATGCACCCCACGCTTTTACTCTGAAGTGAATTATTCTGTTATTATTTTAAATTTTACTATAATTATTCTATTTTAGAGTTATATAATTATGATTCATTGCTTTGACCTTTTATTGCTGTAATACAAACTCTTTGTAATGAAAAATGATTTTCAAATTTTGAGTTCGGTTAGCATACAAAAGCGTGTTTTTTAGTTTTTTAAACTATTATTTTCGTTATTAATGTCAACACTTACCACCATCGTGATTGTTTCTAAAAGGTTGTTTTGTTATAACTTGTCGTGAGCTATGAGCTTCCGTTGTAGTTGCTTAGCTGAATGACTGCCACTAAACCCTAAAAATTTATTAAACTAGAATTATTAGTAATAGAGAAAACTGGACCGTACCTGTATCGCTAACTTCGAGTGGATCTATTTTCAAATCGGGTTTCTGAAAATACCGGTAACGCGATATCTAAAAATCAAGTTTATAATGTTATTGGAGTTTATTTGAAATAAAATAATACGATAACAATAGGTTAAAGATAATAAACAAAATACGGCCTCGATACTACTAAATACAAATTGCTTGTCAAGTTCTTATGATGTAAAATTGTGAAACTACTATTTAAATTTCAGGTATTTTCAAAAACTGCAATTATCGGCTATTAGTAATAACTACATGTTCTACCGAAAAATTATCAAATGACGTACAAATGCATATTATTTGTATATATGTTAAGCAGTTTTTAATTGAATGCAACTTTTATTTTTAGGTTTTCTAAGCACCTTCAAATGTCTTTTTTTATCTTTGGACAAACCACGAAGGCTTAGAGCCTAAATACTAACGTACCGTGGGTGCCATAAGCGAGGTAAGAGGGAGTTTGTTGAAACGGGACTTAAATACTTGAAGATTTGGGGGGAAGGAAAGACCTCCGCAGGCAGCAGGTTCCACAACCTAGAAACTCTAGGGATAAAAGAACGAACAAAGTGGGAAGTTCGGGGCCTGTCCAGTTGGTCCGTATAGGATGCATACGCGCGGAACCACGAGTTTCTCTGTTGGGAACCGTTAGTGGATGAACAATACTGGACAATTCTTCAGAGCAGAAGCCATGGAAGTACCTATAAACAAGCGATAAATCCCCCACAGCCCGACGATGGGCAAGAGAGGAAGCCTTTCTGTAAGTGAAGGAGTCATTAATGAGACGAATAGCTCTTCTTTGAATAGAATCAAGAATGTTTAGGGTTGTGGGGGACGCCATGCCCCAGATATGAGAACAATATTCCAAGGGAGGTCGGATTTGAGACACATATAAAGTGTATAAATTAGAAGGGGAGAAATACTTTTGGCTCGAAAGAGAAATCCAAGCTTTTTGAAGCTGCTGTGGCTATAGATACAATGTGTTTATGCCAGTTAAGGTTACTTTCAAATGTGACGCCTACAAGATTGAAGGTGTCTTTGCTCTGTAAAACTTGGCCGCTCATAAGTAGAGGATAAGTATTTGATGACTCTTTTCGCAACAAGGAACATGATTGTGTTTTGGATGCATTAATATGGACGAGATTTTTGGCGCCGCAATCCAATATTAAATTAAGATCCTGTGAAAGAGATATCTGCATCGCTCTGCGTTTGTTTTCCAAGTCAGGTTTAGTGATGGGTTTAGGAACCTGAAAACTGGAGTGAAGGGTACTATCGTCGGCGAAACTATGAATGGAATTAGTTGTGGACGAGAGAAAGTCGTTGATGTGGAGAAGAAACAATGTTGGTGCCAGAACTGAGCCCTGAGGGACTCCAGCATTTACTTGGTGAAAGCTTGAAGAATGGCCGTCCACAATAACTGATATACGACGATCAGATAGATAACTAGAGAGCCAAGTACAGAGTTTAGTTGAAATACCATAGGAGGGAAGTTTATTAAGAAGTGCGGCATGCCAGACCTGGTCAAAAGCTTTGGATATATCAAGAGCAACGATCTGGGACTCACCTAGAAACTCAAGAGACTTATTCCAGCAGTGTGATACGAAGGAAAGAAGATCTGCTGTAGATCTTTTGTGGCGAAATCCATACTGCCTGTCATGCAAAATTTTGTGTTTTTCTAAGTACTTAAGAATTTGTGAATTAAATAATTTTTTCATTACTTTACAAAGAACTAAGAGAATTGAAATTGGGTCTATAGTTAGATGGAAGAGATTTAGATCCATTCTTGGGAATAGGTTGAACACGTGCAGCTTTCCAGCTTTCCGGAAAGATACCTGTGTCGTAAGAAATTTGAAAGAGCCGAGTTAAGATGGGTGCAAGTTCTGGAGCACATTTTTTAAAACGATTGCTGGTATGCCATCCAGCATGGTAGCTTAATAAGTTTCAAAACCGGCGGTTTTATAGAAATTCCTTGCAATAACCAAAAATTTGTGCGCGATAAATACTGAAAATGTTTTCGGCAATTTAAGTGCAGGTTTGACGAGACACTTTTTAAGGCGCTGCTGAGGAAATGTACCAAATTCTATTATCAATCGACTAAGGACAAGTTCATTATTTTAATCCTAAACCAGACCAAAAATGGATGTAGTGGCATATGTATTAAGGTTTTCAACCTTCACAAAAGTTAAAACCCACACCCTGTGCAAAAAATATAAACCTTTTTTGGCACAGTCAAGAAATTTAAATTGTTAACTAAGTTAGTGTTCCACAAAAACAAAAAAGTAGATTAAATCACAATATAAGTTAACTGAGGTTCCATGAAAATCCTCCAGTACAAAAATTAAGCTGTTTCAAAAGCACTCAAAAGCTAAATTTAGTAAAAATTGACCATTTGACACACAGGGCATCAAAATTTCCTTGTCCAGGGTTATCCCTTCCCCCATCAACAAAAACTTCAAAAGTTTAAATGGAAAAGGGGGTCAAGTATTACCTTATCAATCAAGTATTACCTTATTTTTAAAGAGCAGGGGCGCAATAAGGGGGAGGGTTAGGAGGGCTTAGCCTCTCCAAGACGGCGATTAGCCCCCAAAAATTATTGGGCATTTAGAATGTATTGGTGTTTTTCTGCAAATATAGTCAATAAACTAGGGCTTAAGCCCCCAAAAACCAGAGTCTAGTTGCGTCACTGTTAAAGGGTTTCAAATTCTTTCTTCAACAGACTTCAGTTTTTTAAAATCGGTTCAGTTTAGTGTAACTTTTTTTATTTATTTAAATAGTAAAATAAACTTTGGTACGTAGGTTTATCACCTAATTGTGCAATATTTCATTAGCCTAGTTTACACCGGGAGAACCAAATTTTTAGTTCGAGGTCTAAATGACGTCACGCGTACTTTATTCACGGTGTAAACACTTGAGTATTAAAATTTGCTACTCCAATTCAGTCCTTCTCAAATGGGGGTGACCAAATATGATTTTCCTTGGTGTAAACACGTCGGACTTTTTAGTGGACCAAAATGACAGCCTTGATCTTTGACAGTGCGCATTTCGAGGAAAAAGACGTTGAATTTCGGTCTTAACCTAATAATTTTGTTGTTTGTTTATATTTTTTAAAATTTTGTTGATATTTACCCAAAACTGTTTGCGTATTCTTTTTTCATATGAAATTTAAAAGCGATACAGTTTTAAAAGATAAAAAACGAGGTTAGGTTCTGGTCATATGCTCAGCTGTCATTTTCGTACTAGGATTAAACGTGAATTAAATTGATCCATAAACTAAGTTGGTGTAAACACTAGTGAATTAACAAAAATAAGTCCTAGGTTTGGTCCACGGATCTAATTGGTCCTCGCGGTGTAAACTAGGCTATAGATCCAGTTGTGTTCTGTTATTTCCAAATTTGTGGAAATTATATTAACTTTTTTATTTTAAATGGGACACTTGGTATATTTTTATTTATTTAAATAAAAAAACTTCATATTGAGTACAATGACACTCCGTTTGCTACTTTTGGCATCTAACCTCTAAATATTTTTATTTTTTAATTTTAAATCTAGTGTCAAAAATGTTAATTTTGGACCAAGTAGTCATGGCAAAATACATATTTACATATATTTTTTCATGACTCCTTGGACCAAAATTTACAATTTGACCGTATTAGTGGCACTCTAAATCAAAAATTAAGAATATTTATATTTTATATGTCAAAAAGTGGCAAATAGTGTGTCAAAGTACTTAGTCTATTTAAGTAAATAAAGATATACCAGGTGTCTCAATTAATAAAAAATTTACGGTTATTTCCGGCAAAACCGGATGTTACATAAAACAACTCAGTTGTTAAAATAATGCACATTTAGGTGATATGCCTACTTACCAAATTTTATTTTGATATTTTTAAAAATAAAGCAGTTACAGGGGCTTAAGGCCCCAGGTATATAAGGTACACATTTTTCGAAAACTATTAAACCGATTTTGAAAAAAAAAACCGAAGTTTGTTAAAGGGAGAATTTGAAGCCCTTTAAGATAAGGTATCACTTCCAATTTAAACTATCTGACTTTGTGTCAGTGGGGGGATTACCCTGCTCAAGTAGATTTTTACACAAAAATGTGTGCCCCTAAAAATAAAAATTGACGTGTTTCAGGATTTTTTGTAGAAATAACAGAGTTGGCGGCTCGTTTTTATTGGAATTCACTGTATAGTTTAGATCTGACGACTGTTGCAGCGATAGGATTTTTTCATTTAATGAAATCTATTATATTTTCCAAACCTAGAATTTCGATATCATTAAGGTAAGTGGTTAATAAATCATAGATAACAGAAAACCGCCGCTTTTTTTATTAGTGTAATACTTTTAAAGTCAAAGTTTTTGTATAATTTTACTACAGAAAACTTTACGGTATCAATCAAACAGTGTAATGATTGGTTTTAAAAGACAAACCTTTATGATAACTTTGACATCATATGAATAAACGTCATAACCAAAGTCAGTTATGCAGTAACAAAAGCATTTTTTGTTTATAATTGTTCCAACTTCGAAATTTCATTGGTTTTTACCTTTCTTTTCGCTTAGTACATTTATTTGGCAACTATGTCAGTCCAGTTTATTAAAAACTTTAAAAACTAAACAAAAATGCAGCTGTCGCAGCTTGCTATTGGTTACCCAGCGCCATTTTGTCAAAGATTTATTTTTATGGTGCTTCTAACCAAAATTTGACAAAAGATCAAGGTAGTTGCCGGCATTTAGATTCAAAAACTTTAAAAAAATTAAAAGAAAGAGAATATTAACCGCAGCGATAAGTAAGTATTTTTGAAAAAAAAGTCTTTAATTTCGTTAAATATTACTCTGCCCAAATATAGTGTGATGCGGCAAAATCTAAATCAAATTTTAAACTTGTATATATGTCTGAAAATAATTTAGGGAAACACTAGAAACTGCCTAGAAATGCCGTTTCAGTTTTAAAAATACCTCTTAACAAATGTCACACATAAATTATTGTTTACTTACCTTCCATATTGCTGTAGGATAAATTATCAGTAATGCTATTAGGTCCTTCCGAATTCATTTTTTGCACCGTTTGTAATCAGACAAAAACACTAAAAACCTGATCAAGGTTTATCATTTATTATTACTTAGAACGAAAATAGGTATTATCTCAATGGATATGTTTTCAACATTATCTAATCTTTCAGCGACATCATTGTTTCAAATAGATATGAACGCTTTTTTTTATTAAAATATAAAAAATGTATTTATTTGTTTTTATCAATCCAACTTTTAACGCCTATTAGCAGACATTCATTATTTCTACACATACTACTACATATAAGACCTTTTGTTTAGAAACATCCCAGCTAAGTTTATCCTACTTATTGCCTTTCATTTTTTAAACATTAAATTTGGGTTTAATTGTTCAATTAATAACAATTTAAAGAATCTTGCATATTTATTTATTATTTTTGTTGAATGCGTTAAAATGAGAAAGCCAGACCAATGAATAACGTTTGCTCAGATAATCCAAATTTCGAAAGATCTAAATGGATGAGAAACGCACTAAGAAGTACGTTTATTAGGAAGTATTTTAAGAGTGGTACTGACCTGTATTATGTACATATAAACTTAAAACCATTACACCCAAAAATGTTGTAGAGAAAAAAAGGTCTTCAGGTGTAAAAACCAAACGCTTACTTTATGCTTTTCTTGACGCTTTTAAATATCTGCTACACTATATAACAAATTGTATACTTTTAGATTACATTTATACTTATGATTTGCCACCAAATTTCTCCGAAAGGGGAATTTTTTGCTCAAGGGGTAAATGTCCCCCTCGGGCTACCCCTCAGAATTCAACGATGTTTTCAACCATTACTGCTTTTACTGTTTCATAAATAAACTAAGAACAAAAATATACAAACTTTCCCCGATGGGGTTTATAAGAGGTTTTATTTTTCGAGAAAAAGTTATTCTAGATAAGTTTTAATTGTAAAAAAATATGATTCATAAAGAAAACAGGTTGATTTGGTATGCCAAAATTATTTTTTATAGTCAAAATCTTAAGATATGGTAAAAACTCTAAATATTGGTTACATACATTAAAGGCGGCAGCTATAAAAACACAACATTTCCAAAAAAACGTTTAAACTTGAGTACGCACAAACGGATCCAACGCGATGCTCAAATTCATGTAAACTGGGTGTGCGCACACGCTGACGCTATTCGTAACAATGCGCGAGTACCAGCGCACGCCATCCGTCGGCTGTCTGTCCCGAGACCGTACCGACCGTAAACGAACGCTCAGGGTAAACGAGTTAGGCGTCGGCCACAATACTAAGCGGAAGCAGCCAGCGTAGATCGGAAAATTTAAGAGCGCCGTCTTTGATCTTTATGCGAGAATAAAAAACTTGTTTTTTAAATCAGCCCATGCAATATTCCTGAGCGAAAAGCCTTGCCGCTGGCCGTTTGATACGAACAAATATTATCCACAGAGCGTTTTCAAGGTATATAAACTGGTTTAAAGACGCTATTTACCATAAAATATTATTGTCATTACTGGAAAGAGATTTGAAACTTTCCGCTCGACGCTTACGCTCTGTTATCGTGACCGAGACCTTAGTAAGGTGATCACCAATTAGGAGTAGAATAACGATAGACCGATCGTGATTTTTATTATTATTTGAAAAGTATAAAATATACTCTGACATGTAAGCACCCGAAACACTATTTAAGAGTAACAAAAAAAAAATAACGCTTGGGAAACTCTTGTTTGCTGACTTCCACGTTTCTTAATTTCTGCTTTTGCTCATTCTAAATAAAAATAAACGCAGGAGCCCAAGCACATAGCACTTCAAAAGTTAACTTAATAATTATATAATTTTTTAGAATTCAAATTAATAAAAGGATTTTACAAAAATTCACAATTTAAACAACTGAAACACGCCTAAAACCAATATAAAATGCATTCGATTGCCTGCGCATAAATCTCTATTTTAAAGGATGGGTTAACATACATTTACATGGCTGTAAATAATTTTAAAATTTTGTGTTTATTAAAACATTGTGTATAAGTGTATATTAAAAAAAAATAGGCAAATGTTTTCGCCTATATAGCTATTACGATTTATAACATACCGATAAATAACCAATCTAAAACAGACTGTAAGTCTGGAACGACTAAGCCGATTTTAAAAACAAAGTGGCGTTGAGTAGAGGATTAAAAGGTTTTTAAAAACCAGGTACTACATGACCCTCAATCCCATTGGAAAAAAATTGCCAGTGCTCCCTTGGCGCCAAGTCACGCGATCGAAATTATTTTTATGCCAAAAAGTAGCTTAAGTAACACCGTTTTACCCAAATTTTACCTGATCTCGATATCTTGGCAAATTGAAAGTTAAGAGAGAGAGAAATTTTAAAACCGCACTGTATATACAAATTAAATCTAAACTTCAAACGCTTGTAACTCTAGAATGACTCAGTAGCGTAGCTAGATCCGTTGGTACCCAAAGCAGCAAGTAAAGTCGGGGTCCATACCATTTTCGTAAATGAATGTTTTAATTTTGAAAAAAATAAATCCTCACCTTTAAAATAGGGCCCTCCCACTGTAACATACTGTGTTATGTGAGAACCAAAAAAAGGTCGTCATCTCCAAACGGAGACCCTTCTCAATATATTTGCCCTGTTCCCTAAAAATACCCCCTTTGGCGGCCCCTTCTACTGGAGGCCCGGGGCAGATCGCTCCTCCCCTCGCTACGCTAGTGGAACGACTATGGAGGTTTTTAAAAATAAACCGGTGATGAGTAGAGAATCGAAAGACCTTTAAAACGAGGTGCTTCATGAACCCCCTTCCATTTGAATTTAAAAGTTGCTAGTTTTTTTTTATCTTTGGACAATCCACGAAGGCTGAAAGCCTAAATACTAATGTCCGTGGGTGTCTTAAGCAAGGTAAGAAGAAGTTTGTTAACACGGGACTTAAAGGCTTGAAGATTTGGGGGAGAAGGAAAGACCTCCGCTGGCAGTAGGTTCCATAGTCTAGAAACTCTAGGGATAAAAGAATGAACGTGTTTCTGTGTTGGGAGCTGCAAGAGAAGGGACTATACTATATAATTCGTCGGAGCAGAAGCCGTAAAAGTATTTATAAAGAGCTATAGATCTCCCACAGCTCGACGATGAACAAGAGAAGGAAATCTTTGAGTAAGTAAAGGATCATTAATAAGACGAACAGCTCTTCTTTGAATGGCATCAAGAATCCTGAGGGTTGTAGGGGATGCCATTCCCCAGACATGAGAACAATATTCCAGGGAAGGTCGAATTTGGGACACATACAAAGTGTATAAATTGGAAGGAGAAAAATACTTTTGGCTCGGAAAAGAAATCCAAGCTTTTGAAGCCGCGGTGCCTATAGATACAATGTGTTTATGCCAGTTAAGGTTATTCTCAAATGTAACGCCCACAAGGTTGAACGTGCCCCCGCTCTGCAAAACCTGGCCACTCATAAGCAAAGGGTGAGTGTTTAATGATTTTTTCGCGACAAGGAACATGATTGTGTTTTGGATGCATTAAATTGAACAAGATTTTTGGCGCCCCAAACCAATATCAAATTGAGATCCTGTGAAAGAGATATCTGCATCGCCCTGCGTTTGCTTTCCAAGTCGGGTTGAGAAATTGGTGTGAAGGGTACTATAGTCAGTTTCACCTTGGCACTAGGTTAAACGACACCCTGTTACCCAAATTTTACCCGATCTCGATATCTTGTCCCATTTGAAAGGTTTACTGGGGGAGGACTTTTATTATTCTTACTAACTACGCAGAAAACAATAGGTAACATATTATACAGGATAATTAAAAAATTATAGTGAATTTACAAAAATATACAGGGTTGCGGTCAAAATTTAAGGGGTTATTTATGAGCGTATTTAATGAAAATAAGTTTATATAACCCTTGGTCCGTAAACGAAGAGAATTCAAAATATAGGGTGTTTAAAAAACAGTTTACACTTTAGAACAGACAGGGATAGTACTGCCCGAAACGTTGTGTGAATAAAATAAAATAAAAACAATGGGTTTCCGAAACTCTTTTTTAATATTAATAATATTTTATTATGTTTTTAATAGGTTTTCGACAATAATTAAAGATTAAACAATCAGGATCAAGTTTAAGCCAGTTTCGGAAACCAAAGTTTTAAAATTATTTTGGTACGGCTAGGGTTTTATATACTGATACAACAAATCACGACATTTTAAGTAGATAAAAATATGACTCAGATTATTAGATAAAACAATATGAATCACAATGAAAACATTTAGCAATAAAGCAATGGAATTCCTATTTAATTTTTTATTCGGTAGTTACTTTACTCTAACGCAAAACAAAAAAAAAAGGAATACGTGGGTATAATGGTAATTATTGTAACAAGCATTTTCATCGATTAAAAAAATCTTGTAGCTATAAATACCTAAAAATGGGGAATCAAGTTATTATAAGCTAAATTTATTAATACCTTTTCCCATTCAGAAAATATTATCAAATGAAGCAAATACGGGTTGGCCCTTTGAAAACGAAACAGAGGGGCATTTAGGCGTCGGACACGTCAATTTTTAATTTTAAACATTTTTTTGCCATCATTTTGAATATTAAAACGTTTTAGAAAACGTTAGCCGACGTTTAAGAGGATACGCCAAGGAATAAATACCTCAGTAGTTTTATACCACGGTTTCAGATATATGCTGTGGCAGCAGGAAGCTTCTTTAAAATAATTTGAAAACGAGGAAGTAAAGGGGGTACCACAATCGTCGATTTTAACAGCTAAATGACTATATAAAAAAATACCAGCATAAACCAGACATGAGCAGACCCATGAGTTAGCCAAAAGAGCTTAGGTATTGAACCCAACACCCCTGTGTAGAATAATCATCTTGTATAATAATTTTTACTATTTGTTAGTGTTCTTTTAAGTTAATACCATATCTTTCAATCATTATAAAATAATTTAAGCCACACAATAAACTGTTCATTTGTTGATTTAGATAATGAATATTAGGTTAAAGCCTGTTTGTAAACTTATGAAGTATCTTAAGGGCGTTTTCTGGCGTTCTGGAGATTAAAGCCTCTTAGAAATCAAGTTACCTTTGCTTATTACTAGTAAAAGCTGCTTGGCCTGGATATCAATTTACTGGAAACAAACCTATTTTCTATATTACGACTCTAAAAGCAGTTTCGTGTAGTTTTAACCGACGAAATATGTAATGATTACTTTTAAGAAATTTATTGCTCTCACCTTCGTAATACTTAGAAAAACAGAAAATTTTGCATGACAGGCAGTATGGATTTCGCCACAAAAGATCTACAGCAGATCTTCTTTCCTTCGTATCACACTGCTGGAATAAGTCTCTTGAGTTTCTAGGTGAGTCCCAGATCGTTGCTCTTGATATATCCAAAGCTTTTGACCAGGTCTGGCATGCCGCACTTCTTAATAAACTTCCCTCCTATGGTCTTTCAACTAAACTCTGTATTTGGCTCTCTAGATATCTATCTGATCGTCGTATATCAGTTATTGTGGACGGCCATTCTTCATGCTTTCACCAAGTAAATGCTGGAGTCCCTCAGGGCTCAGTTCTGGCACCAACATTGTTTCTTCTTCACATCAACGACCTTCTCTCGTCCACAACTAATTCCATTCATAGTTTCGCCGACGATAGTACCCTTCACTCCAGTTTTCAGGTTCCTAAACCCATTACTAAACCTGACTTGGAAAACAAACGCAGAGCGATGCAGATATCTCTTTCGGAGGATCTTAATTTAATATTGGATTGGGGCGCCAAAAATCTCGTCCATTTTAATGCATCCAAAACACAATCATGTTCCTTGTCGCAAAAGAAGTCATCAAATACTCATCCTCTATTTATGAGCGGCCAAGTTTTACAGAGCAAAGACACCTTCAGCCTTGTGGGCGTCACATTTGAAAGTGGCCTGAACTGGCATAAACACATTGTATCTATAGCCACGGCAGCTTCAAAAAAGCTTGGATTTCTCTTTCGAGCCAAAAAGTATTTTTCCCCTTCTAATTTATACACTTTATATGTGTCCCAAATCCGACCTCCCTTGGAATATTGTTCTCATATCTGGGGCATGGCGTCCCCCACAACCCTAAGCATTCTTGATTCTATTCAAAGAAGAGCTATTCGTCTCATTAATGAGGCTTCCCTCTCTTGCACATCGTCGGGCTGTGGGGAATTTATCGCTTTTTTATAGGTACTTCCATGGCTTCTGCTCTGAAGAATTGTCCAGTATAGTTCCTCCACTTACGGTTCCCAACAGAGAAACTCGTGGTTCCGCGCGTATGCATCCCTATACGGTCCAACTGGACAGGCCCCGAACTTCCCACTTTGTTCGTTCTTTTATCCCTAGAGTTTCTAGGTTGTGGAACCTGCTGCCCGCAGAGGTCTTTCCTTCCCCCCAAATCTTCAAGTATTTAAGTCCCGTGTCAACAAACTCCCTCTTACCTCGCTTAAGACACCCACGGTACGTTAGTATTTAGGCTTTTAGCCTTCGTGGTTTGTCCAAAAGTAAAAAAAAAAACCTTTTAGACTACGAATAGCTTATGAAAACTGTGACAGGCCGTGACCTTTAAGAGCTGTGTAAATAAAAGAAAAAATATTAGAGTTTTATTAAAATTATTAAGGGTTTTTTTTATTACTGCGCTTGACCTGTTATTTAAATATTATGCTAGAGTGTTATATGAAAAATAGTTTTTTTGGCGCTTGAATTACTTATAGATAAAAACTAATATGGCTAATATGGACTTAAGCGTGTTGTGGCCCACACTACGAAAAATAGAAAAACATGCTTGTGTTAACATGCCGTATGTATTTATTATCCCGATATAAAAAGTTGCGCCACAAAACTTTACATGTGTGCTAGTACCTTTAGAAGGTGAATATTTGATAAAAAATGTACACTTTGAATACGTATAAACTCGTATAAAAACCTAAATCGTGGATTTGCGACTACTGATTTGTCGACAATCCCTTTTATCCCAAATTAGGGCAAGCATTTTCAGGCGATTGCATTTTCATCTGTTATCTCTTTTGACATATATTACGGCAGGAATTTTCATTTAACCTTCCTAATTAAAATGTCTTATTCCCCAATTCCATTAACGTCAACTAATTGCCGATACATGCAGATATTACATTTTACGGCATCTTTAAGACGACTTGGTAGATTATACAAAATAATTAGTCTCTTTACTACCATTAGTTAAGTTATAGGTTTGTTTCTACAGTTAAAAACCATTTAAAACTGCGCCAGAGCCCAAGAGCGTTTTCACAATAAACCGGCAAAGCCGGTGCCGGTAACGATCATGTCGAATGCAATGTAATTAAATTAGTATTTTTACACATATCCAGGACTTATTTGCCGCTCCGGTGGCCGGCTTCGATTTAGGCCTCGGGCACGATAACCAGCGTCAGCGTCGAGCGGCTGATTTAAAAAAACAAGTTCTTTTATTTTCGCATAAAGATCAAAGACAGCACACTCATATTTTCCGCTCAACGTTGGCCGCTGACGCTTAGTATCGTGTCAGAGGCCTTATACAGCCGGTGTTAGAGCGGTAACATGAAATTCTGCTACAAAAGTATTAAATACTACTGCACACTACTACAAAAACGGAGCGAGTTTTACTACAATGTATACCTGGGGCCTATAGTGCTACACATTGTAACTGTGTAGGTTACAATTGCATGAATATTTACCAGATTTTTTCCCGTGTACAATAGCGCAAGAAGGAAACGTTTGTTGAGATCACTAACGTAGATCATTCTTTTACCATTGCTAAATACATAATAAAATGATACCGGTACCGACAGGCCGGTATGTGTGAAAAGCAATGTTATACGGTACCGGAACCGTCACCGGCACCGTCGTTGACATTGCCTGTGTGTGTAAATGTCATCCATAAGGGATCTATGTGGGTTCGAACCACACCTAACTGCTCAGGGTATTTATTGTTAGTCACCCCAAACGAAACTGCCTGGATTTGGATAGGGTATAAAATAAGTTAATAAATAAAACAATAAATCACAGACATAATATATTTAAAATTATATCGCTTTTACAAAAAAAAAAGTTTAAGAAAACTTAGATATAGAGAGATGTATGAACTTCGGTATGTACAACAAATAAAAATAAATTAAATAATCATAGGTTTTCTTAATTCATAAAGTAAAGTACTCGTGCATGGACAAACTTAAAAAGTATCTCCACAAACTAACTCACAATTTAAAAAAATACCCTTTATTTTTTAATTGTTCGGTCATGAGTATCTTTTTTGGCCACTTCATCATTTATAATATATTTATTTATGGTGGGTTTGATGAACAGCTTATATAAAAAGTTTTAAAAATAAAAAGTAATGCCACAGCTAAACATATAAAAAAGGGTTTATGAACACTTGAACTCGAAAAAAAAGTATTTAAAATTTTAATCTGTTACACAAATTCGCATAACAGACACCAAAATGCATATATATTTTTTTAAAGCCCTTATAATTTCAGCACAATTTGGTAAATAAAATTTTTGTGCTCGTATATAATGCAGCTTTCGTGGACAGATCAGTCACAACAACAAATTGTGAGTTAGTTTATGATGTGCCTTATGTTTTGACTAGTGGCATATGCCTTTTTTGACAGCCTCTATATACATAACATATGCCAAAAAGTCAACTTTAAAAGTCGTATTTTCTCGAATGGGTGGAAAGATAAATAAATAAAATACTTTAACAAGCCTAACATTTTATTCTAGGTTTGATTTCTTGGGCTACTCCACCCCAGGCGAGCTTAAAACATCGATTTCTCCATCTTATGGAAGGATCCAATACTGCTAGGATAAAGAGATATGGTCCAGAGCACTCCCTAAACAGCCATCCGACGATGAAATCAAACTTATTGAAAGGTAATGAACCATTCTAAAAAAAACAACTTAGTAGTTTGTGGTTTTATGCTAATATTAGATTAATACTCTAGATAGTATGTCAAGGTTTATTATACAGACTGTACACGGATGGGGTTTACTAAAAACAAATAGACGGGAAATTTTTATTTTTAGAAAAAAATTTTTGATACATATTTTTGCCTTTTAAAATATGATTTACGAAGAGAGAATGTTGATTTTGCATACAGAGGTTTCCCAAGCGTAAATTACCCTTATTTTATATTTTTTAGCATAATATCAGTAAGAATTTTTTTAGAATAAAGTTTGTAATTAATAAAAATATTACTGGGACATTTTATGCAACTCCACAATTTGGCTGAAATATCTTAATTTAATACAGCTTTAATCACTTTTTTCAGCTTAAAAATTTTGGAGAAGAAGTGGTTAAAAAGCAAAATATGAAATTATGTGTTGTAATTTTAAAATATTTTACGGAATTTTATTTAAAAAATATAAAAAAATATTTAATAACACCAAGACATCAAGGTTTCTTACTATGTCTTTGTATTTATAGTTAAAAAGAGCAAATTCATTCTAGAACATGTAATTGAAATAAAAAATTTGCCAGAAGCGTTTTATGTTACAACTATCTTAATAACAAGAATATCAGTTTATGTGTTATACATATTAAATATGGGTTTGTAAATAAAATACCTTGTTTTCCTTCATTTTGCATAACTTATTTTCTTAAAACTTTACCACATAAATATTTGCAAATTCTGTTTACACTCGTTGATGGATTTCACAATAAAATAATAGATAATAACCTTGTTTATGCTGTTAATTGGAAAATCCTTTATTTGTTTTCTTTAACATCTTAGCGAAGTAAACAATTATTATTGTTAACAAAGGTAATTTGGTAAAGAATGCATCAAATTCCTGGTTTGTTTAAAATTATCAATGTATAAAAGGGTTTTTTAAGTCTGTGAGAGTTAAATTTTTCTCCCTTATATGTTTTCCCATTTAAAATTTATAGCTGAAATTTTGTTTTAATCATAAAAAGTACATTTTTTAAACAACCTAATATTTTCTAATGCTGTTTTTACAGTTAAAAAGTTTTCTTGTCTACAATTTTTCTTTTATATTTGCACATGCGCACTTTTCTGATTTCAAAATCTGCTGCAATTTCCATCATGTAGGAAGAAGACGAAATGCGCAATTGGTTTTTCGCAATAACCCCAATTCTGGTGATTATTTTAGTAATTTTTACCGTACCATCCGTAAAATTGCCACTATACAATACATTTAACCTAGAAAAGAGCAAAGTATTGGTTAAAAAATATGATTAAATAAAAATAATTGAAACATTCATTTTTGCACACATTTTATTCTTAAGATTTGACAATAAAAATAAATCCATTGTTTTTAAATTTGGGCAAGTTGGTACACGTTATTGTAAAAACAAATTGTAGCAGGAAAAATGTTATGCAAAAAAACTTTCACGGTAAAAACAGCTTAAAATTCTTAAATAAAAAATGAATTTATAAATACCAATTTTAAAACTGTAATTTATAAATCGTTGGAGGTAGTGCAAGATCCGCGTAACTAGCATTAGATAATTCCGAGTATCTGACAAAAGTAGCTAATTTTTAATTTCGCGGGCATTCTATGTAAGCTCCAGAGTAGCTTTCCAGTGACGCATATAGAGCGCTCCCGAGTAGCTCAAGAGCATTCCGTTCTACTTTATGGCGTTCCAGTGACGGAAAGTGTTATGAACCTGAACTACTCCGTTTTTCTTTCCCCTTAGCCCTCATGTACCAGCCCCTTTTGGTTTTTGTGCTGTGTGTACGTGCTTTTATGGTTAAGCATGGATTTTTTAAAATTATTTGTTTAAAATGGAATTAGATATTAAAAAGAGATTATTATTATAAAGCCAAGAAAGGTTAAAAAAACGAAATGTTAAAATTTTCTAAAGTTATCTTTTTTCCTTGTCTAGGGATGCGTTCCAGTGACTAACTTTTATAGCAGATCAAGAGCTTCAAGCCCTGGAGCGATTTCGTCACAGGAAACCTACTCTTATTGGCAGCCAGAACGGATAATCTGTGGTAAAAATATATAAATACCATCTATTAGCTCTCTAATTAATTGGTAGCAGATACGAGGTCTATACTTATGATAGATTCGCGATTTGGCACTATCCCCGACGAAATGCCTTAAAAACTGGATGCTTTTTGAGGTTAGGTTAACTGTATACTATATAGTATACAAATATTGTTATGTTGACACATGTGTTGGTATCTTTAAAATTAATAAAATATTTACCAAAACACCTGGTAGAATTTGACATAAAAACACAGAAAAGTGCTCATGCATAAACACGAAAATTACAACAATATAAGAATATTTTTAAACTCAAAAAACACCTTAAAATGAGCCAACTTCTTGCTCACGAAACTTTTATAACTGTAGAGTAGAATAAATTAGTTATATAAGAAAGTTATCTATACTAATATATAAAGAGGTAAAGTTTATAACTTTGTTTGTGAGTTTGTGGGTTTGTTTGTAGCCGCTAATATTCGGAAGTACTGAACCTATCATAAAAATTCTTTAACAATTAAAAAGTTAAACTATTTAGGAGTATTATAGGCTATATTTTACTATGATTAAACAAAAATTCAGATTTTAACGCCCAACGAAGTGAGCGCGGGGAGGCTATCTTGGATAAACTATGACTAAAATTGGATATTGACGTGAATAGGTATGGTGATTCAAAAGGAAGGTTTATATGTATAATAATATAAAAAAATATATATACAGAGTGTTTAAAAAATAGTTTACATTTAAAATTCGATATTACTTAACGGATTTTAATGCGGTTTTATTTTAATAGATAGACTGATTCAAAGGAAAGGTTTAAACGTTAAAAAAAGTAAGAGTGTTATAGTTTACATTTAAAATTCGATAATACTCAACGGATTTTAAAGCGGCTTTTTTAATAGATAGACTAATTCAAGACGAAGGTTTATATGTATAATTATTTTAAAAAACATATATAAAGTGTTTATTAAAATGGTTTACATTTAAAATTCGATATTACTCAACGAATTTTGATGCAGTTTTTTAATAGATAGAGTGATTCAAAAGGAAGGTTTATATGTATAATAATATTTAAAAAAACATATACAGAGTGTTTAAAAAATAGTTTACATTTTAAATTCGATATTGACGTTACTATTCCAATTGAAACAGTAAAGTGTTTATAGGAATTGTGCACAGGTATCTATGGTTTATAAAAAATATAGAATTGCCACACAGGGTGGGTCAAAAAGATGTTATATTAAAAAACCCTTTAAACTAAAATGTATTCTAACTACTATGTTATGATACCATCTGGAGGTTTTTAAAACTGCTTATATATAAAGATTTGCAAAATAAATATTGGTATTTAAAAAATATTATACAGGGAATACCAAATTTTTTATTAAGTTTCCTATTACTATTCAACGGTTTTTGATCCGTGCGTTTTTTTTAATAGATAGGGTGATTCAAGAGGAAGGTTTATATGTATATAATAATATCCAAAATCTTCACTTTGAATTTAACGCGTGCAAAAGCTAGTAATATATAAGGCGGATCACAAATTTGAGAGAAACTTAATAATTTGTCTTTTTTACCGAAACACTTTACTTTCGATTTAATTTTTAAATCAGTCCTAGATTTAATTTTAATTAGTACAGAACAATCTCATATAAAGAATACGTGTTTTTGTGATATTCATATTTAAATATTAAAATTGCATTTTTGTTGCAAAAACACTTGTATTTAGTTTCTGCGTTATTTTAAAACAGAAACTTGCCCATATTTGACGGACTAAAAATTATATAGTTATTTAATTAGTGTATTTTTTAATTATATTTTAATAATATTTAATAACGGTCAAAATTTGTTGGATTTGCTTATAATTTTTCTTCGATCCCGATTCTTTTTGAATATTTTAGAGGTATTTTGACGTGACAACGTCCTATAATTCGATGAACCCGGCTGCACGCACCAAAAAACATGACTCATGCGGCGTTACCTCGCGCGTTCCATTTAAGGCTTGAAGTACAAGCGGGAGCGCGGAACGAGCGACAAAGAGGCACAATCTCCGAGTCGTTCGACATCTGTTTCTCTCCTACTTGAGTGAGCGTGCAGTTAAAAGTGAATGTGGTGTCAATTGTTTATAACAACGATAATTGCGGATATAAAGGTAATGATTCTTTCGATATTAAATATATGTTCAGTGATATATTGCCGAATATTAGTGCTTTTATTATTAAAATAAATAGCATCGGTCCGCTAATTTCTTATGACGTTGTCACGTTCATCTATCGTCAGTAAACCGACTTTGCAGACAACCGATTTTTTATGAATTATTATTATTGTAAATTTTTGATTTTGCACTGCTACAATTGCTTTTTTAAGGTATAAGTGTTTTAATTTAATTCGCTGGAATAATTCTTAAAAAACTGTATTTAACTATTTTCTATATTTAATATTAAAAAGAAACCTGTAAAAATCTCAATTATATTTATCATCCTGTATTTGTTTTATTTTTATTTTTATTGTTCTTCATAAACAGGTACGGAAAAAATATTAACAAACACTAAATGGGTTAGACAGGGTATGCAAATACCCTGTGATAATATTACGCGCTTCTATATTTGTCGCTAGTTGATAAATGAATATTTGACCGTAAACGGATTTATATTCATAGATTTAATTATTCGATAACTAATTAAATTGAAGGCAAAATATGGAATATTAAACATTATATCCACATTATGCAAATAAATCACCCTTTAGAGTTGATATACAATGTGATTCTCCATCTATACGCATAAACTTTGAAAACAATTGTTTTGTTAAGGACAAACAATAACTAATCCTAGAAAAAGAAATTCAATGTTTTTTTGAAAGGTAATCATTTGTTTAAAAAAATCGTACAGTTTCAGGACAAGTAATACGAATATTTGAAAAAGACAGTAAGTTTTTTTATGCTTTTTGTTTATGTTAGCAATAATTTGGTTATAATTAATTATAGGCCATAATTTCAATTCAAATTGTGTCAAAAATAAAAGTGCATACGACCACAACTAATAGTAGAGTATACCAAGCATCATCAACAATATATTAGTTTTTGAAAAGAACAAAAAAAAACCTGATAATTCTGAAACAAATAAATAATAGTTTAAAAAACTAAAAAACACGCTTTTATATGCAACCGAACTAAAAATTAGAAAATAATTTTTCATTACAAAGAGTTTGCCACTTCAAAGTAAAAAGCGTGGAGTGCTTAATATATTAAATGTTATAATTATTCTATTTGCAAATATCTATGAGGGAAAAGTTATGAAAAAATAGTAAAAATGCACCCCACGCTTTTACTTTGAAGTGACAAACTCTTTGTAATGAAAAATTATTTTCTAATTTTTAGTTCGGTTGCATATAAAAGCGTGTTTTTTAGTTTTTAAACTATTATTTATTTTCATTTTTTAGTTCGATATATCAATTAGTTTTAAAAATAAATGCTCCAGTTTATTCACTAAAAATTCCTTCGCCATTTTGTCAAGAGTAGTATCACAGAGGATCTGTAAAGGAATTTATTTATCCTGGCGGTCTAATCAGGATAACGGGATACTGTTTTTAAATTATTGCATTGTCATCGGTCCTTGATACGTGTGCAAAGTTTCAAAGAAATTGAATCGCTGGAAGTTGGTAAAAATTAGGCTCAAAGATTCCAAGGTTACATAGATAGATAGATAGATAGTTACAACCCAAGCTAATAAAAGGCCAACATTTCTACCTAATGTTTGTAACAATTCCTGCGTTTTACGATTGTTGCTAACATGTTTCCAACATCTCTGCTGGAACAAACCTATTCACAGTGTCGAATTCGTGATCAATTGTAATGTAGCTTAAAAATCCGGTTTGTTATGCGAGATTATATGAATGGCTTAAATGCGACCGAGTATTCGAGATTGCAGAAACGCCGCGCCGGCCTGGTTCTCTACATAATTTTTGGCATTTTCAAACCAAAAAAAAAACACATATTTGGATGTATTTTTATCGTCGTTAGTAATAATTAAATCTGGGTTACAGCTAACTTCCTTTTTGGCTTTATCTCAGGAATGCGGTAAATAAATGGTAACTCAATATTTACTTAATAAGGTTGGTTAGAGAATTTTCATAATTTCTTTAAAAATTTAATCAGCACCGTTTATTTAGGCTATTTTGTTACATACAAACTAAAAACAAATAAATAAAATTTGAATCATTCTTTTTATATTTAAATTATACAGGGTGTAATTTAATTGATGGATAAAAATACAGGGTATGATTCCTTGGCTTATTTTAGGAAAAAAGTTTATATAAACATATGTCTTAAACGTCTTAACTTTTGAGATACAGGGTGTTAAAATTAAAAAAAAAAATTGAAAACATTAGAAAAAACTGTTATACTGGATCTAAATCTAATTTCTAAAAAAAGATCCCGCAATGCTTCTTTATGTTCTAAAAATATGCAATTAAGTAAATTTTATTATTATTTTTCTCTTAAACTAAACAAGATACGAGAAAAAGTTAAGAGACATAAAAGCAGTATTTTGATTTGCTTAATCTAAAGAAAACACAAAAATTTCTACACACATTTACAGTCAGTGGCGTACCGTTTTTTTGTAAAAATATTCCTTGCAGTTGCCACTCTGAGACGCCACTGGACTTATTAAATGTAATTAAATTAGTGATAAATTACCCTTAATGTCATTATTTATATTGCCAAATTAAAACAAAATTGGGTAAATAATAGTTAGGATATTTAAAAAAATAGATTTTATTTAACTCCCTGTACCTCAAAAGTTAAGAGGTTTAGGACATATAATCTTCTCTTCCTGAAATAAGCTAAGGAATCATACTCTGTATTTTTAGCCATCAATTAAATTACACCCTGTATATAAACCAAATGTAACGAAGCAGTAATAATAAATTTAAGACATACTTAGCCAAGTTAAGTATTGTATTATTTATAATAACTATACAAAAACTGAGTTACCAAGTGTGAACATAAATTATACTTATAAAAACTATTCACTTCCGTTGTTTGTTTTTTTTTTATTAGTTAATCATTTTTTGTTTAATTTTTATTTAGCGACTATACTTAGTAATTTAAATCTTTACAACTAAATAAGATCAATAATAAGAATGAATGGTTTTTTGGACAATATTTTTTATTAAAACCCTTTTGTTGTGACTATAAGAGTATTATAGAAACTCCTCAATTGTCAATAAATATTTTTAGTAAGTTGCAAAATTCAAAACAAAAAGTTGTTTTTTTTTCTTCAATATTTGACCCTAACTATTTTTTTAATGGGTAGATTTACCAAAAACGTATAAGAGACCTTTTCTGCCGGGAATCTCAATTTGGGGGGTTGGTCGAATGGTAAGATATGATTTTTTTGAAATGAGACTGAGAAAAATATGGAAAACTGTAATAAGGCGGTCCTTCCTAGTGTGTCCACTTTTCATGAATACACCCTGATATCTCAGTTATGAATAATGCGATTTTCTTCAAATTTTGGTGGTGATTGTATGTTAGAGAAATGAAGTATTTGGCATAGTGAAAACTTTTATTCACCATTGGCGTGCGGTCTTGGTGGGTAAAAAGACTTGATTTTTAGGAAAAGGATATTAGGGCTTATTCAAATTTTTTTTTCTGTCAGATTTAGAATCAGCATCCCCAAAAACCCTTTAATTCATATTTTCAAAATCTCAAGAGCTGATTTTAACAGAAAAAAATATTTATTTTAATTAACTTTTTTAAGAGGTTATTTATTCCTAACTTTTTGGTAATGTAAACTTTCCTATGAAGTGGATAGGTAGAAATTCTCCGTTAGAACCATGGCCCCCAGATCGCCGGATATTACCCCTTGTGACTTTTTCTCTGGGGATACTTGAAGAATAAAGTGTATGCTACTAGGCCGCGAAATAGACAGGAACTTTGCATTAGAATCAGGCAAGCGTGCCAGGAAATTACTCCCAAACTTTAAGAAAAGTGAATTTACATTTAAGAAGAATTGTTGAAAAGTGTATTGTTTTAGAAGGTAGTTATGTTGAAAATACAGAAATCTAAAATGATGCAATTAGTAATTTTGATATCACAGTTTTAAATAAAGGACTTATTAAAAAGGTTACTTAAAATTATTTATTTGCTAAAATCAGTTCTTGAGATTTTTAAAATATGAATTAAGGGTTTTTGGGGATGCTGATTCTAAATCTGACAGAAAAAAATTTTTGAATAAGCCTAATATCCTTTTCCTAAAAAATCAAGTCTTTTTTAGCCACCAAGACCGCACGCCAATGGTGAATGAAAGTTTTCACTATGCCAAATACTTCATTTCTCTAACATACAATCACCACCAAAATTTTAAGAAAATCGCGTTATTCATAACTGAGATATCAGGGTGTATTCATGAAAAGCGGGACACACTATTTTTTATGAGTGAGAGAGGGAATTATGCAAAATTGTAATAAAGACTATTAAAATTAAGAGAGAGAATTAAAACTAGTCGATTTTTTTCTTTTGTCCTACTCTAGTCTACATCTCTTCTTCACAAAATAATTTCTAACCAGATTTAAGCAAATGAGGCAAGGTGCTATAGGATTAAAATTGGGCCGTTAAAGTTATTATAATAGCTGCACAATATCGCAAAGTTCATAATGACAAGCTTTGTCAAATTACGACATTTGATAATGTAAAAGCTTACACATGACACCACCTCTAATCTTATCAACATTATAACAGTAAAATTGAATATTTAAGGATTTATTTACGTCAACAGATAGGGCTCGTCAACACTTTTATTTATTGATAAACAACTGGAATTTACGTTTAGTATCAAGATGATCTAATATTTACATTTTAAGACAAAACCCAAAAAGTATTGGGATCAAGCTGAATACAGCCTTGGCCACGATACATAATCGTAAGCAGCCTGCATAGACCAGAAAAATAAGAGAGCACTGTCTTTGTTCTTTATACGAGTATAATTTTTTTTTTTTAATCAGCCGACCACAATATTCCTGAAGCTGTCGCTGGCTGTCTCGAAACGAACAAATATTATGGGCGGAGCGTTTCTAATGAACATAAACTGGTTTAAAGACGCTGTTTACCACAAAATATTGTAGTCACTACCGGCAACATAAAAAGATTTGATACTTTCCGTTCGACGCTTGCGCTTGTTATCGTGGCGGACGCCTAATAATAATAACTAAGTCATAAAATTTAAGAGTTGTTAAAACCACGAAATGGACATTAAATAGTCTTTAACTAAATTGTGTATTTCACAAACCAGTCAACTGACATTTTTGGCGAAAATGAAATTTACAGCAATTTTTAATTGTATTATTAAACCTCAAATGTTTATGTAGAAATCAGTCATCTATCATGTGCTTGTGTGTGTTTTATTTCATGAGAAAATCCAGTCAAGCAACGGTTCAAAATGTGTTTGTGCAGTAAATTTTATGGTTGTTCTTTAGTAACCCTGTATGTTTACTTCACGTCTTGTTTGTAACAAGTATGCCGAAATAATCCTCAAAGTTAGTAAGACAAACCACGACGTAATCAATGAAATTACATGGTGGAGGCATTAGATATGATTCATCACAAAGTGTATAATGTTTTTATCTTTGTTTAAGTTTTTGTATCTTCTTTTACTGAAATTCCCTCTGCTACTACAACATGGTACTATTTAGTACTAAAAACTACAAATTTATGGTATAATTTTATTTTATTGCAGAAACATATCCAAAACGCATAAAATGTATTTAAAAAATACAATTAACATTTATTTTAGGAAGTAATAAAGTACTTATTTTTATTTTTTTTTCTGGGAAAATTTAATTATTAATTTTGAAGCTAGGAAGTTTTTTGTTGTTTACCAAAAATTTAATAAAGTGCATTTAACTGGTTTTGAAATAAAGAATTCAATTATTAATAATTTTTGTGCTTTATCGTGCTTTTCATAGCACAATAAGGATACCCTTAAATTTTTAGGAATAAAGATGGCCGTATTTTAGATCTAACATTAAATTTTATTTCTGAATTAAAACAAAATAAGTTTTGGAAGTACGTTATGATTTATTTCATTTTAAAGCATCTTTCATAACAGTTTTATGCCACACAGTTTTTTTCATGTTTAATGTCAGAATATTTTGTGGTTTTTGGCATATAAGATAAAAAAACAAGTCCAACATAGGTAAGTCACAGGACTTGAATAGTCAGTTGCTATAACCCTTGGGGTATAACACAATCTTTGTATTTTTTATGCGCTAATATTTCGTTCAGTATAGCACGTGGAGTAACGCACGTAGACCGGTTCTGTTAAAACTATATGTATAGTTTTGAAGCTATTATTTTGCCGGACGAAAAAAACGAATTCTGAAAATTTAAAATAAATATCGTTACCCTGATTCGCAAACCTCTTATCTTCCTAATCGAAAATTTTACACGAGATAACAAAAACTTTTGTTTTAGCCTATGATGTGAAATAATGAATGCTTTATTAACTATTATTTTAAGGTTATAATATTTTGACTGGAGGTATGAGGTTTTGGGTAACGTTCGTTTATTGTCAAGTTAATTCATGGTGCAAAAAGCTCGATTTTAAACAGTTCTGAAGTTATGACGTTTGCGAATTAGGGTAAACCGGGGTATACACGGTCATGCAAACCTGAAACCCATTTGCATGAAAGCAAATGTCAAATGAAGCTTTTGATACACACGATTCAGATGTACCTGTCAGTTCAGCGTCAGTTTTGGCAGCCGGTGGTATGATCAACTTGAACATAAGCGTAATTCAGCGAAAATTCATACGGAACTGTTAAAGATAATGCTTACTATATGATTTTTAAACACACTTTTATGCTATTACTACTAACAAAGAATATAATACGGTAGCTATAATGTTCTTTGCTATTAGATAAAACAGCGTGATTTAATTTTTTCAATAAAATTTAAACAATTTGATCACAAAAATCTTCTTTTTAATATTAGGATTTATTTTAAACTTTATTATGCATATACAGGGCGTTTGTGAACTGTGGTGCTAAACACCTCTTGTAGAATTCCATTATTAAAATTGGAAAAATAAATCATATAAACATGGAAATGCAATTTTTTTATTCTCAAGTTCGTACTGGGTCTGTACTTATTAGAAAACTTTATGAATGCGGACTAGACATCAACAGTATTTTATTTAAATATTTGTTGTTTTAACCTAATTATTGCTCTATAGGAAATGATAAAAAAAATGTTTCTTTTATAGAAATATGCAATTAAGTGTTTTTTTCTTTAAGTAAAGAAGATAAGAAAAAATGTTAAAAACATAAAAGTTGGATTTTATTTGCTTAAGCCATAGATAACCTACATTTAGATCCGCAGTGGCAAAAGCATTTTTCGGATTTTTACGACCTCGCGCAGTGGGTGTACGAACATGCGCACTTAAAAGCCGTGGCAAAATACAAACACCGGCACCCCGTACCCTTCGTCCGCGGTCTGAACGTAACGCTCCATTAGCTACCGTACTTCGAACAGAAAACCAGGACGCCGTCAACAAATTCTTTTCTATAATGCGGATAGTTTGTTTGGCGCCGGGTGCGTTTACCCTCAACTGGCTTGCGCACACACCGGTTTTTTCGCCCATAAAATGTAACTTTTGTTTCGCGCAGGTTATAACATTGGCAATCCATCGAGATCAGTGGCTTAAGCTTATAAAAATATAACATATTTTCACAGTCGTTGGCGTGCCTTTTATTGTTAGAAATATTCGTTTAGGTACTGCTGGAGGCGCGCTGGACTTAATTTGATTAGGTTAGTGCTTATTAAGCACCTTAATGTCATAAATAGCATTGCCAAATTACAACCTGTTTGCGCGCTCCGTGACGCTAAAAACCGACAAGCTCTGAATCACCGGCGAATCATTCGGCAAGCCCTTGAAACGACATAGATTCCGTCCACGTCTACGTCCGCGCTATCAGGCAAGGTATGGGGCGTGAAGCGGCACCGCGAATTGTTGCAAGTCTGGAAGCGGCTTAAGATATTTACAAAAACAATTTTTTAACAACTTTAACACCCTCTATCTTGAGAACAAAAAACTTTATAAATATTTATGTGAACTTTCTTATTTTAATAAAAGGATGGAAATTTACAACGTCAATAAAAGTCCTCACTATAATAATATTATTGTTGGACAAAAAATCTAAGCCACTTAAGTTATTAAGAACAATTATTATTATTATTATTATTATTAAATTAATCAACAATTTTTACTAAATATGATATGTCATTTAAAAACTTAAAACAAGTCGAAGATAACGCAAATATCAGAACAAAATGATTTCTATTTAGATAATAGACAATACTTTTTTAATATATTTTTCATATTTTGTATATTAATAATTATTTAAACACAACAGCACTAACTTTAGAGATTTTCCTTGTTTCATAACTATAGTTAAATTTTTATTATTTCATGTATTCATTTCTTACTTTTAAAACAAAGGTTGTTATTCTTTTAAAAAAGAGGGTTTTCGTTAAGTTCTGCTTGGTTTATTAAAGTAATTTAATACCCTAAAATGTAGAGGTAATTATATTTATTAAATTTCCTCAAAATACAGGTCCGTATTGGAATTAAACCTTAATGTGTAATACAAAATTAAATTTGTAATAAAATAGGCTTTTTAATTTGGATATTGGAATATCAGGACCGTATTTTAAAAAAAGAAAAAGTTGATGATGGTCCTACGAAACCAAACGTCGCAGTTCAAATAAAATACCATAAAGAAAAAGTGACAATGCAAAAGAGTGCAATTTATTTTTTAATTTGATTAATAAAAGCATAAAAAAATAACACAAATTTTAATTTTTCGTTTTTTGTCGGATATCTCAGGAACTACTCAGAATTTTAAAACTATTTAAACGGCATATTATTAGGTACATAAAACCTCAACTTCAAAGTCATTTTATCGTCACTTAGCCTACTTACTTCAGAAATCTAGTGACAGTTATCTTTGATTAACCTTTTCTCACCTCAACCTTAATAGGCAAGTCCTACGTATTAATTAGTGTTATATTGCTTTAAACAAATATATTTTTATTGCCTTGACATTAGTAAACAACAACGCTCGCATGTTTATAAAATAAATTAATCTCTACATATTATATGCAATAAGGGATGAAATAATAAGCATATACCGTCGGAAAGTGCACAAAGTTTTGTATTTTTTTCTTTATCGCTTGTTATCGTGGCCGAGGCCTAACAAGCGTAAGCGTCGTGCGGAAAGTATCAAATCTCTGTACTGGTAGCCGGTAATGGCTAAATTATTTTCTGGTCAACAGCGTCTTAAAACCAGTTTATATACATTAGAAATGCTTCGGGGATAATATCTCTTCGTTTCGAGCGGCAGCGGCAGGACTTTTTGCTAACGTATGTATATTGCAGTCGCCTGATTTAAAAATAAAAATTCTTTGTACTACCATAAAGATCAAAGGCAGCGCTCTCACATTCTCCAGTTGCCGCTGGCCGCAGACGCTTGCTATCGTGGCCGTAGCCTAACGCGTTAATAGTTACAATCATTAATTGCCAATCAATGCCTGAGTTAACTTTGGTTGCAATATTTTTTCGGCAATCGTTTCGTTATTAAATCCTAAAACTCGAATTTAATCTTTTTTCGAACAGTATTTTAATGTTAGCAAACAAGAAAATTTACTGTACAAATGTTTTAAAAACTGTTATACGAATTGCAAGGTTTTAAATATAATTATTAATATAGATTTGTATATTTTAACTGATTAGTTTAGTTTCGTTTATTAGTAAAACAATCATGCATTGATAAAACCTATTAATAAATTATTCTGGGTATCTCCAAAGAATATTTAGTTTTACTACAGCAATTGACAAATTCATAATAATAATAATGAGGAAGAGATTTTACAAAAGGCGAAGTTGAGGATATCCTTCTATCATAACCTAAATGATAAAAATACAGTGCTATTTGGAAACAAAATGTTTAAACATCATTTTTAAAATTATTATATGTCTATTTTAAAAATCATTACAATAAATACACTAATATCCCTTAGTATATTTAATTTTTTTTGGTAGGTGATATAATAGCACTTGTAAAAAGCGATATCAGATCTACAATCAATATATTAAAACCAAACAAGCGTTTTAATTGAAAAATTTAAAATTATATTCCGTTACAAAGTACGTTTTATTTTTAACCTATGTTCAACAACTGAAGAGATTTTCATCTAGACAGAGATCTTTAGGTTTATTTTTGCAATTAAGACACATATATCCTTCATTTTCTGTTTATTATGAAGGTTACCTTATTTACAAATTAGATTTTAAACTGTTTACTTTACAGAATGTGTAATAATTTACTGTCACATTTATCGGCAACCTTTTTTAGTTTCCTCTTAACCTCTTTAGTTTCCGAGTACTATTTCTGTATTTTCTTGTTTACAGGACCTAATCAAAAAGATCTTCTATAAAATTTACCTATAAAAGAATTATTTTAAAGTCATTTAAATTCCCTTTTAGGAATTATTTTAATAACTTTTTCTGGTTGTAAAAAAAACAAGTATATACAAAATATTGCAAAATCATTTATGTTTTAAAAATTAGTGTTACAAAAATAAATTGTACTATTCTGAATTCTGGGTAGTACTTGTGAACACACAAAACACAAAAATATATTTATGGTATTTAAAAATGAGAAATGAAATGTTATATTTACCTTACAAACACCACAGTGATAGACAGTGACAAAGCAAAAAGCTGCAATTTTGAATCCTAGACATCTAGCCATCGTGTTAATAAATCAAGGCAATAATATGACAGAACCATGCAACATACAAGAGACAACATATAAAAATAAAAACAACAGCCTAAACCTTAAGAAAAAAATTACAAACAGACCAATACAAAATTTTTGGGTTAAGGCATTGTAAATTATATCACTTACTTTTTAACACCTACTATGTTTTTTTAAGACTGATTTTTCTAATCTTGTAGCAATAGAAACTTTATTGTATTAATACACTAAATTTACTATTCTAAGTACAAAAAAATCTATAAAATACAGGGTGTACTGGAAAAACACGGAATTTAAATATTATACAACTGTAAAAGAGGTATATTTTTCAAATTTTTACCGAAAATTTGTAGTTATTAATTTAATGTAAACTTAAATAATAACCATCCACAATTTTGCAATTTGAAAAATAGTTATGTTTGAAAATATTATAAAACATCCTAAAACTAAAAACGACTATTCATTTTTAAATAAGTTTATGGATATAAACACATTGTGGCGTTGAGAACCAGAAGCGAACCATCTCACAAATAAAAAATTGCTTTATTTATTAGAGACCATGTGGACTAATAAAATTATTATAAGATAGTAAAGTTCTCGCCACTAGAGAAGATGCCACGGCTTCATCACTTCTTTCTCACTTTCAATTATTCTTCTTTTTGTTGCTCGCACATGATGTAAACGACGCGTTTAGACAGCGATAGTGGTTTGCCCTCTTTATTTGTATGACGCTTGTGGCATCTTTGTAATTGGTTTTTAGTCTAGTAGCTCACTTACTCAATTTTGGCACTATTATAACTTTTATGCTATTGAAAATACATGTTAGAGCACTTTTTTTTATTTATGGGATGTTCGCTCTGGTTCTCAATTTAACACTGTTGGTTTCAAAGTTTGGCCTCTCGGCTTTGGCTTTACCGATAAAATTTTGTTAAGTTTGGAGCTACAAAAGAATTTGTTGTTGTTTTGACTAATGTAATTGGCCAATGTGGACCTTTTACAAGTCATCAGTACAAGTCAATAGGTACTACATTTAGCTTAAACTGGGTAATTTTTAAACCTATGTCATAAATAAGCTAAAATAAGTCGTTGCAAAATAATTTATCTACTATTTACTGACATTAGTTGCGACACCGCCCACTTAAGTAAGATGTCTATTTAACTAATTATGATAAGCCTAAAAGCATCTTATTCACAGAATCACTGATTTAAACTAAAATTATACATTGTGACCGAAATTGGTAGGGATATTGAAAATTACAAGAGATAGAAAAATTCAGCCATTAATCTAATGCCGTTTTAATAACGGCTGTATCTTGTTTGGTTTTTGAGTTTTTTTTAAGTGAAAATGTGCATTTTTATAAAAGTGCTAGAACTTTTTCCAAATAGTTTTTAGAATCTGCAAAAACATTATAGGAGCAATTCACTTATGTGTTCAGATTTTAATTTCAACGTTTCGGTTTTGAAATACCATCATCAACTTTTGTTTTTCTTATAGCGGCAATTTTGTTTTTCACATTTTTTTAAAGAAGTTTATTCCCTTTTAAATTACGTATAACATTTAATAGAAATTTTTTAGAACAAAAATCGTCAAAATTATTTTTTGCCCGAGTTGGCCATGACTGCTGGAGCAATTAGCTCTAAAAACAATTGCCATTTAATTCCTAATAAGGACTATGTTGGGAAAGTTAATGACAGTTTTTTAAAATCTTATTTTATTTTTATTTTTATTTCCTATTTATTATTATCCATAACATACAAAAACCAAATAATAGTCTATAAAGTGACATGAACACAATTGGAACACTTAATTATACTTACATAGTAATCTCTAAAAAAACTAATGTTCTTTACATTTATTACCAATCTCCTTGCATATGGAAGTTTTAAAAATCAAATGGGTTAAAAAAATGATAATAAAAATTAAAATACAAACATTTCAAAATACTTTGCTGATAAGCTTATATTTTCATTTAGATTTTTTTTATCTTTGGACAAACCACGAAGGCTTAAAGCCTAAATACTAACGTACCGTGGGTGTCTTAAGCGAGGTAAGAGGGAGCTTGTTGACACGGGACTTAAATACTTGAAGGTTTGGGGGAAGGAAAGACCTCCGCGGGCAGCAGGTTCCACAATCTAGAAACTCTAGGGATAAAAGAACGAACAAAGTGAGAAGTTCGGGGCCTGTCCAGTTGGACCGTATAGGGATGCATACGCGCGGAACCACGAGTATCTCTGTTGGGAACCGTGAGTGGAGGAACTATACTGAACAATTCTTTAGAGCAGAAGCCATGGAAGTACCTATAAAAAGCGATAAATCCCCCACAGCCCGACGATGGGCAAGAGAGGGAAGCCTTTCTGTAAGTGAGGGATCATTAATGAGACGAATAGCACTTCTTTGAATACAATCAAGAATGCTTAGGGTTGTGGGGGCACTGAGCTGCAATCAAGGAGATAAACGTTTTTATTTTTATTTTAGGTAAGCTATAATAATTGTAAAATAGGAAATAAAAAAATGCCAAAAACATGCTATACTTCAAAATAGTAGGTTGGTAATAAGTGTAAAGAACATTGTTTTTTTTCAAGGATTACTATACAGATAAGAAAAACTTGGTTTTTCAATTGTGTTCAAGCCACTTTAGATACAATGAATTTGGCTGTTGTATAGTATGTTTATATTTTATGGGTAATACAATGAAAAAAAATGTTTTTGAGCACCTACACCCATCTCAGGAAGAAATTTTACAGCCTCTTATTATTGACACATATTTTAATGTGCCAATGCACACAAAGTAAATATCCATCTTTGTTTGGGTACATAAGATTATAAAAGTTGGAAATAAGCTTGTATTAAATTTCTCAACACATGTTCTTATTAAAAATTAAACGGCAATTGTTTCTAGAGCTAATACCTTCCGTAGTAATGACCGATTCGGACGAAAAATTAATTTTGACGATTTTTGATATAAAAATCCCTATAAAGTGTTATACATCATCTTAAAGGAAAAAAACTTTTTTAAAAACGTGCAAAAACAAAATGGCCGCTATAAGAAAAACAAAAGTTGAGGATGGTATCTCAAAACCGAAACGTTGAAATTAAAATCTGAACACAGAAATGCATTGCTCTTAAGAAGTCAAAAATTAATTGAAATAAAACAGTTGCAGCACTTTTTCAAATATGCACATTTTTCAGTTTTTTTCCAAATAACTTAAAAACTAAACAAGATACAGCCATCTTTCTGTCTCTTATTGTTTCTAATATCCCAGTTTATTCCCTACGAATTTCGAACAGACTGTTTTGTTAATGATAGTAAAACAAGAAAAATTATGTTAACCTAACCAACGTTCTGAGTCACTTGTAAAAATAAAAATTTAAGAAGCATCTACTTAATGTTAGTATAATTAATCCCTAGTTAATAGCGTATTTGTTTGGTTAAAACTTTAAAGCAGATTAAACAAAGGTAGACATCTACAACCAGAAAGAAAGATTTACATGTAAATTAGCTGTAAACATCAATTCCGTTCTAAAATAAATTCTAAACAGCAACACTTAATTTATAATTGGTATTTTCTGGAACATACGAACGTAATAAAATCTAATTCCGCAAAGCGACAGCATGTTAAATTACAAAAGAACACGTTTTGGACGTAAAATGAAATTTTAAAAACGAGATCAACTTTACCGGAGGTCTATTTTAAGTCAAAAATGTGTATCGGTAAAAAATTAGAGAAGCAGAAGATTAAATAAAATTGTATTATTTTTTTTAATAAAACGCACGTGTACGTCACTCTCATTAATTTGGCAAAGGATCCTGTGCCTGACATGAAGGACTTTTGCTTTGTGAGAACTCTATTTTACAAAAGGGTTAATTTTTTTATCCCTCGGGGCAGAGAAACGATTTGGTTTGCCGATGTAGAATTTTGTATTGTTTGTTACCCGCATAAATACAGGGTGTCTCTAAAAGGTCTGTAAAAATGCTATCATAGACTCTTTGGGCCAAAATATTACGATCTAAGGCAACTTACCTTAGTCGAAAAGTTTATCGTTTTCAAAATACAGGGTGTCAAAGCTTCTATTTTATTTTAGTTATTTTAAAGTACCTACTTTATTTATTATAGATTTTTTTTAAATTTGGTATAAGAAAGTTTTTTAAAGCAAGAAATCAAAAGCTACTCTTTTTTTGCTTTTAAATATAGAGGAGTCACCTGCAGTTCTATGCTTTTGTTTAAAGTGTCATCACTTTTTTTGCCTCGGTATATTATAATTCTAGTAGATAATTTTTATTCCTCCACTTTTTTGCCCAAAAAGGTATACTTGATAAATATCGCTACGAGCAACCGTTTCCGAGATATTGTAGATTAAACGTTTTATTTCACATAAAAAATCTATCCTAGGCCACCCGGGATTTTCTAAAGGTCAGTACAAATTTGTACTACAATTGCCTATACGCCAAAATGCAACAATTTAACCCTTTTTGCCTTAGTTAAAAAGCGATATTATTAAGTATACCTTTTTTGTGCAAGGAACATGGGAGAATAAAAATTCTCTACTAAAATTAATATAAAAAAGTTATGACACTTTGAATCTAAGCAAAGGACTGCAGGTGTCTCCCTCTACATTTTACGACAAAAACATTAGCATATTTCGATTCCTCACTCTAAATAACTTTTTAATACTGAATTTTGTAAAAAAATCCTAAAATATAAGAAAAAATAAAAATTACAAAATAAAAAGGAAAAAAATCGACACCCTGTATATTTTGTATTTTGGTACTAGGAATTTGGGGTAGCATTTTGTACAGACCTTTAAGGGACACAGTGTATATTACGTTTTTAAAGTTTAAAATATAAATAGTACTTTAAAATAGGTTTATTTACTAAATATGTTATGATTTTAATAAACGTAATTTTAATAATGTGGAATGTTAATAAAGAATATAAAATACATCCATTATCCTTTAAATACACAATGCAATTCTGCAAGTCATACATTATGTATTATATGCGGTTTTTAATAGTAAATTTAAATAAAAATTAGAAATTTATAGGGGCCCAAAAATCTAGAGACAAAGTTAGAACAAAATATAACGATAGAACTACATTAAATTAAATAAAAATAAATCTAGGTCAGTTTATTTCTTTAAAACAAACCCGCATCATATTTTTTTATTTAATTTAAATAAAATTTAATTTTGTTACAAAGTTTTGCTTTAAATTTAATAAAAAAAGTTGGCAGACTAACTCGCTGTACTGACACATAATCCCTGTCAAAATTGATTATTTTTAAATGTGATAAAAATGACATTCTATTGGGGAAAGACCTAAAAACTTAGTTCACTTTCACACGTTCACAAGTCTGATGAAATTGTGATACTTAAAGAATTTCGAACTTTCATTTTCTTTATTTAAGTTATTCACACAACGTTTCGAGCAGTCCTGTCTCTGTCCGTTTTCCAGTATAAACTAACAAAAAACGGACTGAGATACGACTGTCCGAAAGGTTATGTGAATAATTAAAATAAAGGCAATGGAAGTCCGAAATTCGTTAAGTAGTACCACTAGGGTATCATTGTCTCACATCTTCACATTTAGATAGAGATCTTATAAAGTTTTTTTGACTATTTAAGGCAAATAAACCAAAAACTTTGAGTTAGTTTTGTATACCTAGGTACCAATATTAACATATTTGTTAATAATAAATAAAAAATTTAGATAGTAATAAATTAAAACTATGTTCCATATCAGTGAGGAGGATTCATTAATTGGATGGTACTTTCCTGGGAACACGCCAAACTTTTATACTCTTTAAAATTGGGTTTTATTAAAAAGTGCGTTTTGGAGTGGAGATCCTCATTTAACAACAGGTAAATATATTTTTTAAAGATAATAATTATGATTTTTTTATCTGCACGGAATGGGACCCACACCAACCAGGAACAACAAAATATTTCCCTGTTAAATTTATACATTCATAACGTATATTTGTACAATTTTTTTCCGGTAATGAACGTATATTGTGTCTCTATATGAAATTGGACGCTAATAGCATTAGCTAGCTGTAAGGGCACAAATTTGTGAGTGAGAAAAATTGTGCGCGCTGCATTTCAAATTACAAAAATGTAAAATCAACGTTTTTGATGGGACAGAATTAGATATCCTAACAGAACATCTAACAAAGTTATTTTGTTTACCAATTAATTAAAACATTAAAAAGAAAGGACTCTAACATTGAGTTTAACGTTTAGAACTTTTAGAGTTACATATTTCTTACCTACAGTTAAAGAACTGATGTACTGTGGGTGTCCAAAGTGACGAAGAAAACAGTTTAATAATTCGGGTCCTAATAATTTAAAAGTTTGTAGAAGAAAAACCGAATCCACAGTCTCAAGACTTAACGAAAGGAGGAGCAGTTGAGCCAAGTCGTATAAATCATGTAATTTCATACACAATTGTGTTGATATGTTATGCAATTCTGTAGGTTTAATACAATCGCTGTAAGCATCAAAGATAACGAGAATAAATCAATTAATTGATTTCAAGAATATTGACCCAGGTCCACTTTTATTTCCTTAAATATTTAAATAAGTGCTATTTTTAAATGATACAATATACAAATTTACCAAACGTCTGCAATCGGTTTTCCCACGGTAACTTCAATTAAGGTTTAATTATAAGTTGAAATGTGCTGTTATAGGGTATTGATATATTTTTTTAATAATACGAGCTAAAAATATTTTATTCCTAGTCACATAAGATAATGATGTATGTTAGAAGGTTAAATATAAAATAACGAATCTCTTTTACAGGATCCTCAATTTGGTATTTTAGTTTAGAGTTTTCAAAAATCTCAGTTCAATTTAATGCATCAAGCAATCATGTTCCTTGTCACTTGAAAAATCATCAAACATCACCCTTTGCTTAAGGTGGCCAGGTTTTCACCAGGCGGGAACATATTAACCTTGTGGGCGTCACATTTGAAAATAAACATAACTGGCAAGCACATTGTGTCTATAGCCACCACGGCATTCAAAAGCTTAGTTCTTTCCGGGCCAAAGCATTTTCCCCTTCCAATTTAGCCTACACTTTGTATGGTCTAGATTCAGGCCCTCTCTTAGATCATTGGTTCTCATGTCTGAGATAGCATCCCCCTACAACCCTCAACATTCTCTTGATTATGCCATTCAAAGAAAGGGCTGTTCGTCTTATTCAGTGATCATTTACTTACTCAAAGACTTTACATCTCTTGCTTACATCTGTCGAGCTGTGGGAGATCTATCGCTCTTCTATAGATACTTTTACGGCTTCTCCGACAGTTATCCAGATATAGTCCACTCCTCTTTTGGCTTAACAGAAGCTGTGGTGCCACTGCAATAACCATCCCTATACCCAATTGGACGACCCCGAACTTCCCATTTCGTTCGTTTCTTTATACCCTAGGTTTCTATGCTGTGGAACCTACTGCCAGCAGAGGTCTTTCCTTCCCCAAATCTTAAAGTTTTTAAGTCCCGTGTTAACAAACTTCCTCTTACCCTGCTTAAGACACACGGTATGTTAGTATTTTGAGCTTTCCAGCCTTTAAGTGGATTAATCCAAGATAAAAAAATCTAAAGAAACTCACATTAACAATTAAATTGAAATACCGTTGGTTCAATAAAGAAAATAACCAATTAGGTATGTTATTCTTTTGCACGATAGAGCCCACTGACTTTAAATGTCCTCAAAAAGAATAAAATGGTGGATTTTCAACATCCAGCTTACATTCCGGATTCAACATCATGTAATTTTTATCTCTTTTGGAAAGCAGAATGAATTACTGGGCAGCCTAAAATTTTTAGAACGATGATGATGTATAAATAATAGCTACTACTACTACAGGGAAAGTATTGTAAAAATCATATACCGATCGCAGCATATTTTTCTTTCTCGGATAAAGCTTCTCAAAAGATTAAGATATATTATTAAATGTTGGTATTTTCAATCTAAAAGTGTGTAGTAGGTATTGTGGATAAACCCGAAATTATTTAATAGATATTTTTGGAAATTTTAATATACTATAAAGTAAGATAATAATTCAAATCCCACTATGAAATCTAACGTGTTAACTGTATAATTGTGACCCTATATTATCAGAATAATCATAACAAGATAAGCCAAAATAGGACTAAGTTAGTCACAAAACATACTGATAAGACAGATTGTATCAGAACGAATATCGTAAATGAAAAACTGACTTAAAGTTATTAAAGTTACTAACATTATAATAGAATAATGTTTGATTCGTAAGACATCATCGCCTTTAAAATTATGTACGTTTTAAGTTCCTTTATATAATACATTTTTATTCTAACAAATGTTAATTTTATAAAACAAAGATATTCTCAGAATTATTTCCCATTAAAAAAATGATTTAACTTATTATTTTTTCCCCTAATTATTTTTTGGTCTTCTTGCTATGAAGGAAATATTATGTATCGCGTTTAAACAAGCCAAAAATTGAGTTTCTTACTAATTTTCACCTTTTAAGATCATTACAAAACAGGGTTTGTATGACTGTCTATCTGCACCATAACTCCCCCAACCCCAATGAAATAAGACATTCCTCTCAAATTTAGTACAATGTAGAGACATCTTTTATACTTAAACAATATTGTTTCAATAGAGGATGTTAAAAAAGTAAGAAACAAGCAACACATAACTACTTTATAAACGACACTAAAAGTGTTTTTAAAAAGGCAAGGGGGAAAACTCAAACATACTGGTTAACATTTTGAAGAACTAAACTAAAAAAACATTTTGTCATAAATAGTGATTGATAAAAAACAGAACCACTTTGACTTTCTTAGTAACAGTACTGTATAGGCAAAAAAAAATGTTACAAAATAACACTGTTACTACTAGTATTTTTTGAAACAGTGTAGAACTATTAAAAATTTAACTTTATGGAACTATTAAGCTCGATTTATAGGTGTTCTATGTATAATACTGAACCATTTTATCTTAGCGTTATGTATTTTCTAATAATAATTGCGATCAACTAAATTAGTTCATAAAACTCTTATCTTAATATTTACTTTTATATCCCATAAAACATACATAAAAAAATATTTAAGCTATGACAAAAATTGGTACAAATCTTTAGGTGACAAGGTAATATTAAGCATCTAAGAAAAATCAGCCACCTAACTTGCTTGATTTCACAAAATAATATTAAGAACTTTTTATATAAAACGTAAGCATATTAAAAATATTTTCGCTAAAATATTAGGTTCGAATTTTCAGAGGTACTAAAGTTTACTTCGCTAGCTTTTGAGAACTTAATATTAACCAATAAAATTTGACCTAACTGTTTTTGAAAATGACCACCTTTTCTGTACTTCTCTTTACTTTTATATCGTTATAGCCACACTGTATAATATGGCTTCTTCATCTGAATTTAAGTCGCTACAGATTGGCGTCAATAAATTGGTGTTTAACATTTCATTTTAACTAGCCCAAAATATTTCTATTTCTCGGAAATTGCAAGATTTTTTGTAATAATGTCAAAATATGCATTTTTGTGGAAATGCTCGCGAAATTATTTAAAACGCCGCATAGACCGATGACGTACTTGAGTGTGCCTACGTCGCAAAAGATACAAGCTACGACATCCCTTTTCTACTGCTTTTTCCTTTGTTGGCATATTTATTTAACGTCACGCTTTTCACATAAGCACTGGCAACATTGTGAAGTCGTTTAAACTCGCAAATTGTGGAATAAATTTTAATCGACTTTAAAAAATTATTTACAAAAAAAACTAAAGACAATTTTGTTAAAATTTAAATTTTCCCGGGTTGATGACGTCTTTAACTATAAATTAAAATAGTTTTTAACCATTGTGAAATTTTAATATTTACCTTTAAATTAAATCTTTTAACATCAAGACAATATTAATTTTTGCATCAATATACAACGAATTCCTTATTGAAATACTTGTATATTACTTTAGACTTGATGACATCAATACAATAATAAATTAATTAAGCTTAGATCCACAACTTTAGTATAATGAAATACCAGCAACAGATTATAACTAGAAAACTCGGGAACTTTTAATTAACACAAAATTTTGAAATGCATGCGTAATAATTTTATTTAAAAATTGAATAAAAACTTTCAAAACTATTTGTTTCTAAACTTTTAATAAATTAATTTAAATGTTGAAGACGAATATAAGATGCAGAGTTACTATTGAGATTCCCATTTTTCTTATTTAAATCTACGATATTTTACTGAGAAAACTTTTAAACCCGACTTAATGTAAAAAATAAAAAACATTTTCCTGGCAATAGTTATTAAATAAAAAAAAAACTAAAAATGTAACTAAAGATTTTTATTTTAAATAACTGACTTTTATGAACTTTTGAATTTGCGAGCCTACAATCATGCATTTTTTTACATAACTGACTCAAGAAAATTTTCAGTTGTTAAAGTACCGAAAACCTTCATCATTCTTATACTGCTTGAGCAAGCAGGTTTTGTTCATCGGCGAGTAATAGAATAACAAAACAAGCAGTATTAGTCACGCATGTTTACATGCCGGGATTTAGTTAGATTGTCTCTTTTCCTCACATTGCCTATGTGTTATGTTATTTAGCTTAATCTGTATCTCTGTATGTGACCTTTATAACAATTATTTAAGACTTCGCTTTATAGGTTGTAGAGGAAGCATATTTTCTTTACTTGGAACAAGGAGTTTTATTTTTGTCTCGTATTTTTATTTAACAAATGCCATTGTTCTAATATCTACATCCCAGAAGTTAAGCCTTCAATTTGGAGAGTTCTAATTGTCAAACAAGATCATTTTAATCAAACTGAGTAAAAAATGGGATATTGTTGTTGAGCTAGTTGTACATGAAGATGAATTAGAATGATTATTCGATGGGTGCTTTTGATTTTGTAAAAAAACCCTAGGTCGGTAAATGTAGGTATCCTTTTTCTATTAATTCCAACTGTTTCTGTGTCTACAAGTACGATCTGTACAGAATTTAGTAATATTTATGCAAGAACATCACACAAAAATTTACAATATTAGCAATTATAATAAGGCTTTTACACAAAATTTTGATGTGATGGTAAAAACTAAAAGCAGATGTATATTAAGAACCCTTAAGGGAATGCCTTAGCACGTTAAATGAGCTAAAACGCGATTCCCTGCCGTTTTTAAATATTTGTTTGAGAAAAAAGTTGTATATTGAAAAGTTTCTTAAAATGATCCAAAGATTATCGGAAAGTTGGTTATTTTTACGGTTTTGTAATTTTAGGAAATTTAATGTGTTAATTATTACCATTACCAAAAATCAATTAACTTTCCGATAATCTTTGGATCATTTTAAGAAACTTTTCTATGTACAACTTTTTCTTAAAACAAATATTTAAAATACGGCGGGGAATCGCGTTTTAGCTAATTTAACGTGCTACGGCGTCCTCTTTAATGCTTCATGTTTATCAATTTTTATTTAAAAGATCATTTCGTTGCAGACCAGTGTAATTTGTCCGAGGAGCAGTATAAAAGTAACCTTTAAAAGCTTAAAGAACAAAACAAAGAAGGAAGGAAAATTAAGGGCATTAATTAGACGAAAGGCTTTTATTTCGATAAAGTTAGACATGGAAAACTTATTTTACAAAAAAACGTTAGACAAAGAGATTTTTTCTCACTCAAACCAAAAGCTTTTTGACATCTACTTATGTCATCTAAGGTTATTATTCAAAACAGGGCAGCCAAGACTAAATGATTTTTTGTTTTGTAGGTCTTGGCTGCCCATTTGTAGGGGATTATTACTGGAAGACAGCGAACATGATTGTGTCTTTACACTAAGAAAGTGGACACAATTTATGGGGCATCGATAAAAAATTATTCTGTGCCAATATTGTTATACGTTTCAGGTCAACTAATACAAATTCCATAGAAAGATTAAACATTTTACTGACGCATTATCAGCACTATGAATAGTTCAATAATTTTAGCAGACTAATCTAGCATTACTCATTATTAAAGAGTTTATTAGGTACATATCTTAAAGATAATAAGGTTAACAGTGGATTCACGTAATTATGTTATTTAGGTACACATAACAAGTCTAATTAAACACGTTCAAAGTAACAAATATAATTTAAAATGTTTAAATTGACTTAAACGGGCCAAATAAAAAAAAATAACTCATTGTTTTATCTATTTTTAGGCACACTACGTTTTGTTGTATTTAATGTAGTTATATAAATAATATCACTATAGGACAAAATAGAATAATTTTATTACAGACAATTTTTAGTCCGGGTGCCAATTGGGAAAGTACAAAAAACATACACAAATAAAAACATTAAGGTTAATATTTTTTATTATATGTGAAGAAAATAACCTAATTTTAAACCTATTCTCTTTTACTACTTATTTACCACTGAGGTAATTTATACATGGTGTTAAAGAAATCTGTGAAAAAAATTAAGGGTAGATTCTACGTCAAAAAATATAAAGAAGAGTTTTTATTAACATGGGTCCGAATTTTTTTATTCTCAAGATACAGGGTGTTATACTTAACAAATAACTATAAAATTTTTAATAAACTTATTTTCAAATAGACTGGGTACAAATCTTTTAAATAATTATTTATTGTTGTTGGTAAATATTTGCTAATAAAAATTTTAAGACCTAATATTTACAAAGAAAAGCCGCAATGCTTCTTTTATGGTCTTAAAATATGTTATTAAGTGAATTTTATTTATTCTCTCTTAAACTAAATAAGATACGAAAAAAATTAAGAGAGATAACAGTCAGTGGCGTACCGTTTTTTTGTTAAAAATATTCCTTCAGTTGCCTCTCGAGGCGCCACTGGACTTACTAAATGTAATTAAGTTAGTGATGAATTACCCCCTTAATGTCATTAATAATACTGCCAAATTAAAACAAAATTGGGTAAAGAATAGTTGGCACATTTAAAAAAAAAAAAAAAATTGAAATTTTAACACTATGCATCTCAAAAGTTAAGAGGTTTAGGACATAATATGTTTTTATGAACATTTATTTCAAAAATAAGCTAAGGAATTATACCCTGAATTTTCAGCGATCAATTAAACTACACCCTGTATAGTAGTGTTTCGTTTATACCCATTAATAAGTTATTTTGTCTTTATTGCACAACGAGCGTATAAAAATAAAAACACGAATTTTTAATAGAAATTTATTCTCATGGTAATAGGTTGCAGTTATTTGTGTCAATGAATATTTTTAACTGTTTTTTAAACCTGTACTGCTATTAATATTTTTTGCCCACTTGTCAAGAGTGTTAATGAAATTCAACGGATTTGCAATATCTACCTGGATTAAAAGCTAGCAGTGATTGTGTGGTACAGAAATCATAAACTTGTAGTACTTTTTAATCTTAAAATGTTAGCATCCTAAGATGGATACCTACTTTTTATACATTGTGGTGTACTGAACATCAGGAAATTAAGAAAAGTCATTTTTCCCCTTTTTAAAATTAAAACCTTTTTCAATACCTTGAACATTTTGTTTTTTTTTCACAGGCCTTTCGATTCCCCTTCTAAAACATTTTTTTTATTTAAGGGTAATTTTTATTTATTTAAATAAACAAAGTATATTAAAAAAGTAAAATCTGAAACACGCAGTATTTTTAGGCATTCATTAGAAGTCGACTAGTGCAAGAAAATTAATACGATTGCACTTAAACAGTTTTAAAATAGAAAATATTGTTTATATTTTCGTATTTAATGAAACCTTTTAAACACTGATGACTTTTAAGCAAATGTTAGTTCCTGTTTCTTTAATAAGAAATTAACGCAGGATTGCCGTGTTATGCAGGTACTTAAATTTCTTAAAATTCTGGGAACTTTTATACGTTTGTGATCTAATGTGACAAATAACAGATCAGCATAAATTAAAAAATTTATCAGTTTTGGACCATGCGCCCAGTTTTCCCAAAAGCACGTTTAACAATTCCAAAACTAATGCTCCATATGTCTTCTGGTAACACATATCCTGGGACATACTGTATTCTACCACCCAGCTTTATAAAAAAAGGCTTCATGTGTTATAACAAATTTTTAATGGTTTTGAACATATGGCCATCCTCAGGAATTTAATAGTAAACCGCCATTTTTTAAATAGAACACCCTAAATAAAGCATTACCATTAAATAGATATTACAAAGAGCTGTAAAAAAATACCACCATTTGATATGCCTATATCTCATAGTTTTGGAAATATGACCATTCAAATCTAAAAATTATGTTAAATTTTCATTATAGCAACAGCAAATGGACATTATATCTACGATTTTTTAGATTTGGATGGCCATCTTAAATGTGGTATTTTTTAAAGCTCTTTAAATTATTCATTTAATGGTGATGTAATATACAGAGTGTTTTATTTAAAAATGCCGGTTTACTATTAAATTCCGAGGATGGCCATATTTCCGAAACTATTAAAAGTGGATATATCATATGTGGACTCTTTTTAAATCTCTTTAATTGATCTTTTGAATGGTGATATAATATACAGGGTGTTACATTTAAAAAAAGTAAATTTTTGTAATAAATCGAAAAACCGAAGTTCAATTTCACGTTAACCGACTCCAATAATAAGGAAGTTAGCAATAGTGCCGACTTAAGAATGACTACCCTGTATAAGACACAAAGAGAAAAAAAAGAGCTAACAATTAAACAGTTTTTACTATTTGTACTACCTTCTTAATTTAACCTGTTACTTTAGCAATCATCCATTAAAGTTATTAAGCGCGAAAATAAACGCTTGAAAATATGAATGTAATCCAAGCTAGGAAGAACTTAAAAAGTGCTTTAAACCTAATCCTGGCTGACGGCTTAAAAGCACCTTGCAGCAAGTTTCTTTTAAAATTTATAGTCGGTGGGTAAACAAATTTTTAATTAAAACGTGCTTGACCCCCTTTTAGTGCTTCAATTCCTTGTTATAAGTGCTTTAGGTTATTTATGTCTGCTGTTAATGTCTTTTAATATAAGCTATTAGTTGTGCTTTAAAAATGCAAGCTGTGCTTAAGCCATTTTGCTGAATTGTTGGTTATACAGGGTGTCCAGTAACTCTACCGACAAACATTAAGGGCTCATTCCGCAATGAAAAATAAGAAAAAAGCTTTATATGAACATATTATGTCCTAAACATTATAGTTTTTTGAACAACGGGGTGTTGACAATTAAAAAATGTATTGTGTTTTTATGATAACTTTTATACCAATTCAGATATTTTTAAAAAATATGGGGGATGCCTTCTATGCACCAGAAGAATTTTTTTGACATACAAGAGAAAAAACTCCCACCAGTGTCATTTATGAGGGATTTTAAGTACATATTTTTTAAGAAACCAGCCACAGCATTTTTTAAAACATAAAAATATTGTTTTAAAATCTTATTTAGTTTGAAACAAATTTAATCTCGTGACTTTTTTATTTGATGTAAATAAATAAAAACTATTTCTCGGCATGGTTATTTCATATCGCTAATATCAAATTCTAAAGTAAAAACTCTGTTATTTATTCTTTAATTAGATAGGGATTTGGCCATGCCTAAAAATGGTTTCTATTCATTTACGCAAAAACCGTTTATCAAAAAATACAAAAAAATCCAATTTGTTCCAAACTTAATGTGAATTTAAAATATATATTTATATTTTGATAAAATGCAGTGTCGTACGATTTTTTCCTAAAAATATTTACTTTAAACCCCTCATGGACAACACTGGTAAAAATTTTTTTCTGGTATTCCAAAAATGTCTTTTGGTGCATAGGAGCCCTCCCTAATCTTTAAAAAATAGAATCAGCCCTTCAAGTTTGTTCATAGAGTTACTGGACACCCTGCATCCATTAAAACCGTTAAAATGTTTTTTGTTAAAGACAAAATGGTTGACATAAAAAGAATGTCTGATAATATAAAACATGTCAAATAAAAATGATAAACAAAATCTATGCCCAATATGACTTTTTTTAATTATATAAATTGTTTAAATTCACTTCTGATTCCAATGCATTTATAATAATAACAAATTGTTAATAACATTAAGCTGAAGGACCTAGCCATTGGATGTAATGTAATTTTTGCTTATGTCAATGAAGAACTTTTAAGTAAGTAAGTAAGTAAAACATGTCAGTACTGTTAAGTCACTGCACACTAAAGCTCAGGCCACACTCAGCTCACGGTCCATTTAAATATTGTTATATAGAATTAAAATAAGACTGTTCACATTAGGCGCTCCGCTCACGGTACGCTCACGGTCAGATCATTCCTATTTAAATGGCATGTAAGATATTTCACCGCGGCTTGAGCGAACCGAGACCTGAGAGCCTAGTGTTCAACAGCAAAATCACAATCAACAATGTCAATTTTGTTTTATTCTTTTGCAAAAACACTACATTTTTGAATAAAAGACTTACTTTATTTTATATTGTAAATGTACATGGTTATTTTCACGATTTAATAGAGGTACAAAAACGCAATTAAAAATGTAGGATATTGATGTATCTAAAAAATCGACATTTTTAATTAAAAAATTAATAATTTATTAATATTATGTGGAAGTAAAAAAGTGTTATGTTATTACCCATGTTTAAAAAACACAATTTTTATCTAAAAAAGGGAGAATTACTTTATATATTTAAATTTTAAATTTAATATGTATATCCGGCTATTCCCTTTAAACAAAATCCTGCAAGTTCCCATACTTTTTACTAAAGAGCATGATAAAATTGGTAAGTTTTATATTTAATGCAGATTTGTGTAATATGTACACATTTTAAATACTTATTTACAATACAAAAACCAGTACAAGATCTAACAATAAACTCATCAAGTTGTAGAGCTCATGTACATATATTATTTTTACCTAAAACTGGTACAATTGATACTCTAACACCATTAAGTTCTGATCTTTAACCAGAACAAACCAGACAAAAATAAAGTATGCAATGTCTCCAAGCTACTTAATATAATTTAAAGGGTTTGTCTTATAAGAGGTATTTCTTTTTAAGCCCTTGATTTACACTTAATAATCATTAACATAATTATTGATTTTAAAGTTAAAAATAATTTATTAAATATAGTTTTTTTACTGAGTTATATTTATCTTAAGACATTAATTATTAATTTAAACATCAAAATTTGAAAATCAGCAGTTTTTGTAGTAACTTTTTGTATAATTTGATTAAAACAAGTAAAATCCAAGTAATAAAGTGGTTAAAAATATTGAAAATAAATGTAAATATAAAAAGTTAAAAAGCCAGAATTGCAGCTATTTCCAAAAACTATTAAAAAACATCAGATGATGATGATGATATAAAATCGAAAATTAAAGGCAGACTATAAACTACTTCAGAATTGTATACATTTTTAAAAAACTAAAACTCTTCTAATAGTTAGTAATATATCTGACATGAAATTTTAGCAACAGACATTAGGATCAACCACTGGTATATACAGGTTTTTTTATATATTTATTATTTATTTTTGAATGAAATGAAAAAAAAAGTACTGTGATTTGCAAGAATAATTTATCACGCATCATTATAAGTCAAAGAAAGGCGAGAAAAGGGGTTTTTATAATTTTGGAACTTCTTTTGTACTATTGTAACATTCTAAGTATCCCTAACTATTTTCTCTAAAAATCCTGCAGAAGCTGCTTAATGATTAACTGTTAGACCAAGTACATTAAACACAGTACATAAAACATAGTACACAAACAACACTGTGCTCATGCCACATAACACTAATTATTTTTAAAAAACCATCACTTACCTAGTAAGACGAGCTTGAAAACTATGCACATCACAAATTCCAGAATTCTGCATAGCAGGTTGACTACTTATAGTTGTTCGCCATCCTTTATCAATAAAACATTTGGCTATAAAGAAGTCTTCTGCAAGGTAACAGCCAAAAGTTTTCAGGCCACCCTCCTCTTCTATCACACATTTTCGCATTAAAGTTGACATGCCTGTATGGCAGTTAATTCTTACACAGTCTGCTGCTAAGTACATTCGTGATTGTGCTGTACCAAAGTATATCTAAAAAAAAAAAAAATATAGTATCCCATTCCCATAAAGCCCATTATTTACATAATATATCCAAATCTTACTTTTTCTAATGTTGCAGCAAATCCATTTCTATCGCATGTAAAAGGCATTTGATGGACTATACCTGTTTTTTCAGTCATATGGTTTACCATGTCTTGAAGGGTATCTTCTTTCACTAAAACAAAGCAAACCCTAATAAAAACAGTTCAAAATAAAAGTTAGGGTGGGGGTATGGAAATTGCAAAAGTATTGTGGAAAAAATTTGAGATGAACAAAAATTAACAAAAATACAGTGGTTTAAGGCGTATCTTCACCCCTATTTCTTTACATAATTTACAATTTTTATAAAAGCAAGTAGGGTGATTTTTTTTTCTTAAAGATCACATGTTAACTGAGATAATATGGTAGCCACAATTTACCTTTTTTTTCAAGAAGCTTCCTAATCATTGCTAGATTTTTTAGAATTTCTTAGCAGATATCATACACAATATTCATCTAATCTATTTATATTTTAATAAATAAAAATTAATTTAAAAAAATAATCTTTATTGTATAGACATAATCACATACAAATGTAGTGTTGTTTAATTTAAAAAAAAATGACTTTGTCTTCAAATAAAAAATATATTAAAAAGAATTAAGCACCAATTAACCATACCTCCCCTTTAGTAACCTTCACATTCCAGTCCAGAAAAGCCTAAATCTGTCCCTAACATGTCTACAACTAACTTTATTCATGATTTTTTTTTGAGTTCACTGTTTTTTTTATTGTGAAAGTAAATTGAAAACCTCTAAATCTTCATTGTTTAATTAAAACAATAAATTTTACCAGAAAATGTTTTTTTAATAGACTGGTCATAAAGGTAAATATGAGAATCAAAAAGTACCTGTACTATACTTACTTCGAATTCCACTATCCGAAATTAAAATTAAATCGTAACTACATGCTTCATAAGCCCTATGCATATTATTAATTTTTGGATTAACACCTACTGACGAACCACCAATAAACACATTTGCTGCAATCTTTGGATACTTTTCTATTAAACTATTTACAACTTCTATTGAGGGATCTTTTTCATCTTCTATACAGAATAATATTTCATACTGAAAAACAAAACAATAAGGTGAGTATAACAGCTCCCGCACTCTGTAACTCGAGGGAGAAAAAATTTTCTTTCTATGCAATGTAAATCATATGGCAATTTCAGGAAATTTCTTTTCAATCGAGTTATAGAGTACGGGGGCAGTTTTCCATATAATGTTTATATGAAATGTAAGATTTAAATTTGTGAACTACTTGACAAAAATTTAATAAATTAGGAAACACTAAGAATGTATTAGGTAACTGATGTTCAATTCCTAATTAGTTAATGTACATAAGAAATAAAATAGAAGAAAAGATCAACTACTTGTAATTGATTATTTTAGGTATATTTATGTATTAAAAAAATTACTACTTACTGAGGGATACCCCATTGTAAAAAATGTTTCTAGGTTAGAAACTAAATGGGGATCCGTTCCCATTAGAGGTTTTAAAATCGAAACACCCGGGTATGGTTCATCCCCTGGTAAATCTTGTACTTTTTGTGTAGCCTGTATTTTCTAAAAAAATAGTTCCAAGGTTAATATCCTTTTGCAGAGAGAATGGTATTGTATTTTGTATTAGTAAACAAAAACTTGGGTATAAAATAACTCTAACTTACCCATAAAATATTGCTATTAAATGAAGCAACCACATCGCACACCAAAAAACAAAAAAGAATATCGCAAAACCATATAAAGTGTAAATCATTGGCGCCATTTCATTTGTTTAGAATTATTGGTCATTTGTTACTTAAACTATTTTATATCACATTTAACTATACATTTTAATAATTAAAGTACTATTTTTAAAAGGGATAAACCACCGGAAAAAATGAAGCATTATGTATGCGTGGTCTCATGATACATCAATATTATTTTGTAAAACAAGATAACAAGAAGTGGGGGCGAAGCAAAAGCAAACCCACGACTGTCATATGTCAATGTCAAATGACAACGACCACCACCATACACGCTAACCCCTCCTTTTTATCGAATCACACCACTAAGGTCACGTCCGAATTACTCAAGAACTTAAACACAAAATTAAAAAACAAAATTTTGACATAGGTATGTATAATTAAAACTAACTTAAGCGCACGAACGCAAGCACTCGAAAGACTGTTTAATCGTTCGCCAAAACCAAAAAAAATATAAGTGATCGTTTCAGGATAATCGATTTTTATGCCTATTTTATCTTGTTAGAAAGATAAACTTGGAATGAATAAGATTAGTAGAGATACCTTTAAAGCATGGGGAAAATTTTAAATAATATGTGTCATACAATGATTTCCTTTTATCAATTGGAGCATTTCATGATAAAAATTAGTGGGGAGAATAATTTAATCATACTTGATAAAATTAATCATGTATTAACGCTTCTTCTGAGTACCTGCTGACCTTACTTACCTACCTGTGTTTTTTTTTACAAAAATTTAATAACAATATTTTAGCGTAAGTAATATTTCGGACTAAATTAAATAACCCTTCTACAAATATTTTTAATAGCTTTAATTTGACTCTCTATGTATGTGTATTTTGTGCATGTAAATATGTACATGTGTATATATACAGGGTGGCCATTTGAAAACGAATCAGAGCTACTTTTGGCGCTCCAGGTCATATAAGGAAATACGCTCGGACACGCCAATTGATTTTAGGGGAAACATTTTTTGCCTTTTCCACACCCTTAACTGCAACCCTCTAGCAGGGGTGAGACCCACTGCAAAAATCTTAAATGAAAAGAGGGGTCGAGTGATACCTTATTTTGAAGGTCTTTCGACCCTGATTACAACTACCAAGTTTGAAATCTTTGTTGTTATTCTTGTTGATATGACAGCTTGTCAAAATTTTGATTTTTATTTTTTTAATGTATTTTATTAAATTTCCGATAAGAATGAGCTTCTTTAAACTAATGCCTAGTCCTCATGTAAGGTAAAATATTGCGAAATCTCGGAAGTCCAGATTCCCGTAACTACAATATCAAAGTTGCATTGGTCTGTCAGCAGCCATGTTGAAAAAGTGACAGATCCGTGACAGTTTCGGAAAAAAGTTGAAAATTTTTACCTTTTTACAGAATCCGCCAATTTTCTTGTTTGCTTTTGTGCTTGTTAGGTATTGTTAGTGTAGTTTTACTCAAATTTATACACTAAATTTATGTTTTTTGCCCCGCCATAACCAGACGGCTTTTGGAAAATTGCGCCAAGTCGCAGTTCCAGATTTAAACAATTTTTGTTCACATGAGGACTAGGCATTAGAGGATATGATAGAGATCTTTAAAATAGGATATCTATCATTTAAAGGGTGTGACTCACCCCTACGTTTTAGGGGTGAATCACAACCTCGCCAGAAAGATCAATTGATATCTCATTTTAAAGGTCGTTTAACCCTTGCTTGCTTTTACAGCCCCGAATCTTCATTTTTTTAAGGCGGGCAAAAATTGCCCTCTGCCGCCCCTCCAGAAAAAAAAATTTAAAGAGTAAAAGAAAAACATACAATGTGGCCATTTAAAAAAGAAACAGAGCTAATTTTGAGCCCTCCCATCAGCAGCAGCAGCTGGTGATGGCCAATTTTGTGAGTCAACCTGCACCATTGTTACAATATACAAATACTTTTTTATTTGTTGATTATTACAGTCTATTAAATTACTTTAAGCCATTATTTGTTTTACTATTTAACATATTATCACTTATAATGGATTAATTACTTATAATAAGAGGCCTAAATAAATTTTAAACATGATTTTTTATCTATGGTGCGGGTTGACCCACCAAACTGGCCATCACCAGCAGCTACTGCCTCCAAGGCATTTATGGAAAAACGCTAAGCCCAGTCAATTTTTGATTATACGGGTCACTTTTTCACTCTAAGCTGCAACCCTTTAGCAGGGGTGAGATCCACTACGAAAATCTTAAATGGGAAAAGGGGTGGAGTGATAACTTATTTTAGAGGTCTCTTGACTCTGATTACAACTGCCAAGTTTGAAGTGTCTGCTATTATTTTCGTTCATATGTCCGGTTGTCAAAATTTTGATTTTTATTATTTTCTTTTAAGTATAATATTAAATCAGGCTCGGATCTAGAAACGTGGGGCAAGCCGGGGTGTCTGCCCCGGGTGTCACCTTCAAGGAGCTGCAAATTGAAGCATGGCAGATGTGTACAGGGTGGGTGTACCAAAGTGGACGGTGACCACTGGGAATTTGAGAACTGCAAAAGATAGCAAGTCAATGAAATTAGGAAAAAGTTTATTTTTATTTTGTTATTTTTTACTCTTCACTATTCATTTGGGATACCACTTTAGCAAGAAATTAACAATGGTGGGTGACAACTATTTACATTTGTCATATTTTTGTCTTCAATTTAGAGCTAGCCTACATTAGCATACACTTCGTTTTGTTAAACCACCCAGTTAACTCAAAATATAAATCGAGTGGATCAAATTATTTGATCAATTCGATTTGAATTTTGTATGAGCGGTATTCTTTCGAGACATGATCAGTGAACAAACCACAAAACAGAGAGAGTTAGTTCTGGAACAAACTGATGGAAGTGAAACTGATACCATTCTTTTAAAACCTATGTGGCTAACTTCATTCTGGATGTTAATAATTCAAATGGCATCTCTGCTGTCCAACGGAAAAACACCGTATGTGTATATTATAAGCCTATTCACATACGGTGTTTTTATCGTTGGACGGCAGATCTGTCACGTAAGCAAATGATCATGATCACGTGCAAGTGATAATCATCTCTAAAAATTCATTAGCCTAAAGAGTTCACATAAAATCTCGCTTTGTTATTTAGAAATAGTAAACACATTTTTACACAGTTTTTAAACTACATGCGTGATGTCGCCTAAATGCATTAATTAAATTGACCAACTCGGTAAACTTTTTTTATTTTTGGACAGTGAGAGAACACGAAGTAAATGGGCGCATTTACGCGTACGTGGCCGCTTTACCGCTTAGTTTTACAAGTGTCAAAATTGCCAAATTAAACCCATAAGTGCTCAATTTCTAACGAAACATTTAAAAGTCGTTAGAAATTGACCAATCAGAGGACATTTCGTAAATCGAATTTCGCAAGCTTATGAACTAAGCTTTACCCAGCGGTTAAAAGGCTTAAGTCAAGGTGTGTTTGGCATAGTGAAAAGTGTAGTGTAGTGTATTAGAGTTTTGATGCCAAGCGCGTTTAACTGAGTTATGTCACAAATGTCAAAAATTCAAAAGGCTTTTACGCTTTTATTTATAAACAAAAAAAATAAATTTTTACACATTTGGGTTTCTTGTTCTCTATACTTGTTCGTACGAGTGGTTTAAAGACTTTATTGACAAGAATTATCGTTTTAATAAAATGTACCCTACTTCAAGACGTTGAAAATGGTGTATTTGAGTTTAAAAAAGTTAAAACTAGTCATACATCAATTTTAGGCGTTCAACCAATTATAACCGCGGTAATAATTGGTGACAACTTTGACGTATAATACATTGTTTAAACGTCAACATAACCGATTGGTAAATACCGTTTTAGAATTGGTTCTTCGCCTAAAATTGCTGATAACTTTTTGTTATGCTAAACAAGCTTTATAGTACTCCTGAGTAGCTTTCCAGTGACTCATATAGAGCGCTTCCGAGTAGCTCCAGAGCATTTCGTTGTACTTTATGGCGTCCAATGACCGAAAGTGTTATGCACTTCAACTACTTCCTTTTTCTTTCCCCTTGCCCGTCATGCACCAGCTCTCTTTCCTTGTCTAGGGATGCGTTCCAGTGACTAGCTTTTTATAGCTCCAGGGCTTGAAGCTCTTGATCTGCTATTAAAAGTTAGTCACTGGAACGAATCCTAGACAAAGAAAGAGAGATAACCTTAAGAAATTTTAAAATATCGTTTTTTCTTAATCTCTCTTGGCTTTATAATAATTATTATCTCTCTCTATCTAATTCAATTTCAAACAAATAATTTTTAAAAATACATCCCTAACTATAAAGAACTGATTTTTGACGTTTGGAGCACGCAACACCAACAAGAGGGGCTGGTGCATGAGGGGCAAGGGGAAAGAATGCAGATGCATAATACTTTCGGTCACTGGAACGCCATAAAGTAGAACGAAGCGCTCCGGAGTTACTCAAGAGCGCTCTATATGCCTATATGCGTCACTGGAAAGCTACTCTGGAAAGGCACTGTGAATGCACCCAATGTAAATGCAGGCTAATGTAAATAGAGAAAAAGAAGAATATTATAAGATGGCAAAGAGTTGGCACTCTTGTTTGGAATGTTGACAATTTTGGCAATTTTTAATGTTGGCACCTTAATAAACAATGGCGTTGACGGAGTAGTATGTTTCTGAGCGATATTTATTTTTTTGTTATGGTTTTATAAAGTTCCTCAGTCATTAAAAACATGATTGAGGGTTACATTGACAATAAAAGATATAAATATGCCGTTTTAACATATCAGAGGATTTAGTGTTAAGGTTTTAAAAGACAATGTAAAAAAATGGCTTCAAACTCTTACAGGTATTCAATCAATATTTTATAAAGTCACACCCCGTGCATGTAATTATTTTGTTTTAGGGTGGAATGGGTTGAAATAATAGAGCCCAAAACTCAGGAGCATATGTATGCCAATTTGGCAACAGGAGAGTGTGTATGGGATCCTCCAGAAGGTGTACCTGTGAAACGAACTGACTCAAACCAATGGTGGGAGCTATTTGATCAAAATACAGCCAGATTTTACTACTACAATGCGACATCACAGAGGACAGTGTGGCATAAGCCAACAAACTGCGATATTATTCCTTTAGCCAAATTACAAACACTAAAACATAATACAGATTGTAGTCCTGCTGCAACAAGTAATCAAGCCACACAAACCGGTCATCACGTTGAAAGGGGACAAGCCTTAAGCCTGTCAGCTAGTACTCCACAGTTGCGTCGCAAACCCAGTGATTTATGTAGAAGCAGTAGTTTTAGTCAAAGAGGAGCAGAAGCGCCCCTATACTCGAATTGGCATGATTCTCATTTATTGCCTTTAGAACATTTTCTGCTTAATAATAGCAGGGAATCCGATAGTGATCATTCAGATAGTGGAAGTGAATCTCTTACAGGTATGTTTTTAATTTTGAACTATAAATAAATAGAAAGAGGGTTCAAAATATGTAGTATTTTTTTATGCACCACTTTTTACATGGACCTAGCACAGTAGATAATTTAAATATCATTTTTAACTAAACTTAAGGCTAATTTAATTAACATTGTACTTTATTACAGGTAAGTTTGTTTGATCTTTATATTATTTATGAAATACTAAACCCATCTTTTTAAAAAGATACCTATAGAATAGATCATTTCTATTTTCTCAAACAACAAATTGTATGTCAATACAGGTGAGCAATTACTATCTTTAAACAATTAATTTAAAATTATATACCCATACAAATTTAAAAGGGATCAATCCAATATAATTGATTGGATAAGGTTATTTTAAATTTATAAAAATTTATAACAGTAGACACATTGGGACTATTTGGACAAAAAATGTATTTTTGCAATGAAAAAAAAATCTTATCCCCACATGTAGTTGAGAAAAACACGGGGGATAAAAAAGTATCTAAATAAACCAGGTTATTAAGTTTACAAATATCATAGAATTTAACATGTTTTTCAAACTGTACAAGCTTCATTTATTTTGTTTAATACAAAAATTATTGATATCCTAATAGTTGTATTTGTAGCATTTAATATAAATAAATCACTTTTTATACCATAGCTACATCCATAACAGAGTATTAAAACTTAAGAAAGAATCCATTACATTCAATTTATAGGTTGTTTATTTATTTTTTATTAAATATATTTTAACGATTTAGTTTTTGAGATTCTACACTTTGAAACCAGCTCCCTGTGTGTTTTAATTAAACCAATAATCTATAGATGTTCGTGATTCTATTTTTTTTTCTTTTTATGTTTTTTTAAATATAAACATTATTTTTCTGTCATTTTTGTACCAGTATATCTCCCTAAGTGTGTTTGAAACACCTTGTAATATTGTTTATGTATTTAATCATTTATTTAACTACTGGCTCATGCCTATCTTTTAAACAAGAATAATAGATAATTAGGATTTGGCAATTGGTTAAATTCAGTTAAATAAACACTAACTAGACAAACACTGGTAAGTATCAGACAAATAATAGAAGTTTTCAGAGACATCATTATCCAGTCAAAAAGTATAATAAATTTAGAATGAGAACCATATTTATTTAAATTAAGAGAAGAGTAGCAAAGGAACCAAAATAAAAAAATTAATAGGGTAAAAAAATATACTGTATTTAATATAGGTCGAAGCAGTACAGAAGATAAGTTGCTATTTTTTTAACTAATATAAGGTTATGCCTAAGTCCAGTCAATTAAGTTTTAGTTAAGACTTAGTCTGGTGCTAATTGGGTTTAATATTTATTTTTAAAGTAACAAAGTCAAGAAATTTATGTTAAATTGCTTCAATTAAAAAAAACATTTTAATTTGAACATTATTGATATAGGTCATGTCTCAGCAGATGATTAAATAATATTGAATGCAATAATGGAAAAGACAAAACCCCAATGTCCTATTTAGGTTAACAGCTGTTTGTTTTTGAAATATAGCAAGTGAGTTCGTTTAAGAAATTGCTAGCAGAGCGAGGAGATGCAGAGAAAAAGTCACATCCCTTTGGAGCTAATAGAGCCGATAGCAGTTACCGAACGCGTTCTAAAACATTTGACAGTTCGACCTACTTGCGAATGAATGGGCATTTATGTGATCTGTCATATCTTCGGGATTAATGCAAACAAATTCGCAAATTTTACAAAAATACAGTAAACAACCAACTAAATCTTCGGATTCCATGTCTTTTTTGAAAAAATGACAATATTTTGAAATTTCTCGTTTTCCAACCTATAAATGTACCTGATTTTGCGTTTTCTATTTTTGACATAAAAATTTTAGATCTGTCCGCTCGGCGATTTCACTTGAGACGATCCGAGCATTCAGATCTTCAATTATCGAACACAGAGCAGATCTAGTCAAGCTTACAGATGCACTAAACGAACGGAAAATTTGACAGTCGGGCGTTTCGAGGTAACAGATTAATAATAAACGAACTCACTTAGCCAAATCAAAGACTAGTTTTTCTGGTTTTTTTTACTTACCGGGTCTTGCTGATTTTAATGAAAGCTGGTTTTCAGGGGTTTTGTAGGACAATGTTCACAAACAGTTAGTTTTTTTCGACACCCGATTTTAATAATTTTGATTATTGCGTATATTGAATATTGTCGCCGAGTTGAATGAATGTTAACATACGCGGTTTTTTTGGGCGCTTTACGAATCCAAAATCATTTGTCTAGGGATTTAGATGAAAGTTGTTTTACGGAAATTTTTGGAACACATTTTGCACTAGTTACAACACTGAAGTCCGTTTTTTTCGGAAATCCCCGAGTTTTCGTTTGGATATCCGATTTCGACCTAACCTCAAAACTGCACAGTTTTCCTTAAATCTTTCTTTTTAAAACTGGTTACACCCGAACCGGATAATTTCATAAGAAAGTACATATTAGTTTACATAATAAATACATTTTCACGATTATTTACTAATTATTTTTAACTAAGAAACACCTTGGATCAATTCTTATTTTTTTACTTTCAAAACGACGCGCGAAACAATTGAAAAACGATAACTTTTCAAATGTCAATTGTGGTGGTTAGTGACTCGATTTACGTGAAAATTGAAAATATTTTTTTTCGAAACTACAACACAAAATCATCGAAGAAATTATGTTTTACGACATCATTCAAGTTCATAATACCCTTTTATATACGTATCAAGATAAGTAACAAGTATCCCCCTAAAAAACTTGGAATCAGTTTACTAAAATCGAAACAATGGTAATGGCCTACTTAAAAGGTTCATAGGCAAGTAAAGCAACAACAAAGCGGGACAGTTGCGTCACTGGGTTTACATGCCTGCATTCGTTGTCTAATATTTACCTGTTAGTAATTTTCACGCGTTTGGCAGTCTCCTTTCCACACATTACCTATAAACCTTTTAAAGTGGACGAACGTGTATGTTATATCAAGATCTAGCCTGTTCTTAAGTAATGTTTCTTTTATCTTGGGACATTCTTTTTAATTAAAGTTGACCTATGAATATAAAAAATTGTAATACTGAAAACCAGAGATGGAACATAATTCATATGTATATTTTATATAAAAGAGAATTAAAATTTTACTAAACTATTTTAATTTTGCACTAACATGGATAGTCAAAAATAGGTTTTGGGTGAATATCAGTAAATTCAATACAAATACTATTTATTCTTTGTGAAGTCCATAACAAGACTATAATAAAAGTTTTTTTGCATTTGAAACCTAAACCTATTTAAATATTTTTTAAAGGTCATGAACCAGATAATGAAGATTCAGATCAGTCCGAGGGCAGCTATTTACCCCATAGGCTTTCGCATAGACAAGTGGAATATCTTAACTTGCCAACTGGAGTTTCAACAGGTATGTTTTTAAGATTTCCTTGAGATATCTTGTCATTTAAGACAAATATTTGGTTTTACTTGATTTTGGGCTAAAATTATAATAATGTATTACGAAGATGCTACACCTTAAAGGGTAATTGACCCAAATTCTAGTTTTTGTAGTTTAGGAAATTAGAAAAATAACCAATTAATTTCAGTGTACTGAACTATATTTCTAAATGCAACTGGCACAATATTTCAAAAATCAAAAATGTTATGTCAACTAAATATTTTTGCAGAACCTAGGGAACGGGAAAGAGAATGTCCGCCTACTCCACTTCTGAAACCTCTTGCCGAGCCTCCACTGCAGCCTGAGAGGGAGGCAGACATGGAGAAATTTGCAGCTGATAATTTGAATCTCGGAGGTCGTGGTTTGTTCAGAAGAAAAGCCAGTGTAAGAGACTTGCTTAGCTGGACTCAAAGAAGCTTACAACGGCCTTTGCTAGCTTCCAGCAAGCCTGTTTATAAGCAAGCCATAGAAATGTTTAGGTAAAATATTTATAAATCACAAGTTTGTTAATAATACAAAAGCTGGTAGCCACTTTCACTAATCTACAAAGTTGGCAAAAGCTAAAATTGGGTATATAAATTATCTAATAATTATTATAGATAAGATTGTATTCCAACTTAATGGGCGTTTTCACACACACCGGCAAAATCGTTGCTGGTAACGGCGCCAACGCCGAATACAATACAGGTGTGGAAACCTACTCGCCGACCATAGGGGTTTAAAAGCATAGTAAATATTCGAGGTGGGGTCTGACGAAAGACGGAAGCGGTGGGCCGGCGCAGCCTCTGATCTCGTTCTGCTCAAATTGGCGCTTGTTGCAGCGGTGAATTGCGGGAGAGTACTTAGTAAATTGGTGGAGGGGATTAAACATACCTAATTGCTAAGGACGGCGGTTTGGTTTTCATACCGGTATAATTAAATTAGTATTTTTACACATAGTCCGGCCCGACTTATTTGCCGTCACTGTTTTGTAATGTACACTTGTACACAGGATCCGACTTGCCTAATTATCATTGTCTTCCCAGAAATAATGGTCGTTGCTAGGGCGGTTTGTGTGTTTTTTTTTAAATAAATTGTTTAAGCATGATGCTGTTAGGTTAATGATTTTCTCTAAGCATTTCAAAAAGTCTGTAGAAGCTACCTTCTATGTGTCTTACTGTCAACAAGGGATGTGCCCAGTGTTGCTTTTGTTTTTGCCTCTTTGGTGCTTTTTTTAGGTACAATAGCTCAAGAAGGTAATATTTGTTAAGATCACTAGGGTAGATAATTTTTTCACCACCGCTAAATACATAATAAATTGATACGGGCACCGACAGGCCGTCTAACATCGTTTTTCACACTTCCCGGCATGTCAGTGCCGTTATCAATTTATTGTGTATTAGGCAGTACTGAGAGAAAGAAGTACGCTAGCTAGTACTCTTAACGAACAAATTCTTATTGCGCTATTGTACCGCAGGGGAAAAACACCAAAAATGCAAAACAGAAGCAGCACTGGGTACTTCCTATATTGACAGTTAGATACATAGAGGGTAGCTTTAACACCGGCTTTGAAAAGCTTAAAGATGATAACTTTAATTTTTTTAATTACTATAGAATAATTGTAGATACTACTAAACAACACCAATGAGAAATTATATTTTGCCTAAGAAACGATAGTCCGTCGATACGATTGTAGAGTTCAACACCATAAACCAGAATCGGCGACCGGATAGGCAAACAGGTCGGACCGAACTATGTGTAAAAGCACTAAATTAATTACATGGCAATCGCTATCGGCGTCGTTACCGGCACCGGTTTTACCAGTGTGTGTGAAAATGCCCAACAGGTTAATAACTCCCTAACGAAGCGCGATATTATTATTTTGGTTTACTCTATCAGCCCTATCATTCACGACATGCCCTTTTTAACATCCGTAGTTTTACCTAATTGTATATACACAACTTCTGCATTGGTATAAAAATATAATATATAATTTTTTTACTTTCAGACAAGTTCAAATGTATATGGGAGATAGAAAAGCTCGTCCAGGCATTTCTTTAAATTCGCTCCTTATGGAAATTTTGGGCACTGCTCACGTTCAGTCGTTGTTACGAGATGAACTTTTTGTTCAGTTGTGCAAGCAGACAACTGAGAATCCAAGGAGGGAGTCACTATTACGAGGATGGGAATTGCTGACTATTGCTCTAGCTTTTATTCCTCCTAGTCCAGTTTTTCAGCCTGCTTTATTAGGGTACCTGAATAGGCATAGAGATCCTACTTTTTCGCGTGTTTTTCCTGATGTTAACCGATGGCCTATACATGTGCAAGTAAGTCATAAACAACTAAAATTTTTATGTTTATAGGATTTTTTTTGCATTTATTAGAATTATGTTTTACACGACGTGCCAGCTCGACGCGTTCATCAATTGAGTTTCTGTGAATTGAACACTAGCAGGCAGAGATTAAACAAAAGACGGCCCTATGTAAACATCTTTATTGGCAAAAATTGGCCCTAAACGTTTTGATGTGGCACGACATGTAGATGTTTTTTGAGCATGTTAACAGGATAACTTGAAATTTAGCCTAAAGTATGAAAGTATAACTAAACTTTTTAGTCTAGTCCATTAGGTGTTCAACAATAAAAACTTTTTACTTTCAGTTTGTCATAAAATTTTATTAAAGAAAAAAAAGCTAAAAACTAAATTTAATTTGGGTTAATACTAATACTAACGCTAAAATTAAACTCTAAACTCGGCATTAATGGATCCACTGTATAAACATAATCTAAAAGTGCTTTTAAATGAATATTTCGATTCTCGATCATCGAAAATCATTCTCTAAAAATATTGTACGCCAATTTCGGAATATTTCGTATATATGTTACGCCGAATTTGTGTAGCCGATTTCATGTATTCGCCAATATAAAAATTTTGCCTAATTCGTGAAATAAGCTGTTTTGTCACATTGGGGAGGTCATGGCTAATTCTGGTTAGTTAACTCTTTGTTTTAATAAAGCAAACTAAAAAAAAAAAAAAAATTCCAACGAGAACTAACCATGTCGAACCCAATGTGACAGTTTTATTTACTGCTTATTTCACGAATTAAGCACAACTTTGCCGATTTCATGTATTAGGCAAAATTATAATTTTGCTTAATTCGTGAAATAAGCTGTTTTGTCACATTGGGTGGGTCATGGTTAGTTAAATCTTTTTTAAATGCGAATTAAAAAAAAGATTTAACTAACCAGAATTAACCATGTCCATCCCAATGTGACAGTTTGATTTACTGCTTATTTCACGAATTAAGCACAATTTTGCCTAATACATGAAATCGGCAATTACACAAATTCGGCATAACATGTATACAAAGAAGGTAACAGCCCTTTATATTTACTCACTTTCTCTTCTAGGTTAACCATTACGCTACTGTAGCATGTCAACGGCTAGAAAGAATAGGGGCTGGTGGCAAACGTACTGCTAAAAGGCCCCAAATGGATGACATAGAATCAGCTAGAAAACAAATATTCCAAGCTAGTCTGTTCGGAAATACCTTAAGAGAAGTAATGCAGCTACAATCCAGTAGATGGCCAAATAGAAGGCTTCCTTGGCCGCAAGTAGAGCTTTCAATGCAAGTTTTAAAACTACAAGGACTGCAAACAGAAGGGATATTTCGAGTTTCGGCTGACGTCGATGAAGTTAATAGACTGAAAGCGCAAATGGATCGTTGGGAGATTAGTGAACCCAGTGACGCCCATGTTCCAGCAAATTTACTTAAGTTATGGTTAAGAGAACTCTATGAACCGTTAATTCCCGACTCTCTATACCCTGAATGTGTTGCTGAACCTATGACATCCCGCCGTGCATGTGATTTAGTTTTGCGTTTACCCACATTACATAGATTAGTATTATGTTATTTAATACGGTTTTTACAGACCTTTAATAAGCCCGACGTTATACAGCATACTAAAATGGATGCCTCGAATTTAGCCATGGTCTTCGCGCCCAATTGTTTACGGTGCATGGCAAGTGACCCTCGTACCATGTTTGACAATGCGCGTAAAGAAATGGCTTTTATGCGATGTCTTATTCAAGACCTTGATACAGAATGTGTTCGAGAGATGATCTGACCTCAACTTTTTATTGTATATTTATACCATGAATATTGTAACTTTTTTTATTATAAATAATAGATATGCGTCACGTGTTTTTACCTTTGTTTTATCCTCTATTCCCACAAGAAATGCTTTAGGCAGCAGCTTTACCTTATAAGCCTTAGTTTGGATTTTTGGTGTTCATAAACTGTGGTGTCAAACGCCGTTTTCTCGAAAACTAAAAAGGATAGGCTATATGGGTTTATTATAGGTTTTATATCAGGAATAGCTTAAAGGATATAAATCGTAGGAAATATACAGGTGTTCCATTAAAATTATCAGGGTTATCATTCTTAGAAGTTTAAATTTTACAGCACTTCCGGTTAAACAGGAAGTAGTATTATAATGGTCTCTAAAGGTAGTCTTTTAAAAGAACTATTTTAAGCATTTTAAATTTTTGCGATGTTCATTTGTTGTCTCATAAAACTGCATAATGTGCTGTCGTTTGGACATTTTCAAACGCCATTTTTTCCAAAACCAAAAGAGTTAGGTTATGAATAAATCTAAGGTTTTATATCAGGAATGACCTATAGAATTCAAATTCTAAAAAATATAGAGAGTGTTCCCTTTAAAATATCAAAGTTTATATCACTTCCGGTTAAACCGGCAGTAATACACAGATGCTATTATATCCAAAATTGGCATCCGATGATGCAATATAACGTCCCTAAATTTAAAAACTATGTGGTTGCATTGGAGAAAATAAATTGCTGGATAGCAATTTCGTTGTCACCCTGTATAGTTACATACAACATTTGATACTTTTGACATTTACCCTCTATATAATAATTTTTAATTAAAAGTGCAATTAATGCGATAAAACTAAAACTAAAAGAAAATTTAGGACTATGAGTAACAAAAAATAGATGTAGTAATTAATTTTTCGTTAACTGCTCGGTTCAAAACTTACCGTTTTATCGCATTTATGGCATTCCACATTAAAAATTTCAAATATTAAAAAGGTTAGATGTAAAAAGTAGCACAAGCAGTGTCATTTCACTCGAAATATCATTTTCTATTTTAATATATTAAGATTCCAGAGTGGCTTTCCAGTGACGCATATAGACGTCTCTTTTCCTCACATTGCCTATGTGTTATGTTATTTAACTGAACCGGTATACTGATAAGTAACAGTTTGGTTGCAGAAATATGTACGAGTATATTACGAACATAAAACATTGATAAAACAATGATATTTTGACAGGCTAAATCATGTAATTTTATTCTTTTGCCTTTGATTAGTGAAACATTAAAGTAACTTTACGTAATACCAAGGTAAATAAAATCAAACAAGTTTTCACAAAAATATACATAAATTTATTGTCTTTTTGCCATGTAACGGTGTACTCTAGAAAATTAGTAGACCTCACAATATAAAGAAAATAAATAAAGTAACTCTTCTAAAAGCATTATACAATGTTTTAAGTTAATGTCTATTTGTCATTTAATTTTATACAAGAAAAAAAAGGTAAATCTCATAATATAAATAAAGTAACTAAAAATATTTTTACAATTCACAGAATAAATGTAAAGTAGGCCAGGTTGAATAAATAAATAAATTTTTCTTAAAGTATTATACAAAATATGATATATATTCGTGTGGCATAACACCACGTCTAGGATAGAACGTGTGATTTACAGAGTAATTTAATAAATTTGTGAGATTTGATGTGTAAATATCTGCAAACCTAAATAATCTTCTTGAGAAATACGTGGGATTGTGGTATGTCCTAAACACGCTGCCAAACTGTTTATTAAACACATATTTTATGTCGTTCCTAAAAAAAAAAAATACCAGTAATACCAAATTTCATGTATACAAAGCGGCCAAATAGCAGAACATGTCAATGCAATAAATATACATTAATTTACCTCAATCTATCTCTTTCAGCCATCCATTTTGTTAAAATGGCTTGTTCCTCCGCATCTTCACAGTCTTGATGATCTTCAATTAATTGTGTCAACATTTGCAACCAATTAGCATTTTTTTGAAATCAACATTGTTTAACGTAGCAATTTCATGCTGAAATAAATTATTTTATAAATACTTTAAAAAAAACTTTACAACTAAAAATTAATAAATAACATACAGGGTGTCCGATGTATTTTAACCCAATACATCGGACTGGAAAATATTAGGTAATATGGGAGATAAATACTTACTGTTAATTCGGTTATAATAGCACCAGTCCTCCAACCATGCTCCAAAGTAACGTCTGCCAGATCACTATAGGGATGATCTCCAAAGTATAACACTTGATGGCCTCTCCAGCCCGTCAAATCTTGCAATTGTTTGACGGTTCCCTATTAGAATGCAAAAATTATAAAAGTCCTTATTAAATACTATTTTAGTGCTTACAACAAATATTTTTGTAACAATTTATTATTTAGAGATGCCCTTCTGAAACTACTATATGTTTTTTAAATATTTGTTTTAAGAAAAAGTTGTACATAGAAAAGTTTCTTAAAATGATCCAAAGATTATCGGAAAGTTAATTGATTTTTGGTAATGGTAATAATTAACACATTAAACTTCCCAAAATTACAAAACCGTAAAAATAACCAACTTTCCGATAATCTTTAGATCATTTTAAGAAACTTTTCAATATACAACTTTTTCTCAAACAAATATTTAAAAATGGCAGCGAATCGCGTTTTAGCTCATTTAACGTGCTACGGCATCCCCTTAAACATTTGATTTTAAGGGATGTTACGTTTTTTATAACCCTTGGTACAAGAACTTATGTCTTTAAAATAATTTAGGTGGACGCTTAGTTTAGGATCGCTATCCCTGCCCTAGTTATTTTATATATAGGGTGTTTCCTACTTGCGGTAAGAAAATTTAGGGGCATATTCCTGAGCCAACTTTATAAAAAAAATGTTAGGTTAGAAAAATGGGGTTTTTAATTATATCTTACGGATATTATGCCTTGTCAGATTTAAATAAAATTTGTCTGTGGTGTTTGTTAAAATAGGAAGATAATTTAGCCCTAAACTATTTTTAATTTGAGAGGCCAGTTGTGGCGTGAGAAGCATCTTAGCTTATATAATTGACAAAAAAATGTATGCCATTGACTTTTGCAACTTTTATATTTTTTCCGGACAAAACACCTGAAAGGACAACTTTTTAGTATCTTCATATTTTTATGAAGCTTACTTAGTTTTGGTTTTTTTCTTTTAAAAATTAAGTCCTTTAACTTCTTACATAGAGTAAGGAAATTATAAGAGTCATCATGGAATAGCCGATTTAAGGACAGGTCATGCGAAAACTCCCAATATAATTTTATTCGTTTCTCGTTGAAATATCGCCAGTTAGTCATTTCAGTAAGCTTACGTGTCTCCCCACCGCTGATGTTACACGAGGCGATGCTTCGACCGACGCATTTAAAGTGTAAACTGGAAAAATGACAAGCCTGCCGCCAAGCCTGCCGCAAAAGCGGTACAAAAATTTTAGCATTCCATGGTTTCTCTTATCCGTAGGTATGTTACTTTATGCTTCTAATTAGCAATTATGTAATAACAACAATAAATGCCTAATTAAATAACGTTTATATCTAGTCTAACAAATTTTACTAAAAGAGCGTATTATGAATTTTTAGTTTATTAGAAACCCATGTTTATATAAACTTTTTTCATAAAAAATCTCAGGAATAAGCCCTTAAACTTTCTTACCGCAATTAGGAAACCCTGTATACTTGAACGGATTATGACATAACCGCGACTCGGCAGTAGGAACTCTAAATATATAAGTAACTGGGAAAAAACGGCAATACTGTGTAGCAGCGCCGAAAGTCACTATACTTTGTAAGCTGATCATCAACCTAACTCTAAAATTTGTGCTTTTGGTTTTGCAAGTTATATTTTCATGTTCCTAAATATTTTTATATAAATTTACAAAAGTTGAAACTTAACAATAATGAAGAACTGTTGTGTAAAGCTTTGTTCTAATGATAGGGACTATATTTTTTCTCATTGGTGTTGACGCTTATCCCATTTAATTACATTACTGAAAGTACTTAAAGACATAAAAAAATGGCCGCAAATATAGCGGCTAAGTCGTAACCAAGGTTAGTTTATATTTATAAGGTTGCGACATATCTCAATTTTTAGGCGGTTTGAGGTCGGGGACGCAAGGAAGGGCACTCCACGGAGAAAAGTTGGTAAGACTGGGTAAAATCAAAGCTGATGATCAATCCATTGACGTCTAGAATTTGCGCATTTCATTTTGCATTGTTTTGGAAGTGATATTTGTTAAAAGATGTAATTCCAAATGTTTTTTTTATTTAAAGTAAAAGAATTTACACCCTAATAATAATTAAAAACTGTTGTGTAAACGGTTGTTCTACTAATACAATAAACTGTATATCTCCGGCACTGAACAACATGGCCGAAAAATGGGAGATGTGACGTCATAACACGTCAAAGCAATATGGCCGAATGTCGCGACCCTATATAGACCAACTTTGAGTCGTAACCAGAATATACAAAGTTATTTTTAAGTTGGTACTTTGCCTTTAACACTGAATATAATGCAAGCAAATAGGAGAATTTTTCAAATAAAATTATGTCCAAAAAAAAAAATCATCTTTTATCATAAATTTCCTACCATTCCAGATATTTGCACAACCACAAACACACCATATCAGATTTTTTAGCGATTTTACCATCAACATGTCTTTTATTTATTTAAAGAAAAAACAGTGGCATACTATTTTTCTTAAAAAATTCAGTACAAATCTTGTTTAAAAGCCACTGATAGAAATTTTTTAAAAACTTTCATAGCAAAAAATGTAATGGTAAAAGAAGTGCACCAAATTTTGTGAAAACATTTGGAGTGGTAAGAAAGTTATGATAAAAAAGGAATTTTTGTTAAAACTTTAACATCCCGTAGCTCGAAAATGAAGAGAAAACATAATTTTATTTGAAAAATATTCCTATATTTTTGCATTCTGTACAGTGTTAAACGAAAAATACCAACTTAAAATTAACCCTTTATAATTAAACACGAAGGGAGACCTATTGTTTTTCAATTTACCTCATAATAAATAACTCCTTTTTCAATTTTATGAACTCTATCCCAAATATGTGTACCACTCTGTTCATCAAAAACTCGCATAGGTCTCGACTGGTCTGTAAAAATTTAGGTTTTCTTGCTTGCACAATTAAAACATCAAAAAGTCTTTCCAGTCAGGTCCTACTAGTAGTTCCATACCTTTGTTACTAAAAAGTCAAACATATTTTTTTTGCTTTTATAGATTATCATTTAATAAACTAAACATAAAATATAAATGCCTTGGAATCATTTCTAGTTATCTTTAAAACCATATTTTACATTGTCTTACTCATACACTTGATAATATACTCATATTGCTAATTTAACTTACACAAAGTGATAAGGGCTATTGGTAACTAAGAATAACTTCTTTCCTGCATTGATCAGTCTATCAAAAAATGGCCGTAACTTGTCGTTAGTTTCAATATATTCAGCAACATTTTGTCCTACTACTCTGTGCATTACTGGATGTGAATTCCTAATTGAGCTCTACAAATTAAATGTACCTTAGAAACACACAAAAAAACGTTCAATTAATATCCTAACTAACATTAATACACACCTTAATATCTCTGAACAAAATCTCAGGGTGATAATCAATATGATTTCTCTCGAAATAATCGGCCACATTACATATAAGACCCATTTCTGGTACTGAAAATAGATCGGCAAGCTGTACCATCTTGGAATGTGAATCCTGCAATACCAACTATAAAAGTAATTACAGAACTTTTGTAATAAAAGAAACAGTGAAAGATGTTAGTATAAGAAATTGCATTTGTAATGTTAGTAAAAGATAAAAAAAAATAGTCCTTCTCCAACCCACCAGCAAGCTGGAGCGAAAAGTCCGCTCTTTTAGAGGCATTATCACAGCTTTAGCTCCCAATAGAACTAAACAAAGTTCTTTTATTTGTTTAGAGTCTGCACAAGGGTTGAAAAAAAACATGTTTTTTTTGTTTTAAACGTGTTTTTTAAATTTTATGTTTTAAACTAATAAAAATTTAAAAAAAAACACTGTTTAAATCACATTTTCTAAGTTCAAACAATATTTTAGGCCTTCCAATTTTTCTAGTATTCCTTTTATTATTAAATAAATAATATGTAAGTTAAAAAGTTTGTAAAAAGTATTTGATAATTTTTTCTATGTTTATTCTTTATTTATAATATTAATAAAGAGAATAAAAAAGCTTGTTTAATTTAGGTGTTTTAAACTATTTTTTTAACGTTTATTTACTCAATATTTTTAGCTGTTTAATAAGTTTTAATTATTTTCTTTAAAGCGGGCTTTACACCTGACAAGTTATTGATCAAAAACTTGTTGAATTACTTTGACAAATATTTGATAAAGAAACTGAAAAGTTAGATGTTTTTACTCTCTTCAAGTTATTGTCAAATTTATTTTCAATTTCATCAAATGGTTTTCTAGGGTTATGTTAACTATTACCTAATTACTAAAAGGCCCCTAAAAATATTGATGACAAGTTTTAATTTCTTCAAGTACTTGAGCAAGCTACTTGATAAATAAGTTGAGAAAATTTTTAATCGTCAAGTCACTTGAACAAGCACTTGCTCAATTAATTGATCAATTACTTGTTAGGTGTAAAACCCGCTTAAAGCCTGTTTATTAATTTGTAATGTTTATTTAATTTGGTTTTGTTCTAATAAATTGCTCGAATACGCGAACTTAAGATGATATAGGTTGAATGAAATTATTAAAAGAAATAAAATGGCATATAAAAGAATAGAAAGTTATTATTATTTTTAAAACATTTAAGAATTTTAAAATTTCCGTTAAGTCTAGAATACCCAGTTTTAAATAATATAAAAATCCTAAAAAATACTGTAGGCACCTACATACGAACGTTACTTACCGAAGCATTTTTGGTGTGCCCCTCAACATATGCAATAGGTATTATTCTGTTTTTGTAAAGACTAAGAACTTCTTCATTTGACAATGGTTTCAAGCCTCTGTAAACAGAACCAAATTGAATTTGTAAAAAAGAATCTAATTTCAGTAGGAGACCTTTTTCTATATCATAATGTAGACCCCTTACTGCAAACCCTGGCTGGTATTCTAGTTTTGATATTTCTGAAGGATACTGAAACGCAGAAAGGAAATAACTTGTACGACTTTTGAAAAATGTAGTTAAAAATGTATTTTTGTAACTTATTTTTGTAATTATTGCACAGTGAAATAAGGCCACCCAAACAGCACAAACTTTCCATTGAGCAATCCCCCATATAAGTAAAGCATGCGTCCACACTATTTCTTGACCTTGCTGCAGAGCTGGGCTACACTACCAAACAATGGTTAAGCTGTGGAGCGGACATAAAGCATCGCGAGAGCCGTGCTTTACTTATATGGGGGATTTCTTAATGGAAAGTTTGTGCTGTTTGGGCAGGCACTAATAATACCGGCCTTATTTTGACATCTGATCTTGGGCAGATGCATAGTGGGATAAGGACTTCCTTGATAGGTATAGTGCCTGGCTTTATTTATGTCGGTTTTGGGTCGTGCCTTATTTTGGTCTTATTTTAACTTCGGAACTGTTCGTATAACCGAATGGTTTTTGGAAGTAAAAATACTTAAAACTTTGCTTTTTTAATGTATCTCTGTAATTGTGTAAAACAAAACCCTACAACAAAAAACAATAATGAAAAACTACTATACAATCCCCATTTTTTTTTAGGTTAATGGCACTGTCAACATGATTTGCAATAACTCTAAATTAAGGGTACAAGCACTATTTAAATAAGGCCGGTATTAATATTACCCGAGCTTAATAAGGCAACTTGCAATAATTCTCTATTAACGTTGGAATATTCAAATTTATAAAAGTATCAAATTGTAAAACAAGGATCAGGACAAAAATATATTTTTTTAAATATTTTCTAATACTAAACGTAAAAAGATATTATAGTTATGAAAACATTATTTAAAGTGCACTGCAAAACAAAACTAGATGATACAAGCTAAAAATACAGGTGTTTTGTGAACTGTGGTACCAAACTACTATGGTAGAATCCTTTCATTAAAATAAGAAAAAAGTTTCTTTAAACATGGGTCTGAATTTTTTTATTTTCTATATATTAAGCTAGTAAAAATACACCGTTTATATCCCTTAATTTTGTATTATCTTTAATTTAAGAAAAAAATTCTCCCAAGGGGGCGTCCATAAATTACGTGAGGTTAAATTTTTTGACCCTTCCTCCCCCTCTGGTGAGATTTGCTTCAATCCCCTTCCCCATCCCCCAATCTCACTTAAGATTTTTTTCACAATTTCTCCAACTGAAATTGACTTTGTGTTCATCGAAAAATTTTAGAGTGATTGGGGAGGTGAA